>CAXKVY010000018.1:600000-1115444 GCA_964058915.1 Tetropium fuscum | reverse complement strand
GCGATACTTCACTTTTGTACAGTGGCTTTATCACAGCACATTTTAGATTTTTTTTAGTTTTTGGAAAGCACATTTAGTTTTTGGAAAATATCCCGCCTCCAAATAGATATTTATTAGGTAAGTTAATGGCTCAACTATTTCATGTCGAATTTCTTTTAAAGTTTTTGATTGAATTTGAACTGGTCCTGGTGTTTCCTTTTATTTTAGATTATTTATTATATCTAATATCTTTAATTCATCAGTTGGGTACATAAACATTAGGTACATATTCTCCAAGCATTCGAAATTATCATTGAAATTATTGATATCTGGCATTTTTGCAGCTATTTTTTCTCCGATTGTACTGCAATGATTATTGAAATGATTAACAATTTCTTTTTTGCAGGTGACCCTTGACCCGTCTAGTACTTCAATTTCTAGTATTTCAATTTCCTGTATATCCGTTTTCTGTTTTGGATGACCGCAAATGTTTTTTACACACTACCAGAAGGATTTTAATGTGTTTTTATTATTAAAATTTATTTATTATTAAGAATACAAACGTATGCTTTTTTTGATTTGGATTTTCAGGTAGGTTCTATTTTAGTTTTATTGGCATTGGCATTGGCATTTATTGGCATTGGATTCCGAAGATATACCGGAGAACTCACCAGAGAAAATGGCGAATGCATCGGTCACAACCCTAATTTATAGATATTTAAATTAATTAAAAAAATATTTACTATCGGATCAAGCTGTGAAGTATAAAACTCGTAAAAATCAGTCCAGCCGTTTAGGCGGAGTTCAATGACAACACACGGATAGAAGAAATATATATATGAAGATATTTACCCGCTATATATCTGGACATATATACAGAAACGAATCATTTAGAAGTTGTACAAGTTCTTTCGCCTTTATTGAGGCTCTTCAGAATGATGTACGATTAATTTAATTGGTAGTTTATACTTGAATTTACCATTAACACCTACCATTCTCGCAGTGATAGTATTCGTCTGCGACTAATTTGGAAGATTAATGGAACTAAGGGTGACATGACGCAATATTCCCCATAAACATAAACTTTTTTCTATTTCCGTTTCTTTATTGATTTATAATACGTTATCTATGACACTCGGAGTAGTTTCCACAAACACCAAAACACTTTCACTTCGCTCGACGTGCGTTTCGCCAACCAAGTTGGCATCATCCGGAGACGATTAAAACTGAACTACTCCGAGCGTTAATGATATCACCGTGAAATTTACGCGTGACTAATCACGCTTCAATGATCGGTTGCTAAGCAACGCGTAAAGCGGGCTATACGGTATAGGTTGTCCCTTGTCGCTATTCATACTACTTTTACATTTTACAATTTCTATGCTCTCAAATGCATCCAACTGTCTATTATTGGTCACATTTCTAACTAATCTTAAATTACTAAGATCTATTCTATGATTGTTGTCAAAAGCATGTTGTGCAACACTAGACTTATCTGTTCTTCCATATTTTAGATGAGCCATATGCTCTTTAAATCTGGTGTTAATTGATCGTCTCGTTTGTCCGACATATTTTCGATCACAATCATTACAACTAATTTCCTAAATCCCAGACCTTTCTTTGGAACAATTTTATCCTTTGGATTGTCTAAAAGTTTCTATGGACGTTATCTATGGAAAAAAATATTTTCGGACGCCAATGTATTCGTTTGCGACAAATCTGGTATATACCGTTGAACTAAGGATACCATCAAGTTATTTTCCTAAAAATATGAACTATTTTCTGTCCGGTTTTTCCTTTATCACACGGAATGTCTAGGGGAATGAAATAATTTCGGACGCCACTGTATTCCTATGCGACAAATCTCGATTATACTATTGAACTAAGGGTGATAAGACATTTTTTTCCTCAATATATGAGCCTTTTCTATTTCCGGTTTTCGTTTTGTAACACGCAGTATCCAGTGACGAAAATAATTGAGACTGAGGGTGAAATGATGCAATGTCCTTAAAATATGAACCATTAGTCTCTTTTAAAATTGCCTTGTGGATTTCCTAGCTTGAGATAGGCGTTCTTCCCTTTCTTCGTTCTTCTCATTTAAATGGCGCGATTAGTAGGCCTATCCATATTAGTATTTGATAAACAAGTTACATACAGAACGCAAGATTCACTGAAAAGCGAGAAATAAAATATTTTTAACAAAAAGCAAAACCGACTTTCAAAAATCTGTTTTGAAAAACTGCACCGACTAGTTAACGTAATTATTTTGTACGTTTTAGTGCAGTTTTTTAGAATAGATCTTTTTGCGGTCGATTTCTTGTTATTTGTGTTTTCTTTGTTAATTATAATCCACTGTTAATTTTCTTTTTATTGAGCCCATAATTGTAAAAATCAGTGTAGGCCTATGTTTTACAGATTATTTTCTGTAAATGAAAATATGTTTCTCCTACCATTTAAATATGGCGATAAAAAAATAATTACTCTTATATCCTATATTACCGACTCAGGTTTGCAAGAATAGTTCTTTTTCAATGGATTGTTACGATTCGATTTATTTTTATCTGAATTTCAGATGCAATGAGGCTGAGAGTGCATCTATAGGCGTCAGACAATACCTATAAAAGTGCTCCAATTGAGTGGCAATGCATCTTGGCGTTCGCGTGCCGTATCACTATTAAACAGTTTAAGGGCCCAGCTGCAGAGGTGGTCTGCGTTCCGCTGCACTCGAGACCCTTGAAACAATGTGTCTCCATTGTATCCGCGTCGCAGCGTGTGCTGGATGTGCCCTCTTTTGTTTATAAAGTGCCGACCCCCCGTTCCGTTGTGCCACCCATGCTCCGCAGAATCCGCTAATAAAAGTTTCCTCAAAGTTCGCGGCGGTGTAATTATATGTATTGTTGCGGCATGCGGCTCCAGTTCCGGACACATGATGCCAGGGATATGTTTTTGCCGCGTGCCAGAAACCTGATAGCTGGTACCCACAAATGCGGTACAAATTGCGGAGGGCTGGCATATCGACTATCAGAAATCAAATGATTTTCAACTGCGTTATATCCTTCAAAGGTTATACTCTGATCTGGGTATTTTCTTTCAAGCACTTGCATGACGAGCCTTTTAGGTGTAAATTAGTTTTTACTGGTTATATTTGAGACGCAAAAATTGGTCGCTCGAATTAGGCTGTAAATGACCTAGAAAAGTATGACAACTTTCGCTTGTCGTAATGGCTATTTAAGAACTTACAATTTGTCTTCGTAATAGTAGTTGTAGCAACTGATATTAACTTATAATTAGTCTTATTGAAATCAGTAATGGGGAGTGATAGGCGAGAAGACTTCCTCTCGTGATAAGCATATAAAAACTGAAAACTATAGAGACCATCTCTCCGTATACCATCTCTCCAAGTTCTTCGTGGCCTACCTCTCTTTCTTCTTTCACGAGGGGTCCATTTTAGTAGTCTCTTCGGCCATCTTTTATCTTCCATTCTACATAGGTGTCCATACCATCTTAGCCTTTTTGCATCAATTGTGTCTTTTATACGGATTCCTATATTCATTATTTCACGTATTTCCTCATTTCGAACTCTATCCTGCAACGTAAGCCTACAACATCGTCTCCACTATCCCATTTCCATCGCTCGTAACTTTTTCCTCATTCAGCTCCATTCAGCTCCATAAGTAGCAATACTTTCTACTATTGTCTTATACATTCTAATTTTTGTTTCTGATCTTATTTGCGTACTCCATAGCGTAGAATTTAATTGTCTCGTCACCTGTTTCCATTGCCTAATTTCCTTGTCTAAGATTTTGAATTTCTGTTCCAGTGCCCTCCTTCCCTCTTTCGTAATCGTAATACCAAGATATTTGTATGAGACAACCCTTTTCACTACTCCTCGCTCCAGTATTAAATCCTTAAGTAATTAAATGGGTTACCGCTCAGTAATTAAATGGGTTTCCAGATTCCTTTCCAATCTTTCTTCTACAAGTTGTTTTATACAGAAAATATTATCAATGCAAGATCATCCTGCCCGAAAACCGTTTTGTTCTTCTACATCCTCGATTTGACATTCAATACTTCCCTTAATCACTTTTCCATATAGTCTTGAAACAGAATTGGTTACACTTAAACCTCGATAGTTTGATAATACCTTTCTGTCCCCTTTCTTATAGAGATTTGAAATGTATGCTGTCTTCCATTCGGGGGGAGATTTTCTCCTTTTAAAAAGCAATTAAATAGCTACATAATATGCGAAGTCCAAAAAGTAAGTCTGTTCCATTTTTTAGTAGTTCTATGTGGACTCTATATGTGCTCGTCCATTTTTCATTATTTTAAGAGCACTCTTGATATTAGAAACAGAAATTTCATCTTCCTCGTCAAAAGACACATCTGAGAGATCAGTCTCATCGTCAATATCTAAAATAAACTCTGGACGATTTTCGTTCAGCAATTCTTCATGGTATTCCCATTGTCTAAAAGATACTAAGTTTATGGGAGCTGTTTCTCTTCTATCCGTTCTTAATGATTTTATTATTATTCGATATTCTGATCGATCAACCTGCATCTGGTCTCCCATGCCTCGTTTTTTGCTTTTGTTACAGCTTCCTTTACTTCCCTACAACAGCACATGTAATATCTTCGATCATCGCTATCATCTTCTGAGAGCCATTTCTCTTTTATCACATTTTCCACCTCTTCATTCATCCACCAGTTTTGTTTTTGCTATTATTCTCTCGTTTTCTCCCTACTACTTCTATTGCTGCTTCTTCTACACAGTCCATTATGTTATAATACATGTTTAGCCCACTTGAGTATGTTATATTCCTTGTTAATAGGATTTTTAGCAAAAACAATACGTATATAACGTAGGGGTGCTGGCCCTACGTCCCAACCCCTAACCTGGAGGACCAGAGATTCTTCTGTCAGGGTTACTATACCTTAGCCGAAGGAGAGAATTAATGAAAGACCAATATTGCTTAATATTTCCATGCATGACATATCCAGCATCAATAATATAATTTTCATGATCAACTTATATTAGTTATTTAATTAATATCCTTAGTCTCATGAATAGTCTCAGGTATCGACCTATTATAGAAAAAAAGAATCATCCAAATAGTACAACCGTTTCAGGATAAAATTGACTTCAAACTTTTGGTTGTTGATTGGTGATGCGTTAACTGTATAGAAACTAACGCGAATTCACTGAAGTTGTTATAAACTTGAAATAAATTAGGGAACACATAGATATAGCTTAAATAAAGACTTCACTAAAAGTTAATCGATCTACTTATCTGCTAGTTGAGATTAAATTATAACCAACAATCAAGCGATATTGCAATCAATTCGTATAATAAATGATCTTCATTCAACATGCATTGCTATCAAAATACAACAGTATAAAATTAATATTTATATTTCTTATTTCTGCTTTCTAAAGTCAAAATTTACTCAAGACTTCTTCATTAGTTGACTTAAAGTTAACACGGAATATCAAACCATTCATTTTATTACTAGGGCAAATGGTTGCCTAGTGGATATACCATCTTTTCATAGGGACGTAGCCACCGTTAAATAAATTATATCTGTTGACAGAGAGAATCTTCGTTACACTTAGGTGTACATATTACTCATTTGGTACGAGACATTAAAAATACTTGCAAATTATTTGGTAGGTAAGCAAAAATTGAATTAAAAATAATTCAATTTTTTTATAATTATGTTATAGATGAACGGCAAAGACTAGATTCAGAACGAATTCACAATGCCTATTCGTATTTTTAAATACTTACTCAAGAAAAATTCGAATTGCGTCATCTTTTTGGATTTATATCGACATGATATCATCCGGTGAATCATGATTATGATCTTAGTCTATGATCTATTCTGTCAATACCACATTATTGACTGTGAGAATTTTTAAATAGGTATGTGACAATATTTGACTTTCACTTTTTACTATTACACACAATATGATATATGATTAACACAATGCTTTAATTCTCGAAATAATTTCATATAGGCCTTTTTTGCCTAAAATAAATGGTCAATTTTTGGCTTATTGCCATGCCCAACTAAAGAAGAAATAGATGTAAACATAATGAATTGTTTAAATTATACTTGGTTTGTCATTTATAAGAACAAGTATTTTTTTTTATTTACCGATAACAACTACTCAAAGAGCACAGGCCCCTGCCTGCATTGTATTACATCTACAAACCACAGGTTAATAGGTAACCAAAATGGTTTGTCAATTCCTGGATTGCTTGGTCAATGGACCGGTTTAGTTCCCATTAGTATGCTATTTGCTACGTGCAAGATCCACTAAGTGGCATCTAGTGTCAGTAAACGGAGAACCCAGTAGCATTTTTATGTATCACCAAGTACGATAACAACGTAAAAATCCTCGACTAGCAGCAATACTAATTATTTTTATCAGGTAAGTAATTAAAATTATTTAAATGTATCAAATTGCTAAAATCGGTAAGTAGTAAGTTTATTACTATGATTTAAAATGTTGGGCTGGACAGGAATCGTATGCACGAGCCTCGGTACACGTTGTCACTGTCACTACATGGTGTCAGATATTTAGATAAATCACTTGAAGGTCGAGAAAATATTAGTAGTCCTCGAAGCCTCAAATTGTGATTTGCGTTTGCACTTTGAGATTACAAGTTAAAACCAATTTTAGATGATTTCCCATCATTAGAACTATGAGAAACCCGGAGGCGTCAAAAAAAAGTCCTGTACGGGGTGGCTGTAGGGGATTAAATGTGGAAATTACCCTAAAAATGAATTTTGGATATTTGGATCTAAAAAAGCAGCTGAATAGTTACACATAAGTACCATTTACCTCATATCACTAGAAATATTTTTAAGAAATTATTAAATATACCATAACATACGTTGTTAAATGGGAAAACTTAATACTCAAAACGTTCTAGTGAAAAGTGTCTAAACATTTTACGCATGCGCTACATCTAACCTGCTGTAACGTTTTTATATGTGGTGCAATTAAAAAATACCCTTATATAACATTGTTAATAGAGTTTCCCGAGTCTGTAGGACATTTCACTTTTTGATTTGGATAATTTGCAATTTTTTTACGAATTTTTATTCGAGCGCGCGCACGTTGCTGACTAAAGTCGAATATCGCTTGCGGTATCCAGATCGGCAGTTCATTGTCATCGAATATCGTATATTTCTCTCGTGTGCGTAGATTATATCTGTTCTTGCAGTAGTCTCTGATGGTAATATGCGGACAGTGCAGTTTTTATCGTCTGTACGTCTGTCAGTTTAACGGTTTTGTTGGGCCATTGTTGTTGACAGTTTCTGACTATTCCAGACAGCTTGTATTGCAAGAACAGAACTTTTGAAAATATATAATTATTGTCAGTGGTGGCTCATCAGGGGAGGCTGAGCCTCGCCTGCCTCCCTAGTGGATATAGGAGCATCCTCAAGTGTATTATTATTTTTTAGTAAAATGGGCAAATAGTGCTAAAAAATATATTTTGAATTTTAAGCCTCTGTTAAAAATATCACTAGCTGCCACTGATTATTGTTGAAGTAAGTAACGTTACTGTATAATATGAAAAGATGCCACAAATAGAGTTTTTAAATTTATATATTAAGAATATTTAATCTGATTCCAATTCCGCCCCCGATATTTCCTCTGGTGTATTACAAAGAGTATGTTGGAGGTTTTTGGTATATGAGTTTTGGCATGTAGATATTTGCCCCATACATTTGCAGGACCCAATACAATATAGATTATTTTTTGTGCAAGAACATTTAAATCTGGAACAGCCTGAAAAAGACAATGATTTGATTAATATGGTGGGAAACAAACTCGAGCATTAAAAACAAACCTTTTTTATAATTAAATGTAGCCAATATTGATGTATTACTAGGAATTGCGGGTTTTGTAGTGACAATTGGAACAAGGGCATTTTGAACACGTTCCTAACCATTTCCCAGAGGATCTGCTACAGAAGGGATTGGATGGAGGCTCTCAATCCAAATGTATGTTTGGTAGTGCACGCGTAGACATGCTGATAAAGACTATCTTCGGTGGCAGGTAGTTCGTTAATAGGTTTTGATGTTTTCGAGCAATGTTTTTAATTTTGTTCCTCTGTGTTTGGTGGTTATTACTTGACAAAGTTTTTTTATGCGACCTATTTTGACAAAACAAACATAAATTAACATCAAATACGCCTACCGAACGCGACATACGGATGTCAGATGGAATTTCTTCATTTGCACCAGCATCACACGAAAACAATTTCTCACATTTCTTTATGTAGACAGCGATATTTTTTGAGCTAGTAACACTATTGTAACATTTTTTATGCCACTGAATATTGCCACCCTTATATTATAATTATATTATACCCTTATATATAATTTATTAGCAATCAGCATTAAAGATTTGTATTATTTCCCGCAATAACTTTTTACCATTATTGTAACTGAAAATATTCATAACTTGATGACGTTTTACTACAAACCACTTTCAAAAATACGAACCTTGAACAGGTTCAACAGAACATAGCGGAACATTCGAAGCCGTTCTCAGAAGGTCAATTTGCTTGAAGGAGTGCTTAAGAAAATTAGCACAAATATCTTGTTGCCTTACAAATAAGTAAAAAGTTCGCAGAAGTTAGCGTATCCAGAAGAACAGTAACAAAATGAATAGATGCAATTTCAGAAAACATGAAAGTCGCTCTTGAAGAAAATGTAGAAAAGCAAATGCCATTTTCCTTAGCATTGAACTAGCAATTTTTATTCGTGCGGTCGGCCAAAACGAAAGGAGATTTTCTCGCGCTTCAAGACACAGAAGACACTACAATAATGGAAGAAGACATTTTTCAAAGAAATTGTTAATATCTTCAGTGCATTTTATTTTCAGAATGATTTCAATTATTCGTTTTATATAAATATTTAATTTATTTGGGATATTTATCGAGAAATTGGCGAAGGATCCGGTCACAATACCTTATTCCATCACTCTATCAAGATCCAGTGCATTATTCCCTTCATATAATACATTAAATGTACCTTTATACAGATAGATATGTTGCCGATATTGAGCGATTGCAGATATCTACGCTGTGCCGCAATCGGCACCGCCGAGGTATGCTGGGATTACTCGAAATAAAATCCTGGTGATGTCCTGGCGTCTTGTAGATTCCGAGCGCTTTGTCTGGCTCCATGATCAATACTGGGAGGAGGCCATGACGTCATATCTCGGCCATCTTGTCATATCGGGCTCCATTGCCAGAGATGCGATGCGATGAGATCTTTCCTGAAACATCCCCCGTCTGAAACGCCTCCCGTTTAGCGTCCTGAAACCGCCGTCCTGCAATCAACCTTCTCCTGAAAGAGATAAGATAGCGGATTGCATAATTGAAATTCAAATATTTGTACAGATAAGCCCTATTGTTTCTGCTTTGCCTATGTACGGCTGCTTATGGTTTTTCCTTGTGGCCTTTGGCGCGTCCCGTTGATGCTCAAAGCACACCGTTTATTTTAAGCACTGATGTTTCTGTCTGAAGTGTAGAGATAGGTGATTTCTTTTGAAAGATCGTTAATACCACATCACATTTTGACTGATTTGGGAATTTGTCTATAGGTTGGGTACAAATTATTACTTTTAAGCTTAAATTAAGAATAATCTCTTACAAAAATTGTTTTTATGCAATGAATACCTTGATTATTTTGACTTGTTATGTAGTAATAGAATTGTACATTGTTACGTTCACTTTTCGCTAGTGACATAAATTTAGTATCTGAATGTTAATTGGTAGGTGTGTACTTTTCAGTTATTACAATCTACGATACTAGGCTAAACCCCTAGTAACCCATATGAATGGGTTACTAGGCGTGCCCTCTATCATTCGTGACTAGAACTAAGGTATGATTTATTTACGGCATTATCGATTATATCATAGATTTTCGATAAACGTTTCTTGGCGGATATTAATTAAATGCAATCACTACAACCAAATATTTTGCTATATTTTACTCTTCTCTTCTAAATGTCACTCCTATTAAGGACGTGAGACGGTTTCGTTCCATGATATTTTTCCATCGTTCCGTGGCTCGCACACGGGAAGCCAAATGTTTTTTTATAAATTCCGTCCCCGAAATCTAGGTGCCATCTTTATCATTTTGCAATTCGTTTGGGAGGTCACTGTTTATGTATTTTTGTGATTTTGAACTGTCTACATACGACTGATGTCGGATTCAATAACTCGCAAATTAAAGTAAGCGATTTTTTTTAAACCTCTTGAAGATTTTATATTTTTGCTTCTTTCTGTGTTCTCTATAGCTTTCCTTGTATTAGTATCCAGTGTCAATTGAGAAGCTTCGCCTAGGCTACTATTGAAGCCCCCCTTGCACCTTTGAGTAAGTTTTTTATGTCACATAACCTCATTTTTTTTAAATCTGAAGACGTTAAATTATTAATCGTGTCAATTCTTCACTTCATCTAACTTCTTTTTACTTGGAACCCTGGTCGAATTACTTGATATTTCGTTTTCATTTATCTTATCAGTATACGTTGCACTCTGGACTGTGACTTATCTGCCTGAACGTCGATACCTTTCTTTTTCATTAGGAGCATTTGGCTTGGACGTCGTGACCATATACCACTTAATTCATAGGACCTACGGGAAAGCCGTAAACGTGGTTTATGATCGAGTCGTTGGAGCGTTGGACGTGCCTTCCGCTTCTGTAATACTCTGCTGATACTTGCACGCGGAACTGGATGCTAGAGAGACTCACCTTACCAGGATACCAACTTTTCCATTTTACAGATAAGCATAGTTTAAGTATACTAGGAGCCACACCTTTTTTTAAGTAATCTTTTGTGTTGTGGGTGTGAGCCCCATGTTTAACTATTCTGATCCCTTGGCTACCTTTAATATTCGTCTTATATACCCATAATCTGTACCTGAATAGGGGAGATCCGTCGAAGATGGCGCATCTAAGCGGAATTCCCCTTTATAAATTTAGTTAGAGGTTTCGGAACTCTAGATTTGGTCAACCTATACTTCAACATATATGCTATCAACTTGACAAATCAAATTTCAACCCCAATATTTCAGCATGCAGCAGGGGGCGTTAGAAATAATAAAATGAACACGCGTGAGCGGTGGCGCCATCTAATGTTTCCGACTGAATATAGGCTATACATCATTGAAGAAAACTATAAAATTAGGCGGACAGAACTTGCAATAGATATGCAATAGAGGTGCCTCATCTTTGCTGCTGCGCCATCTTCGACGGATCTCCCCTACATCAGTTACTTAGTTCCTACATTTACATATGCCTACATTTAAGTAAGATATTTAAGTAGGGCTTCATTTAAGTAGGGATATTACGGCTCTGCCTCTAATATCTTGACATTGTTTTGTGTGACATCACACTTGATCACATCTGAGTCTACACTAGGGTAGGTATATTGCTTTACAAATGTAAGGTGTTTGTGTGTTTAACGCCATATTTGGGGTATAGGCTTTGGTATTTACTATCTAAATGTGATTTATACAAAAATATTAAAATGTGACTACTGTTAAAGACAATTGATTTTTTTTGTTATTTAACGTATGTAAGAATGCATTGTTATGTATACATAAATAAATACTTTTCTATAATATATAAATATTTAAATAGTGTTTTTATCTCTAGCAATATAAATGTGAAAATATTTTGTGAAATTTCCCAAATCTCCCTTTATAAGATTAGGTGAATTATTCGTTCTCTGCCACTGCGTCCCTAGTGGTTAATTTTCTGAATATATTAAACTCCATATAGTTCTAAGAATAAGGAGTGCCACTTCTACTATTCGTTTATTTGTCCTGATCGAACTCCATGTCACTGGACGCTTTTTTGTACTTTATATGTCTTTAGATGGATTTAAATTAGACTTAACTCAATTTATTTACATGAACTTAATAGACAGGAGATTTAATTGAAATGTTCTGTTCAAATATAATTAATCACGGAAGGTCTATATCGCCACGATCTCGAGGTTGGTGCTCACGGACTTTCACTGACTTCAAGGATGTTTTGAAGGCATTTTTGTGGGGGTGGCCCTTTTAAATTAACACACATTTTTTTGTTTTAAAAATTTTATTGATGCTACTCATTTATAATCCCTCTAGTGGTACCTACATCACTTTTCTATATTATCTCCCTGTAACAGTTATAGCTAGTTATTCTCTTTCAAGTATATATATTATTGCAAATTACAACTGATGGGAGTAAAATTCAATTAAACCGTCTAAGTATATCTGAGTTGAACTTAATATTTGATTAAATCAAAGTTGAAAAGTAATCTGTAATCAAGTATCAAGTGGTTGGGCCTAAATTACCCAAATAAAATGCAAGTGATATTATAGGAAATGTTTCCCAAGAGGCGAGGGTAGTATCGCCCTAAATATAGCCCCTTGCTATATTGTTATTAGAACGGCACAGCAGGGACCAGCAGCAATACACATTCGCGTAACAACCACAAGTTAAAATATATTGCCAGTAGATCGTTGTTTAATATCGGAGTAGACAGATGTAGAGAATGTACTTAAAAGCAAACAAGTTGAAGCGATATATATATTTCTGTTTTTGACCTCTAAGTGAATCATTAACTGCACTCATTATGTGACTAAAATGTATGAAGCAACTGCAATAGCAATAAATGTAGTGGAATAGAATGGAGTGGAATTTTAATTCATATATATATATATATATATATATATATATATATATATATATATATATATATATATATATATATATATATATATATATATATAGAGAGAGAGAGAGAGAGAGAGAGAGATAAATAAATAAGAAAAGAGAGATAGAAAGAGTAGCCTAATCAAGATGAAGCATGCAAATGTGCAAATCTAAAGGAGAAAAGAGACAGAGCCAATGGTACTGCATGTTAATGAACAATGAAATATGACTGCATCTTGGTTACCACACAGGTGTATTGTAATTTAATAATAATAAGCGACATGTTGAACTAAAAATACCAATATGAATCAAAAAATAACTTGCAGCAGAATATATCGTAAAAATTATTAAACAGTGTAATTTAACATAAGACATAAAGAGTACATGGTTTCGAGACAATATAAATAAAAGCACATTTGAATATATGCTCCTATTTGTTAAAAATATGTTGGCATTAAAATAAACATGTGATAAGAAAGCAACGTAAGTTGCTTTCTTATCACATGTTGAGGATGAGGACGAGGATGAGGACTTCCTTGGGATGAGGACTTCCTTGGGGACGGATAATAAAGCCAGTAGAGTAGAAAATGTAGCGAGAGACAGAAGCCAAGTATTGTGCAAGTCCATATGTAAATAATCCCATAAACTTGATCTATAACTCCCATAACACATGGCATATTCACAATAGTAATGAATTCAATCGACTAATGAAAGTAACATGGAGACCTGAATTTATGAACACTGCTTAAAAATCAATTTATCCGTCAAATATACCTATAATAAATTTCGGATTCTCAAATTATTAATTACTAAAAGTGAACGTAACAGTATTAATTATTAAGAATAACAGTGATTTTAAACAAAGTGTTTGGGCATCGAATAATAATGATGGTGATTACAAGTGCATTGTCGTATATTCACTAGTGCAAAGGTGGAATATATAGGTAAATAAACAAGACGCACCGTGGTAAATAAAGCATTTCCAAGCAGGCAGCGAGCGTAGGGAATTCAACTGCAGCTTACGAGCGATGCCGACAGAGCTAATAGGAGAGCGCGGTAACATTCAAATAATCCTGTAGGTAGGTACTGCAATAAAGATAATATAAGTCTAAACAGCGAGTAATTAATGACAGCCACTATTAAAGCAGTGCGAAGTTTCGCCTCAGTTAATAATGGCTTTGCTTTTAGTTTTCAATATCGGAATGTTGTAGGTGTAGGTTGCCATGGCAACATATCAAAATCGGATGAAAACTGTGATATAATTATTATTAGTTGTTATTATTCAGTACGATTGTATAATGACTCCATTATACAACACTTTTCAACTATATCATTGAGAGTTATTATCAAATGATCGTGAAAAAAAGAATATATACTTATGTTGGAATCTTAACTACATCAGGCTAGCTTGTTACTCAAAGCTAGTCAGCAGCCAAGAAAAAATGATACTTGAATTCGCTCTGAACATTTAAACGAGCTGAACATTTAAACGATGTGTTATTCAAAACATAAATATTATCACTGTACTTTCAAACAATTGTTATCACCATACTTATCAAAGTTTGGTTGTCTCTGAAATAATTTTTACATCATATCGTTCTTATTGGAAAACGCTTTACATACTTAACATAATTTTTAACATACTCTGACCATGTTCCTCGGATATGTACTAGACTTACTATAGCTGGGTCCCATCCTAAAGTGGTGCATAAATAACCAAAAGTAATTGACTCGGATCAAGTTTAATAAACGCGATTATCGAGTTAGTTCACACGAGCGAAGGGAGCCGTTGTAGGTGTATGAGCGGACGGCAAAACGCTTTCGCAGCACGCTTTCTATATGCAGGCCCAGTGGAGCGAACGCGAATGGGGATTAGGGCGACATTAGTAGCCACGTCCGCGTATTGTCGCGGTTACTGGTGTGAAAGTGAAACTGCCGATCGACTCACCCCCTGCAAAAAGCTTACTTACTCTCTGCTAAGCTAAACATATTAACTAGCTGATCCGGGGCATATGCTTCTATTATGCTCTATTCTAGTGTATATTTAGCCGAAGCTTATTAATATCTATGAATAAAAGTAACACATTAGATACTCTTTTGTTTAAAAGTTGCATTTTTGTATGAGTACCATAACATTGTTTTCCAGTCTCTTTTGTGTAAATATGGATGTTTGCTTCTCCTAATTTTGTCTACAAACTCATACGAGCATATAATATAAGATGATATTAGATATATTTTATTATTTTTCGCAGGCAGTGGTTAAGTACACAAAAAGCTATTTTGAGAAATTTCGAAACTCTAAAATATTTGCATTATCAGTTACAGTTTATTATATTTCACCTAATAAATTTATACTTAAAATTTATAAAATAAAATTATTAATACTAATAAAATTAAATTTTATTATTTTTATAACCGCAACTGCTGGCACAAATTTTGTTAATAATAAAAATTTTAACTAAATATAAATTTCTATAATAATTAAAATTATTCACTGAAAATTAAATACACTGGCGGACAAAATTAACGCAACACAAAAAATTTTGCCCAACTTTGGATTACATTATTTTTTGAACCCGTCTCCTAATTTAGATCATCTTTAAATTGTAGGAAATTTTGTAGTGAGTTCGCTGAACTTTGTTGAAATTTGTTGTTTAATCAAAAAATTACATACATACAGGCTGTATCAATGACGATAGTTTTTTTCTCAAACATTGAAACACTATGGGACATATCAGAAACAAATACTGTAAAACATAATTGATTGATGCTTTGTTAACATTTCATTTTTTTATTCGCTTTGATATATCCATTTTTAATGAAAATATAGAGATATTAAGGTCTCTGGTAAAAAATTTGGTAGAAAATTAAAAGTAGGCTTAGAGTAAAAACAATGAAAATCAATAAGTTGTCAAAACGTTGATATACAGAATGTATGTTTTGAATTTGGAACAAGGTAGAAGACATCTTAACCATGATGATTGTGTCAAAGTAGTGACATTAATAAATGAAGGGTTGAGTATGCGGGTAGTAGCTGATAGACTAGGAATTTCTGTTTCAACCATATCAAGAGTCGTATAGCGGTTTCGAGAAACACAGAGTTACGACAGGCGGCGAGGACAAGGAAGACCTCGTGTTACGACAGCGATTCAAGATCGCTGAGATTCAAGATTCAAGATTTTATTAGAGTTCGCGCTCTGCGAGAACGATTTGTTACCAGCACAAACCTTCAGGCACAGCTAAGTGCCGTCTATGATGTTGAAGTTAGTGCTAAGACAGTAATAAGAAGACTCAAAGAAAGTAATCTTCATATACGAATTCCAACTACAAGACCCACTCTTAATGCAGAGCACAGAAGTGCTAGGTTACAATTTTCTAGGGAGCATTTAGAGTGGAATATTGAAGACTGGGGAAGAGTGGTATTTACTGATGAATCTAGGTTTTGCCTCTACAGTTCTGATCGTCGGAAAAGAGTTATAAGAAGGCCAAATGACGTTACGCACAATGTAACATACGTCAAACCACTCTCCTCAATGGAGGTTCCGTAATGGTGTGGGGAGGAATTTCATTAAATGCACGTACAGAATTGTTACCAGTACATGGAGGTGCACTAAATAGCGAAAGGTACATTAGAGAGATTTTATCAGAACATGTTGTGCCATTCGCACCTTACATCGGTGACAATTTCTTGTTAATGCAAGACAATGCAAGACTTCATGTTGCTCATATTGTCGATAAGTATCTCGAGGAAGTATGACCTCCTATGACCCTTGGAGAAGTACAAGAGGCACTAATCCAATTGTGGAACGCATTGGACCAGGAGGAAATTAGGCGATTATTTTTAAGCATGAGGCGACGATGTGAAGCTGTAGTGAGAAGTAGGGGCGGAAATACTCGTTATTAGTTTTTTGATAATAACATTAATTTGTTTGTTTTTGTTTTTTTTTCTTTCTTTAAATTTAAGTTGCTATTTTAGATGTTAATGCGTTAATTTAAAATAAAAACGTAAAATCCAACTTTAGTTCCGGTGATAGTTTTCTGGCCTACATAATTCTTTTTTAATTAAAAGGCTTCCAAACATGATGATTTTAAAATCTCTCGATTTTCATTAAAAATGGAGATATCAAAGCGAATAAAAAAAGGAAATTCTAAGAAAGCATTCTGTCATTATAAGTAAGCGTCTGATATGTCCCATAGAGTGTTTCACTGTTTTAGAAGAAAACTATCGTCATTGGTACAGCCTTGTATGTATGTAATTTTTTGATTAAACAACAAATTTAAAAAGTTCAGCGAAATCACTACAAAATTTCCTACAATTTAAAAAAATATATATCTAAATTAGGAGACGGGTTCAAAAAATAATGTATTCGTAAGTTGGGCAAAATTTTTTGTGTTGCGTTAATTTTGTCCGCCAGTGTATATAAATAAAATTATGAAACATTTATTTTATTCATACAAAAATTTACATACAAGTAAATTTAATCTAATTTTTTAAATAAAAATATTTTTTTTTTAATTAAAAACAACACAAACATATTATTCTTTCCTGCTTAAAATTTACATATTTATTAAATTCCCCTTTAACTTAATATTATTATAACTTCAAAAAAATTATTCACAAACATATTACTATTTCATATCTAAATTTTTAATATTTATTTAATTATTAATTTATAATTAATTAATATTTTAAATAAAAATTTAATAGTTTATTATAAATTATTAAATTAAAATTTAATTTAATAATACTGAAAGTAAGTAATTTTTTTTAGTAAAAATTGTTATTATATAAAAATTATGTTTATTAATATTTATATATAATATTATATTTAATAATTAATTATTTATGAATTGGAATCTTCTTATTTCAGTAACTTTCTTATTTAAAATGGAACACCCTATATATGTTTCGAAATTCGGAAACAGCGCAAACTTATTTATTATTTATTATTTGGAAATTACTCGTAGCATGCGAAAATATCCACAAACAAAAGCGGTATCCATAAACAAAACTTGAATTGCGTTCCGACCCTTCTTGCTATAGCTAATAAGATAACGCAAACAAAGAATATCTGCAGGAAATTATGAATTTGTTTGCCAGATTTATTAGATACATAAAATCCAAATACCGTTATAATTATTGTTGACCCACTGCTACCAGTAGTAGTCTGAAAAGCCGTAATAAATATTTACGTTTGGACACGATTGTTATTTATCTTTCGGACTCTAAGCTACGGGGTGCAAGGACCCTCGAATTCACCTGAAGTGTATTTGTAAATTAAAGGGCAGGGCCAGCGTCAGCATCTCTAAATTTATTTATAAATCTCTGAGATTTATTCGGTTTTATCAAATTACTTTCAATTAGAACAAATTAATATAGATAGTAAATTAGCTAGTTGTTATCGTATGAGTCTTTTTTTTAGTCATTATCCAGTTCATTTAAGATTCTTGGTTTCTCGTAAAAATTTAGGTTAGGTCTAATCTAAGCCGATTATATCCCAAGCCAATGTAAGAATTGTTCATTTTTATATATGGTGTTCAAGATGGTTTTTCAAACATCGATATTTCATAATCAATTTTTTGCAATTTCTTTAAATGTGTTGGTGTGAAAAATGGGTGTTTTTAGGGGTGAAATGTGACATTTTACGATTTCCGGCAAAACTTGACCTCCTATGGACGAAAGTTAAATACAAAAGTTGTAGATAATTGAAAGGACTCTTCATAACATAAGACCAAAAACTATTTTTTTATTTATTGTTTTTATCCCAAAAATTTATTACACAGACATAGATTAAACTTGATTTAAAAATTATTTAAACACGATTTTAATGAAAATTGGTGCATATTTTTTCCTGGGCTTTAATTGTTTTACAACAATAATATTTAAGTGCAACTGCGACGGAGCTTTCTTTATTCTCATTTGACGATTGCTATAACCAGCTCACAACCAGCATTATACAAAACCTATTCATCCTCTAATATTGCCATCACTTATTGAAACCGAATATTCTCATGAGCATAAAAAACTATAGGCACAATAAAATCACATTTTCTCAAGACTCTTTCAAGTCTTTCTGTGGACCCATAAACACCTTCGCCCATTGTATCCACGTAATCCATTATTGCCGACCAAAAGAACCCACTCGGCTACAGAGTTGATACCTTTTGTATGGGCATAAAGCATAATATAGTTAAATAAATATAAATAGTGGGCGAGGGAATGGGACAAGTGACAGGGATGTGCCACCTCCCGGTCGACCAGAGGCGTGCAAGGATCTTTGCCGGAGGGTTGATGCCAAAACTGAAAATGTATTTACAATGTAGATGTTTCTATTAAAACCAAATTCATATATATTCCTACTCCCGGAGAAAACCTAATTTGTATTCGTTTATTATCGTCGTAGAATCATTGATAGTTTTGTGTATGTCATACATTTCAACTATTCTCAATAAAAGCAAGATTATTAGTGACATTTTTTTTAATGTCTACACTTATGCTAGGGAATATTACCAAATGTTACTTTTATTCGTACACCAGTTTGTACCGTTTACAGTACCTTTATATGGATGGAAAATGATCCCATTGTTACGTCTATGACATGCTATTATGAGCGCCTTCGGTTCTACTGGAGACCTCTTGTACGGCTACAGTAGCAACCAGTTTTTATATATTATAAATCAAACCTTTATAGCCAAGACACAGCTATGGTTCTGGTGTTTTAGAGCAGTCACACGTCAGATATCTAAAAAATGAACTTGTAGCAGTTCCTGACAAGAATGTTTATAATAGAGGGGTGATTTAAAGCCGTTTAAAAGTTGATATTTTTACTGAAGCTGTAGGTACATTTTATGTAAATTAAAGTAATAATTATATTCGTATGTTGGCTATGCCTGAGACATCTCAAAATACATATACTTCCGTCGTGTACTTTTAAACATATGACGTCACACAGCATACACGATGGAACACCGTGTTATTTTTACACCATGATTACCTACAGTACCAACAACGACACTAGCTAATGTCATTTATGGACAAAATTTATGGACCTTTGTCGAAATATTTAACTAAAGAAGCTATTCAAACAGAGCTGAAAGATTTTATTGCAAAATGAGATACAAATTGTTTCGCATAACAGCTGAACACATTTTAATATAGGCACGAAATTTCGTACGGGAGGGATTTCTTAGGTGGAGACATTTGCCAACAGATTAACAATAACTGTATATTTTAAATAGATACACTTATTTTCTCCTTTAAAAAAGGTGTATCTTGCGAATGCTGATATGAGCAACCCTCTCCAAGATATGTGCCTGGATATGATCCTGCATGTAAAACTACAAGGACAAGACTGAAATTTAAGTGGAAAAGCCTTCCTCTTGGGTAGTAATTAACAAACGTACACTACCTGCTATACACGGCTTCTAAGAAAAGCGACCAGGCACTGAAATCGCCACCCGTATTCGACGATGACACGCATCGCGCAATTTCGTTTGCTGTCAACCAATCAAAATACCGTACTTGACTACAAACATTAAAACTTACGTTGGATGAGGTTATATACTGATATATCTTATTCTTCAATAAATTTATGCGTGTATGGTATTTGTATTGCATTTGTCTTATAAAAAGATACGCGTTTTTAATATAGCATTATTATATAGCACCTATTAATAGGATATCTGTTCGTGGCAGTCAGAGATAAACGTTTAATAAAACTAGTGAGTTTTATTGAGTAGGTAAGTGCATTTGTAATTAATTATTATTTATTGTATAAGTGTTTTAGATAGCGTTTTATCCACGCAAGAAAGTTTAACTCGAGAAAGTATACTCGAGAACGAAGTTCGAGAGTTTATAATACTCTCGTTTATTATTATTATTTATAAAACTCTCGTAGTTTATTTTCTTGAGTGGATAAAACGCGACTAAAACACTAATGTTATACAACATTTTATCCACAGTCACGGTCATCTATAATCAGATTTAATCGAAAATTTATTTGACATTTCTCTCTGACAGCGGCTTTAAAAATTATTCAAATTAATTAAAAAATACTTGGAAGGTGAATGGTTGCTATTTAGTTTCGATTATTCATCGATTTCATTTGTAAAAATTTGTGTCTAGTTTGTGAAAAATACAAGAAAGCGATTTTGTTCCTGAGAGGATCCTTTAGGAAGCTGAAGAAGCAACTCTCCAATTATTGCCTGCGAAGTCCAAGGAACATTATGAAAAAGTATTTTACGAATTTAATGAATATAATTTTATTTAAGTATGCAATTTCACTCATGTGGTCGAAGTACTCGATGCTGAAGGCCGCTGTAAACGTCCATAAAAACATGGACTTTGGAAAATATATAGCTCAGTGCCTTAACATTTTAGACATTGTAGATAGTAAACTTGGAAATATTTTAGGTTGCATTAATAATGGGGGTGTCTGGGAGCCTTACGAAAATCCACAATTATGGAAGAAGGATTCTCCATCAATACTGTGGAGACGTGTAGAAAATACATGTCCTTACGTATGAAGAAGTATTAAACGTATTAAACGACATGGTGAGTGGAGATGTTCCGCTAGAGCAGAGTGTTATATCGAGGATTCTGTATCCAATAAGCTTGATATCGCAAGGAAAATCCAAGGTACTCCTGGTACTGGTAGTTCCTTACAAGAAGAGGAGACACCTATTGTTTCTACAGATTTATCAAAAACTTCGACAAGCACTATGCGTTCTGAAACCGATGACAGCTATAACCTTGTTATTAATGGAAACGAAGTGAAATATTATGAACAAAGAAGGAAATGTCTATTAATATGTTAATAGACATTTATATATTAATATGATTATATATACATATTAATATATATATTATATATTAATATGGCTATGTTAATGTTAATATTAATAAAAAATAAATATAATGTAATTGATTTAAGATTGTATTTTTCATTATTCCACTAGGGAAATAGAGTAATTTCATTATTCCACTAGTGAATAATGTGGTACTTTATTCACTTTATCCGCTAGTGGATAAAGTGGCCAAACAATGTCAATTTGTGGGTTGAATCTAGAAAATCCGAGCATTCCGCATGGCCAATTACATGTTGCGTGTTCAAGGGTTGGCAAACTATCAAGTTTGTTCGTTTATACCCCTCAGGGATTAACTAAAAATATGTTTTATTAAATCGCATTAAGATAAAAAAAATGATTCCTGTTAATATTAAGATTCAGATTTTTTTGCTGTTGTTTAAGACAGTTTTACATAAGTTTGTTCTCAACACATTTAAGTTTATAGTATCCAGATACACTCATACGTAATTGATAGCTCGAGTAGTGATAACTATACACGTGGTGGCGCCAGGAATATAATTTTTAATTTACAACGTTTGAACAGGACAACGCCTGTTGGGTCCGCTAATGTTATAATTAACATATGCAGTTTGGAAAACATCGTCATTTTTGCGTCCTCTATCTGCATCTGAAGTTCCCGGCGCGGCACTGAACTGCAATACAGTTCGCTTAGAGCCGCTGGTATTGTTTGTCCTCGTGTTAATCTAAACTACTAAATTTACATTGGCATTTCCCTTGAACGATCCCCAGACAATAGCACAGTTCACTTCTCCCGAATCTTAACCGGGAAGACGAGGCCCTTGTCGTTATCAGCATGCGGCAGAGATTGTCACGGGTTCCGTCATATCTACGTCAGGGGTGTTGTTTATCCGCGGGTAGGCAATCGGTTATCGGATTAGCTTATCTTAACGATATAGTCAGTGTTCAGTCGTCAGGGGCGCGTGTGCCTGCCACCCTAATATGACGTTGCTTCTATGTCACATTTAAGCCGGGTAATAACTCTCTAGGAAAAAACCGAATATGTCTTCGGAAACTGGTTGCCTTTATCTTAATATGCCACCAAGCCTAGGACTTGTCGTCGATGGGAATTACTGCAGAAGAATATCTGCTTAAAGCGAGGGGTCCTTGTTGCCTATTAGGCTTTCACGGTTGTTCGCTTATAATAAAAGTAATAACTAATAAATATAATGCATAAAAAGTATTTTAAAATATAGATAATTATTTATGAGATGAGGGCTTTGTAATATTGAAATATTTAGGTGTTAATTAACGTATTTTGGGTAATGTATTTATCATCTGCGAACAGTTGTAAATTATGTAAATATTGCCAAAGGAGACTGTCATTATAGATGCCGCTAGTAACAATTTATATGATATTATTTATTTTTTATTTAACATTTTTGTGCTTTTTAAGAAAATACGTAAAATTAGATATCCACCATGGTCGCGTCAATGAATCCTTTTTCTTAGAAGTCCTCATAGGTCAAGTATTCTAGACAAGTGTTGACAAATTTATAATTAATAAATTTAATAATTTTCGATATTTTTCGTAGAAGCTAAGAAATAACTTTTTCGAAAAATAGATTAAAGTACAAAATATGGTAAAAAAGAATGGGAAAGTAAGTTAAAATTAGGTATACGCGGGTCTATTTGGCTTGTAAAGCCAAAAATAAATATGATATTTGTGATTGTAGTGTAGATAAAATAAAAACACTCTGTATTATAGTAGGTATACATATTTAAAATAATCAATTATAGACGTAATCAAATTAAACGTAAAAAAAATAAAGGTTATTTACAATAAGTTAGCAATAAGGATGTTGTCGTGCTTAATAAGCATTTTTTAATTATCTGCATGTCTTAATTAATAAAACAGATTCAGATTGATTCTAGAAGGGGGAAGTTTGTTTCATTTAAGCATTAAGAAAAACCCCAATATACACCGTTTACCACATGATCAAGCTACCACATATTAAGTACAAAAGGATTTATTGTAGGTGATCTGGAAGTCTGGAAGCCGATATACTGAAGATTTTGAAACCGCTTCACTTTATTATTCAATTTCTAATACAAAAAATCAATGAATCTTATCGTAGTATTTTGTTATCGAAAATATGGATATTTAACATCAACGTGTGTGAATTACAGGGCTCTACAAACGTATATTGCGCGTTCTAGACTTTTTTGTAAATTATCTCGGCTAATGGTCGTAGAAAGTTTAGAAAGTCTAATGGTCGTAGAAAGTAGAATGGTCGTAGATATATTTTTTTAAATTCGTGAAGAAATAGCAGGATATGATTCCCATAACTGCCATTTCAGCCAAATAAAAATTGAGAGTTATTAAAAAAAAAACGTCAAAAAATGTTGCAATGTTTTCAAATTAATTTACTGACCCTTGAAATAAAAAAATGGATACAACTGTTCTATATAATGATAGCACAACTCTTCACGAAGTGAGCGGTTACTCGATACTCTAGCACGTACCCCCAGAAGATATAGCCAACTTAAGAAAGCATGTTTTTCTCGAAAAATAAATATATCTCGATAAATAATCAATATTTTTCATAATAATTTTTTTTACAGCGAGTTTCATATTCGATGTAAAGCTTCCTTTAATATTAAAAGTCTCCTTTAAGTTCTAAAGCGTGTTCCATAATCGAATTTTAAAGACACTTTTACTAAAAAGCTTCCTTCTCGATATTGGCCCTATTGAAGGGAAAAACTCGACTTTATTGTAATCTTAACCTACAAATTTATTTGTTACTGTCAGCATATACTATCAGTACTTATGCATTCATTTATAAAACTGTTTATGGTCTGGGAAGTTGTGACCGTTGAGGCCGTGGCATAAAGTGAGGAAGAAGACTGTGTGAGAAGAGAAAAAATATATAAGCCACGACGACGACGATTAAAACGACGACGATTAAAACTTTAATCATGCTCTCACATAATTGACAGAATTTCTTCTCCGTATTTGCAACTTTATTTGTCACTTGATTTTCAATAACTTTTCTCTGTAAATATACGGCATTCAGTAATTTAATCTCATCCTCTTCCGAGAAAGTCGTTATTTTTTCCGCTTTTTTCCAACACTTTAATAACATCATTAAAATATACAATAACGCAATTAACCAAAGTGTTTACAAACCAACAAAATTTATTTAAATTTCCATCACAAAACAACTAAGTTCGAAAATGTTAGGTTATGATAAAATAAAATTAAATAAAATTGTCATTTTGCCTCTCGACTAACTTCACACGTAACTTTCAGGCCCGCAAACACAATAAATATTCACAAATTGAAGCTTTTCCTAACGGGAGATGCATTCCACTCTATGGAACCGAATCGAATTTACAGAGAATTAAAAGTCTACTTTTTCTAAAAGTCCAACTTTCTAAAAGGGCGCTTTTGTTCATATTTAGGTATGGAACTGGCTGTTAGCTTGCTGTTAGTTATACTTGTCCCAAGCAATAAGTATGGGAACGTTATAGTTAAGTTCTAGCTCTAAGTTCTACAGAACCCGATTTTTGGCGGTATTTTCGATATTTTCAAAAAGTACGAAAAATATCGATAATTATTATAGAAGCATTTTGATAGATTTTTTTATTATCTGTAACTTCCTCATTTCACTTTTTTCGATAGGAGCTATAGTTTTTTTGTTATTTACAGAAAACCGTTTTTTGCAAGTTTCCGAATTTTTTAGGTTAGGTTCGGCGCGAGTTGAAAGAAATAGAAACTCATATTTAAATTTTATTTCCTATACGCTTATATTTTTTTTATCCAGGTAGGAATTTCTGCAAATTTAACACTGGGTCGTGACAGAATGCTTGGACTATCAAGAAAAGCTCCGATTTTCATTTTTTTTTAATTTTGTTTTTTTATATTATTTAAATAATATCAGAAACTTTTTGGAGCGAGGAAGGAATTATTTATATGATTTAAACAATATTTATGATATTTATATAAAGAATTCAGTTTGGTCTTTATTTTTTACTAAAAAAATCGTATTATTAACTTCAGCATTCAGTCAATTCAGTGTGTTCAGTATATTCAGTATATTCAGGTGTCAAGTTTGAAGATGTAAAAATTATCATAAAAGCTACCGGTTAATCTTTATTGAGCAATCTACAGTAAAATTAAAATTAATAATCCTTGAAGTTGCTGTAGATCCAAATTTAATTTTCAACGTTTATGCTTTTTGAGAAAAAGTAATGAGGAACTTCGGCAATATATTAACTACGAGCTGGCCCGCTATCCTCTATCACTCAATGAAAACGCTGGAATGGCGAAAACTACAAAATCTGCACTATAATATGATATTTGTAAACGGTTTATTTTGCTTCACTTTGTATATTTGTTTCAATCCTGGCAACAACTTTTTGAACTATTTCCCGATGAGCTAGAGACTTGAAATTTGGTAGGTGTATAGTGTTCCGGTGACAATAGGGAACATGAAATTTTAAATATAAAAATAATACTAAAAAACATAGCGTAACGTTGCGTTGTAATAAAACTTAGCGTATCGTTGTGTATTTCACAAAAAAACAAGATTTCTAATTCCGCACGATCAGTATGAAAGATCTTAATGCGATAAAATTGACACTGCTTATATTCGGTAGGCGTTGCGTCAGAAAGCGGCCGAATGTTATGAAATCAAGCGGTCGAGTGCTGAGATCTCCCGGAGCCGACCGAATCGGTCTCCTCGTCATTTGTAAATTCTAGGATGTGGCATCACGACTTTGAACATGTTTGAAATGGTTCGCTCGCGCGCGAGGCTTTAATAATTTATATCAAATTTATTATTAGGAATTAAAGCGTGATATTTTGGATATCGTATTTTTCAGTATTTCGGGTTGTTGCTGTTTTTGGAAAATAATTTCTCCCGCTTAAAAATCAAAATGGCGGATTCAAAATGGCGGCCTTTCCTATTTATAAACCGATTTGTCTCAAACTTTAAACTTTGCGCTGTTTAAGGTCACTCAATACAATGTTTGACTCAAACTTAATAAAATCAAGATGGCCTTGTTTATACGAGGGAAAAGGGGCAGTGACGGTTAAATAAAATGAAACACACTAGATAACATACATCAGGCTTTTAAATTACCTTTACTAAATATAAAGCAACAACATATTAAAAAATAACCTAATCTAAGTAGCTTTGGAAACACTTTTTGTTTTCAATTTTGATGAATACCAATAACTCCGCAGGCTACTCTTGGCCCAGCATTTCCCGCGACAGGGTCGGGGTTTGGTCCTTTCCCCAAATCATCTTCTCCACCATGGACAACAACCGCACGACCAATAATGCTGTGCTCCCCTTCTAGGTCGATGATGCTGTCCCTGATGTTTAACGTTGCCACTCCGAATGAGTCGGCATTAATGTTACCAAGGTCACCTACGTGGCGGACTTTGTCTTCCGGGGCTCCATGGGTTTGCTGAAATTGATAGGAATAGAATACAACCATTTTTTTTTTAATCAAAGAAAGTATTTTTTAGGGTAGTGATAATACAATCGAATTTACAAATAATCGGTCCTCTGTCGATCGGTATTCGTTGACTCATAGATTATATAAAGGAGAATATGTTAGCCGCTCTACATTCTCCATAACAGTGGCGTACCCAAAAAGATCATCATCCATTTGAATCAGATTTGAAAGCCCAATCCAGATATATCCAGCAGGATTGTTTATCCATATTAATATCCATGGATTGTTTTGTTATTATTGAGGGCCAGTATTGTAGCCAGTGTTCCTAACCTTTCAGAGTAGTAATTCCCTTGATGGATGCCAAAAATTTCCTATTTATAGATATTGAGGCTAAAATTCCCTGCTGCCAATTTTCTCATTAATTTAACGAAAAACTAACTTTATACCAAAAATACCTATTTTTATGATTTGACAAATCAGAAAGAAAAAACGAAATATAAAATGAACAACGCAAAAAATTAAATATATTTTTCAGGCACATAAAATACCTATATTTTATGTCAACAAACGTCAATATAACATAACAAAATAGATAGTTATATAAAATATCAAGGGGAATATAAAATGAATTTAAACTTAAACACTGTTCTTTTTAAAAGACTACATTGTCATGTTTTAGATTACCTGCAGTTTCAGATGATCCTCAGTTATTTGATACTGAATTTCTTGTAATTTAATTACCTATTTTGATACCTCGAATATTCCCTAATTTCGCCGATTAAAAAAATCCCTTTTCCCTTTTGGGTTCCCTAAAAAGGGAAAATTCCCTTCCCCAGTTGGGAACACTGCATATATCCTGAAAATCTAACCATGCAGTCGTGACTTCACCTACAAGGGCATATACAGGGTGGGCAAGGTGGTGCAGGAGCCCCACCTTCCATGCAAGTTATAAAAAATTAAATTAAAATGAAAACAAAAAATATAAAATTTCTGAAAAATGTATTAAAAGATTGTTAATAATTCGGTACTTCAACAATTAAAGATAAACTATTTAAGTTTGTGTTTACGCCGTCGAGGCGTCGACGGTCAAAGTAAAAAAATGGCGAAAAACAATGACAATGACAGCGCTAGCGTCATATCGGAACACGGGGTGACGCTTGCAAGCTTTGTTGCAATAATGAGCGTTTTAGATTTAAAATAACCTCTCATTTCAAGACACATCATCACACAGCGTGCAGATCTTCATTTATTGTGTCAGTAGCATTAATTGCTAAGTATTCCGCTATACTGGAACCCGTAGCGAATATACCTCAATTGAAGACACTTGACATTGTCAAAGCCAACCAGCACATTCAAAGTATTCTCGATGTGCTAAGAGATCATCGGGAAGATGCGGAGAACGTCACAGCTGACGTTTTGAGAGTAGAAGGGGACATCGCAAAGCAACTGAATATCGATATAACTGTCACTCGCATTACTGGCCGACAAAAGCACAGAAGCAACCCTCCCGCCGAAAATCCAGCCGAATTTTGGAGAAGGTCTCTAATAATTCCTTACTTGGATTCCATCAGTGCAGTGCAACAAGTCAGATTTTCTGCAGACAAAGCGCCTGCATTTTCATTGACACATTTCCATCCGAGTAACATGAAAAATGTTTCATTGTTGATATTCTGCAAAGTACCAGTTTCTACAGTCACACCAGAGAGGACATTCTGACTATTAAAACGTATTTACCTATCTTCGAAATTCTACTTATCAAAATAGACCTAATGGACTATAGTCTATTCTGTAGTCTATAGTCTATATATCTATAGTATAGACTATAGACTATAGTGTATTCATATAGAGTTACATATTACCGAAAATGAAATTATCGATGAACTGGCAAAAAGACCTAGGCGACTAGATTGTATTATGTGAAATTCATACTCAAATTTTCAAAAAAAATTGTTGCGTGATATTTTTATCCCCCCCTCAAGGCCAATCTCTGGATACGCCACTGGTCTATATAATTGAGAGTACACCAGTATCTATGCGAGATTAATATGCTTACAAAATAGATGATAAGTACTTAATTGCTTTTAAATGTGATATGGAAACGTGATTTCAATTCTAACAACAATCAACGGGAACTCCCAGTATATTTAACATGTTCTTGTTTCTATATTAATACACTCCCTGGCACAAAAACAATATTTTTTCAAATTCATCTTCAAAGAACATTTGATTTTGCATCGCTATTTATCATTTTTTTTTGTTAAATTGTAGATGCTTCTTAATCACTGTGTTTTCAAAAAGTTCGCTTAGATTTGGTGTTGTATCTTGTTGCATCTTACCGTAAAAAACATCTGGGTTCTCTCCTGGTCCCACAGAATTATTTAAGTTATATGTGTTCTTCTATTGAGGATTTTAGTTCATTGAAATCAATTTATTATTAAGAATGCCGCAAGGATTAAGACCCGAATTCAGAAATCTCAGTAGTTCCACTCACACTCATATCATACTCAACTCACCCTATCCGTATTTATAAACGATTTACCTTCAATTAGTCACTCGAATCTCCCTAAATAATGAGTGTTAGTAGAAATTAGTGACGTGACGTGAAGTTGGTAGACTTCACTCAATTTACCCTAAATTTATAGTTTTTACAATTTTTCGACGTTTGATTGCAGATTTATTAAATAATTGATATCGGGTTTGAAAGAAACAAAAACCAAGTTAGTATTTGAAGTAATATTGATTATTTTGTAGATCTTGTCTTTCGTTTTATCCAGTTTTTCCAGGTATATAACCTCTTCTACAAAATGGATGGTGATTTTTGGGAATTTGTAAATTATGCTAAATATCACGTATATTTACATATTCCTAGGTGATTATTAATATGTTTTCATTCTAATTTAGCAATATTGTGATCAATATTTTCTTTTTAGAACCATATTGCGGAATAATCTGAATCGATTTGAGAGGTATGTTAATAATGAACTCCTACAACAAGAACCAACGCTCCAGGAATATTTTATAGAGAATATAATTCACATGGTCAATTCATATAAGTCACATGGTACATTTTTGATTATAATAAAGAGTGTGTTGTCAGAACATTATCGAACTCCGCGGCAAATATTATACAAGAAAAATTCTCAGTAAATTTAATATCAAGTTCAATCCATTTACTAACATGGATTTTAAAAAAGTGATTAAAACTCGTGATTATAAAAGAAAGCAACTGCCGAAAATGCAAGAAAAAAGAAAGGTTAGTGCTGCTGCTTTTACACTAGAAGAATATAAAAAACTGCAAAAAGTCTGGGACCAGAATACGCCTGAAGGGCTTCAAGAAAAGTTCTTTAACATTGTCACTAAAGAATTGGCATGACGTCTGCATCTATTCATCACTTCAAGTAAGAAACTGATAATTGAGGAAACCACTAACCCAATTGAATACAATCCAGTATTTAACACATTTTTGTCAGATGCCGGTGTATCGATATCTGTAGTGAACATTCTTCAAGTGAATATAATAAAAACGTACAATGGAAACTGTACCTGTATACAGGGGTCGCCGAAAGTTGAATTAGTGAAAGTATCATTTATTCCGTTGAGTTTTTCGTAAGTAACTCGGATAGGTCATAGTTTTATTTTTAAATGGAACATTATAGAATAATTTTCATGTTTCATCCCCTCTCTATCCCCCTGTAATGATGGCCTCTACATTTTTTTAAATAGCACTCCCCAGTTATTTCTTCAGATTTGGATATATTGTCAAATTCTGATTTCAGAAATAGTTTGGAATAATAGAAATTAATATTAATATTTTAGGGACAGGGACAGTAAACGAAATAAAAAGAATATAAGCTAATAATTGACTGCTGATAGTAAATGATCGACTTACGTTATGAGGATTGAAATGTCCGCCAGTGCCGATACATCCTTCGGCAATATTCCCTTTTTGATGGATATGGAAGCCGTGTTTGCCTTCCTTCAGACCCTTAACCGATCCAGTTACAAGGACCAGGCCTTCCATTTTGGTGAAGGTGACGTTTCCTCGCACATCCGGATTAGCTCCGGATGGATCGAACAAGTAAACTACAGCTTGCTTCTGTGGGAAAATAAAAAATTACGTACTAGAGCCATACATATATGTCGTCTACCCATATAAAACATGTCGTTGTCACATCGAAAGAGAACTTAAATTCTATTAATGAAAATGGGAGTAAAATACATTAAAGAAATAAAATTTGGGCGTCTCCCCACCACCAATTCAATTTATGGAGAATGAATGAATTCAATTTATAAAGATACAAAAAATGAAAAACTTTTATGTAAAATCGTTTTTCCTTAAATTCCTGTTAAAAATGCTGTTAAAACGCTGTTAAAAATGCAGTAGCACGTGTGAAGAGATCGATATAATGAGGGTTTTTTGCTCGGGTTTTTGTCTCGTATTTCGATGTTACAAACTATAAATAAGTCCATATGATCGCGAATTTTTGCTTTAATGGTTTCGAAATATTATTAGAAATGATAATTTCACTATGCGTCAGATCATAAACATGGGCTTATTTTTTTATTAAACAAATAGTGAAAACACACCAATTGTTTTTCTTTTCGCTCGTTAACTCGGAAGCTATTCGTTTTAGAAAAATTTCGAAGAGAAAAACTTTTTAAAATGAACTGCTCGTCAATAGAGTCGGCTAATGCAAAATTATCATATGAAAGCATATAAAAACCTAAACTTTCCTGTATGACCCGCTATGTTTTTATCTTAAAAATTTTCATTCCAAGGGTATTATATTATTATAGTATTACACAGGGTATTATTATAGTATTACACAGGGCGGTGCACAAGTTGGTGCACAAGGATTTCCTTGTTCAAAATTCTTTAAGAAGTGTTTTTTTTCATATCGATTTTTAATTGCCGTTACACCCAACGGCGATTTTAATTTTTTATTTCTGTAAAACTGTTAAAGAACGATATAAAGAAATTGGCACTTTTTCGTATTTTTTTGAATTTACAAAAGTTACAAGAAATTGAATTTTTAAGACATCACTGGATTCGCAGAAACCTTCCGAACATTTCTGCAGGAATTTCGTAAAAATCAATTATACAGGGTGTACGCTATCTCATGTTAAAGTTATTTTCTTTAAAAAACGGGAAATAAAAGTATCTTTCCGATTACTTTTATTAAAAAAAAAAGATTCGTTAACTAGTTCCGGAGTTACGATAGATCAAAGTTGAACGCTATTTAGGTACAAGGGAACTATAAGGGCAAGAGGGTTTACAATTACCTTTGTTGATTTGAGTACTTATAATGTATAAGTTTTCAAAAGTTGCGCACTCAAAAAAAACTCATTTTAGTTAAAAGATGAAGAAGTAGAGACTGGAAAATTTAAATGATTAAAAGATAAATATAATAATAGGGTATTAAATAATATTTCATTGCTAAATAATATTTTCATAATTTAAAATATTTCTTTTTTATCAAATTGTATGATTTTTTTATTTGAATACCTAAAATATATAACCTCTCAGCTCTCCTAATTAACGGATTGCAATTTTTCAAAAAGCATTTGAAAGTTTGAGTGCCTTTTTATATATATAAAAATTCTAAAAGTATCTAGTAGTAGTATTCTAGTAGTTAAATTTGAAAAAAAATTCAATTTTTAAAAAAAAATCTGAATTGTAACAATATTATGCAAAAAACTATACGACCTTTGATGAAATTTAGTGTGATGGTTTACCATACTTACAGGTTACATTTGACCAAATATAAAGTTGCTATATATAAAATAAGCATTTGAAAAAAATTCCGTAAAAAACTCATTTTTTTCCCTTTTCTATTTGTTTTTGTTTTATTTGAAATAATAATAGTATTTTTTCCGCATTTCATCCGCAACTAGCTCTATTAGGTATGTGTAAAATTTAATTCCGAAACTTTTTTTCCTTTACGAAATTTTTCTAAAACGAATAGCTTCCGAGTTATATGAGCGAAAAGGAAAAACAATTTGTAATATTTTGCGATTGTTTCACTATTTGTTTAAAATGTAAAAAAATGTTAAATAAAAAATGTAGCCCATGTTTTTGAACTGACGCGTAATAAAATTACCATTTCTAATAATATTTCTAAGGCATTAAAGCAAAAATTCTCCCAACAAAAAAAAATACCGCCTGGATTAAAATTTAATTTGCAACTTGCAGCAGTATTTGACAAAAAAATTATTAAATTTAAATTTTAGAAAAATATGTAATTATATCTATGCCTGCAGATAAAATGACTTTAATTATTGTTTTTAAGTTACCCTTATTACATAAGTAACTATTATATTGCAAATGTATTTATTATGAAATACATTTTGTTAATATATTAAATGCTTTGCATGTTTTATGAGTCTGATCATCATCTACCGTAAACAAACTGAATTAATTCACGAATAAATCCACAAAACATTTCCAAGGTGATATAGTTACTGACCGTATTAAAATATCAAGGAGAACGCACCAATTTTTCGGCCTTTGTTAAGTTCATATCAACAGTGACGGGTATTCGCATGGACGTAGCTAAATGGGGGCTAGGGGGGGCTTAGCCCCCTCTGGTGTAAGAACAGCCCCCTGTGAAATATTTTTTTTTTAATTATGTTACCTTTTATTTATATCTTGAATAAAAATTGTAATTCGACTTTAAAAAACATTACATGATGTATTGTTCGCGAATCTCTGTGGCTTCTAAATAATAATTTAAATATATATAAACGTAGTATTTCTTTGGATTTCTTTTGTTCGTACTGGTTTTCGTTTTTGCAATAATAAATAATAATCATATTTTTTCAAGCAAGACACGCATTTTTATTAAATGTCTTGCAACCACGTTATTAACACATTTTTAAAAATATCTTACCGCACAATGTTTTATTATTGTTTTGTAATATTATTATCGATTGTTGTGCCAAGACTAAAAAGCAGATTTTCATTTTATTCGGCTTGAAAATATGTAAAACTACTCAGATCGAAAAAATCTATCCCTAAGTTTTTGTTTGTGCAGTTGCAAAAAACAAAGCGCATTTTATGCTTATGCAAGACCTTAAGCCCCCCAAGCACAATAGGCTAGCTACGCCTATGGGTACTCGTATTAGGGTGGGTGTCGTTAACAGTACCAGTACCGATAGCGCAGAGCGATACCGTCGCTTTTATTAGTTTTCATAATTAACTATTTTTCTTTAGGAGACAAACATTTCATATATTAAATTGTATCACAATCTATCACATATTTAAAGCAACATAAGCAAGCAATACTACAATATTATATTCGGCAAAATATAACCTTTTAAAATAGGTATTTTATTATAAGAAATAGCGGAACTGGTTTCAATAATTTGTTGGTTACGCCGGTTTACGTTTTGAGGGACGATAATATGATGTTTGTAGAAAATTTTGATCTAAATTCATGCTGTTAAGTAGATAATAGTTTTAAACTGTTTACAAATCTTAATATTCTATGATACACGAGTTTTCAAAGAGTTTATAAAAACAAAATAATAACGCTATCGGACGATGATTTTATAAGTATATTACTTTCTATATATACTAAATAATAAGTATATTAGGTTCATGCGAATCGAAATTCTTTCACCAATTATATTCTTAATTTATATTATCGGTATAAACAACTTTTTCCTAAAACTTGGTCCGGACCTAGTTACTTTCGAGATTGAAGTAAATTTGAGTTTTAGGAATACATATTGTATCCCTAAATGTAAATTTAATTAGGTAATATCCTAACGAATTAACTGATTTTCATAGGTCTCGTACAATCTATAATTATATTTATTAAAAATATTAATTACTCAATAAATATTTTTTAATACTCGAATTTTGATACGGTACTGAAAATTTGTTGCCTAATACATTTGTTTATCATACTATTATTGCTAGTATCCGTTAATATAAATTATTGGTTTCGAAAAATTATTGCCAAAATAAATAATTTTCTTGAAATTAAGTATAAATACATCTTTGAAAATCAGTTTTAGATTTAAATTTATATTTTGATAAAAGTGGGCCGTTTAGTCTTAAGCAAAGGTGACATTGAGGTTTATAAAAGTGTGAAAAGAGGTGAAAATAGTAATAATAACGTAAGAGAAAGCAATACTGAGGTACCTATATTTAATTACAATTTTTTTTAAAATACCAAGGTTACATACATTTGTTTAAATAGATATTTATTTTATTATCAACCAATAAACTTAAAATACCTTTTATTGAGTAAAATTATATTTTTTTCAACAAAATGAGAATGAAAACATCTGAATAAAGGAGACCAAATCTAAAAAAAGCTATGGCCACTAATATGGCCACTCGAGGGCCATATTTCGGTCAATTTTTAACCCAAAAAATTTTTCGAAACAGGAAATATTGTGTATTTTTTTTCTATAAATGCCTATACCTATCTCTGACCCAAAATAGTCTTGGCTTTCTTTTTTCTTTTTCAACATTTTCGGCAAAAAATTATTTAAAATATTTTAAAGCAGCCACTTGGGAAATTCGATTCTCTACAGAAAGTTTCATATAAAGAATATCGAAATTTTGAAAGGCCAATTCCAACACTGATTTAATAACACTGCGGGTTTTTCTTCTTAAATTACCCGTTGACCGATTCCTGCAATTAAAACCGGTGGACGTCTTTGTTCCTAGTGCCCTGTTTTTTAGGACATAATCAATAGACTACTAGTATCAAAACGTACAATCTCCAATTTTTATGAAAATTTCGTTAAAACTACATTTGCAAGGAATTTCTGGACAGAATAATAATATTTTGCAAATATTGTGATATACAAACGGCACGTAAAGGTAAGCTAATCCAAAGAAATGGAACTGTCAGAACGTGTCAAAACGAACGTGTCAAAACGATTAAGGATTTCTCGAGTTTTGTAAGTAGGCCAGTAGAAATTTCATCGTTTTTTGAGAAGTATACAGCGCTGTTTTTGAAAAAGTTGAAGGTTATGACAACACGTTCTAGACACCAAAACCTTCACCTTTTTCAAAAATATTGCGGTATTGCTTTTACAGGGTATAGTATAAAAAATGTTCCATTCTACCCAACGTGCGGACATAACAGCAAAGCATTTCCATGCGTATCATTAAAAATGAAATATATTAGTTTCCCAAGATAAATTTTATAAAAAAAAGGGAAAACTATTCAAAGATAATTTTATTATGCAGTTTTCTTCTGTTAATCCAGATAAATGAAACAGACCTAAAAACAAAGCACACAAAGGCAAAGAACATTTTTAAAAAATGCTTTGATAGAGATTCCAATAAAAAATTACGAAGATTTACAATTTTACAAATCTGTTCTGGATGAAGGAGAAAAAACTGCAGGAAGTAGAGAAAGTGAAGCTGAAAAACTTTGCGAATATTTTGTTGAAGGAACTCAGCTTGAATCTGAAAAATATGTCTTCCACTTTTCATGAAAGAAATTTAAAAACATTTTAAAAATTCCTTAAATTAAATGTTATTAACAAAAAATTATGTAGTGTTACTGACGTCATTATATACAAACGTGACTTAACGAAAACCTAATTCAAAATAACGCCTCAGTATATTTACATTATATTCTGTAGTGAGCCGAAAAACTATTTTCTTCTAATGTAAATATGTCTATTTGCACACTTGCAGTGAATTTTGACAACTAACTGATAATGTCACAAAAATTAAAGTACGATGTACCCAACTAGATTTTAGCAAAAATAAGTTAAAAGACGCCCTATTTTTTTGTTATCGACTGTACCTCTTAATTTTAATAATTGTTTTCTGTACTTTTTTGTACCTATAATTTTTATTTAATATTCTAAAAATTTACTTCTCGTTATTTGACTTAATTCTCGTAATAAGTAAAATAAAGATATCTATCTATTTCTATATTCTATTTCTAATAGCAGGTAACTAACTAAAACAAAACCTTGTAATTTTATATTGGGACTAATTACTTGTAATTAACTTTCGTATTTAGAAAAATTCAGTTGAAAACTGATACACTGACCAACAGGTCAGTATATATCGGAATACAACTGAATTAAAGCTATTGCAACAACTGCCTAAGTGCGTTTTGTGTCGCACTAGAATATAAATTAACAACTATAATACCAATCCATATGCTCATAATAATACACAATACATTGAAAGCATGACCTACGCCAATAAAATGACTAATACCGATGCAAATGACATACCTGGGCATAGGCCAAAGCGAAGATACCAACGAAAACTGCGACTTTCAGCATTTTGATCACAAGATAAACTAACAGAATTTGCCGGTGATGCTTAACTATAAACCTCCAACACCTCGCTCGATTCTGAAGACTGTGCCAAGGGTATAGAAAGTGTAGATAAGCTGGCTATAAACAAGATATGTGTATGTGCTGCATGCACTTGAATCCACTAAAGAGTAGGTATAACATAAATGAGTTTAACCATGGGGCTTGTCAAGGAGACTGGTTTGGAATATTTTGCACTCAACACCACTCAAAAGTGCGGCTTACATGGGATATGGTAATGATTATATGATTGCATGATTGAATCAGGCTGGAGTAATTGCCAAAGTTGTGTTTACTATTAATAGGGTTTACTATTTATCATCAAAATACGTCGCCTACTCCTTTTTTTTTAATGTAAAGTGCAATCTAAAGTTTTAATGATGTGATATTGAATGAATGTAACGATATGGTATTGAATTAATTAATAACACGAGTTTATATTAATATTTATACCTTCATGGCAGTGGCGGGTCTATGCAGGTGAGCCAACTATATGAAATATTCTGCAAATGTAATTTCGTCCCGCCCCCCCCCCTCATTAGTCTTAATTAATTACTTAAATATTTGAAATCCTACCTCCGAAATACAACTGGTGAAACTAGATTGAACGGCCTTGCATCTCTATATATTAATCAACAAATACCTCTGACGTGAGATCGTGTGATGAGATTTTTACAGAGCTGGCAAGAGAAAAGCGAAAAATTAAGTTAGTATTATAAGGTTTATTTTCTTAAGTGTTCTTCTTTTTGTATTGTAGATTGGATTGTTTTTTTTTGTGTGATATTTATCTATATTCTAGTAGTCCAGTGTTTTAAATATGTTTACAGCAAGGTTTATAGGTTAAATTTCGAATATTGTTTTTCGTTGGTATTGTATTATTTGACTCTTTTATATTTTATTTTTTGTTATTTTTGTTTCTATGTTATAACTACAATGTTCCCTTTCTATTCCTAATTTAACCTGACCAGTATACTACAAGACAGGAGAGACAATATTCAAAAAAATCAAGTATGCAATGTATGACATATTAAAAATAATATTTTTTTCTCAAAAACGACAAACTGTGTCACTCTGAATTTTTTAGGTAGTATTAATTAATTAATAAAGAGGGTAATCTATTTATTTTTGTCAGCAGTTTTTTTGAGAAACCCCTAGGAAAGACAATATTCAGTATTCAAGTCATACAATTTCAGTGTATGACATATTAAAAATATTATTTTTTTTCTCAAAAACAACAAACTGTGTCCTTCTGAATTTTTTAGGTAGTATTAATTAATTAATAAAGAGGGTAATCTATTTATTTTTGTCAGCAGTTTTTTGAGAAACCCCTAGGAAAGACAATATTCGGTATTCAAGTCATACAATTTCAGTGTATGACATATTAAAAATATTATTTTTTTTCTCAAAAACAACAAACTGTGTCACTCTGAATTTTTTAGGTAGTATTAATTAATTAATAAAGAGGGTAATCTATTTATTTTTGTCAGCAGTTTTTTTGAGAAACCCCTAGAAAAGACAATATTCAAAAAAATCAAGTATACAATGTATGACATATTACAAATAATAATTTTTTTCTCAAAAACGACAAACTGTGTCACTGAATTTTTTAGGTAGTATTAAGAAGAGGGTAATATTTATTTCTGTCATCAGTTTTTTTTTGAGAAACCCGTAGGAGAGACAATATTCAAAAAAATCAAGTATGTAATCTATTTATTTCTGACATCAGTGACACTTATTCTATTTAATATATTATGTGTTTTCTTACATGCGTTATAAATGTCGGAAAAGAGATAATAACTGAAGTGATTGGCGGGAACTCGAGATGTTCACCGCGTCGGACTCGCGACAAAATGCATGATTTTTGTCGGACACTTTCACTTTACAATTCACAATAATTAAATGAAGTGATTCTAAAATATCATCTTGTAGGTGATGGAAAAACATACCACCGAAAATTCGACATATTACGCGTGTCGGACGCTATCACAGAAGCGGCCATTTTGTCGGACAAGCTTTATATTTGGGTTCTACCGTCATCGTGGTGCGATCTAAATAAAAATTATATGGTAGGTCATAAAAAATATATAATCGTTAAATTGACACGTTTAAGAGGTGGGGGGGGGTGAAAACGCTACCTATTCAAGACTTGGCATATCAAAAACTTTTCCGACTCGTTTAGATGAACAGTTCGGCTAAGTTTCAGCTTGTAGGTAATAATTGCAAAAAAACGGAGGATCTGGGCCCGGGGCTATTATTGTTAGACACGTCATTTTGTAAACGGAAATTGACATCTGATGTCACAATGACACACTCATGTCAGTTTCCATCTAAGAGGAAATTCGCCTGTTGATAGTGCCATATTGAATAAAGTAAGGAGCGGTGTTCATAGAACGTCCGGACAGTCTTTTATCAGTAAACTAGGATCCTGATCGTCGCCACACGACATTTTATTTTTTAGTGTCGAAGTTGCTAGAAGTATATCAGATCCGATTAAGTAATGCAGGATTGATGATAATCTAATGATAGATTGGGATTGATAATAATACTAAATGATAATACTACAATCTGTATATTGTATTTATATTTTAGTGCATTAAAAATTGAACATGCTTAAACATACGAGCTCAATAGCCCCGTGATGGGCCCCAATTTTCGTGCTCTGCATCCGCAGCGAAGCCATAATTTTTTGAAATTTTTATCAGCGCGGGCGTACGCAGTAAATCAATTAATGTCCAGTGGGGTGTACGGCCGATCTCGCAGTCGTTTAATCCTTATCTGCCCACCACTAAACAAATGCTATTCATAACTACCGCTTATCAGTCCTCATGCATGACTTTTTGCCGATAGGCAGGCTACTAATGGCCGACGCGCATTTTTAGCAATCGGTGCATACGCGTACGGCGGAATTAGAATGTTGCCGTTAAAAATGTAGCATCAGAGACAAAATGAATTAGCGTTTTAATGCCTTATCTGCCTTTGTCGACTTGATTGTGTTTTCCATTTTCGCATTGTCCTCAAAAAGGAGGTCGTAAAATTTCCATATCAGAGAGAGGGCTCGACCCAGTCGTCGCTGCTTGTTGAGTCGGACGTGACCGTATTAATTTTGCGTTTTGGAAATGTATTGTCGTGATCGAATGATTAATTGATGCTGGTGTACGGCTGAAATTTACAAGTTTTCGATCACTCCGCGCGATAATTACATCATTCCAATTAATTCTTAGAGATAAAGCGTTTATTGTTATTAATTATTTTTTTGTGCGTCAATCACAGGTATCGAAAACATTTCAAAGTGATCGAGTTATCGCTTATTGCATCTTATAGTTCGGACGCTTGGATCCAGCTGTCCTATTTCTAGTCTAAAAGAGTCTTTCTAATCTTTGCATTATCATTAATAATGGAATCCCATCAACCTTACATTGCTAGTATAGAACATAAGTTTAATACCAAACTACACATAAGAGTATCAAAAAATACACGATCTTGCATCACACTATTACCGAAATACTCGTATACGCTATGGAAACACTTTGGAGAAAGTGATTGACTTCTTATAATAATATTTTCAGTATCTGTTATTGACTGTTGAAGTGTGACTAATTTTAAGATCATTCCTAGTCATATACTCGTATATGGTATAATTTTCACTCTAGCACATTTCCTGATACGTGATTATAACGTGTTTCTTATGTCAAATATCCTAGCATTAAATTCTGTACCGGAACATACAGCATAACATAAAAAGAACATGTCGAGCCTTTAACGAGAAATATGATAATTTACCGAAAATGACACCAAAAAGTTTCACAAGATCCATTGCAATATTCCTTTAACCGGTTCGTTTACAACAACACCAAAGCGAGAAAATATAGTGACTAGGTCTGAAAATAATATCATCCTTGTTCTTGGGTACTTTCATGCGTATCCTCGCACTTCTATTCGAAGTGCCATTGAAAGAGTTAGGAATTTCCCGAACTTCCATCCAAACCATTTTATTTGAACATGGAATACATAACTTCAAAGCCACTCCAGTACAACATTTGTTGCCAAATGATTTTTTATTACGAGTAAATTTTTGCGAATTCTTGGTTAAAATTCAAGAAGACCCCAATTTCTTGCGAGGTATTATTTGGATCGATGAAGCCATATTTAATGGAGAAGGGACAGGGAATACGCGGAATAATCACTTTTGGTCGACAAACAATCCGCACCTGAAGCGTGAGTGAAATTTCCAACAGAAATTTCAGATTAATGTGTTCTGCTTGCTGAAAGAAGACAAATTAAGTTTCACGATGTACCGGGAAAATTTAAGTGGCGCTAAGTACGTGGAACACGGTTGAAGAAGTACGTGGAACACGGTTGAAGAATTCTTGGAGAACCTGCCCTTGAACAAGTTGCCGAGATGTTGGTACTCATTGCAGGCGGTAACAACAATGCTAAATGGCATGTTTGAGGCTCGCTGGTTACGGCGCTTAGGACCATGGGATTGGCCGAGTAGAGTGTAAATGAGAGTTCTGGATCAGACCCCCCCACCAAATTGACCCCCCCACCACTTTTCCCCCACCACCAATCCCACCCACTCCTTACCCCCCACCAATCACACTTTTTATTGGTCCCCCACCAGCATCCTATTGGTTACCCCACTTACACATCACCCACTCCTTTCTGTTTTCAACAAATCAAGGTATGGAGAGTTCTAGATCACCTCCCCATACCATAATCTCCCACCCGCTATTCAAACTTTCGAGGTTTCTGAATATTTCAACCACAGTCAAACAAGAGTAATGGCTTACAATACTAGTGCGTTTAATTTACCGGAACTTCAAGTTGATTTTTCAAATAGTATTCCACCAACTTTTCAGAATAAAAATGAGTGCGTAGTAATAGGTGAACGGAGATACCAGCTGAACAAATCGAAATGTAAATTCGTATCTGTTGGATTAGCGTATGATTTCCAGTACGAACCATGCATAAAATTAACTAAATGTGATACTGTAGTATTTAACCAAGATGAGTGGAAGTGTTTCCTCACATACCAAGGGGTTATAACGAACTACTTTTATATTAACGATGTTATGCAACCGATGGATGTAGGAAACTTTCGTATAGAGTTTGAGAAAGGATCACATTCCCGATTTATAAAAATCTTTAAAAATAATTCCTATGTATCTCTGGGATATGAAACAATATGTAGATTATGGGAGTCCTTACCCCTGATCGAGTATCGGCTTGATATGCTAGAAAGATTGCAATTTAAAAACTATTTCAGTGTTGTACAAAAAGGGGTGCAATGTCAATCAGGAGATGTGCTTGAAAATGCACTAAACATAGTTAACAAAAATCGTAATAGTGAAAATGTGGTAATGATTATGGAATTAATTTATATTCATCCTGAAGTGTTTACGAGTGAGTGTTGTAGTAAAACGAGAAATGAAAAAAGTTACTTTTAATGAAGGGTGCAATATAACTCACCATATTATCGTTTGGAGGTTCGCATACAATTCGTCTAGGAAGAAATACTGGGAAATTGTAGCTATCGACCGAATGCGCTTTAAAAGACGTATCGAACAATGTGCAGTAATTATTAACCCTGTATTAGATGTAAAGCATAGAAATGATGTATATGAGAAAATGTATAATAAAAATAAATAACTAAATCATATGTAAATGTTGTTTTATTTAAAAAATACATAATAACAGTTAAACAAGTTCATTTTTATTAATCCATGAATTATGTTTATTACCAAGTCCTAGCCATTTAACAAACAGTTTGTTTCCTTTGTATCTTAATACTTTTTCAACAAGATAAATATCGGGGTGCTTTACTAACTGAAGTTCCTCTTCATAGAATCCTCCCTTGATTTCAACATTTTCTTGATCTTTCAAAAAATATACAATGGGATTACCGTGTTTTACTTTTACAACTGTAAAGATTTCATTTGACCAGTTCGGAGTGTAACCTTTTGTAAAGGCTTCACGGTATTTGCTTATGCGGACGGTATCATCCACTCTAAATTTTGGATTCTTAGGATCAATAGTTTTAAGGTGACTATATACGGTTTGTAAAAGATATTTTTCATTTTTCTTCTTAACATCAGTAGGCTTCATTCTAGTTGTTTTGTGCACGGTGTTATTATATTTCTCAACTATATCAGGTAAAACAGATATCCATTTATAATTTCCTTGCAAACTAAATTGTTTCCACATTCTATTTTTCAAAGTTCTGTTGACTCTTTCAACAACACTCGCCTTAAGATTGGAATATGTGCTGTAATGATTGAGTTTCAATTTTTCCATCAACCCCTTAAATTCAGTGTTATAAAATTCTTTCCCCATATCAGTTTGAATGTTCTTTGGTAAAGTTCTCATTTGAATAAAATTTTCCTCATAGCATCAGTTACATTTTTAGCGGACTTAGATTTTACAGGCTCACACCAAACAAACTTCGAAAACGCATTTATAGTTACCAAAATGTACTTGTACCCGCGATTGACTTTTGCGTATGGAATCATTTCGACTAAGTCTGCTTGAAGCAGATCATTCAATCCTTTAACGATCACCCGTCTTCTTTTAAAGCGTTTTCTTGCCGGTTTATGTAATTCATTTACTACATCCTCTTTGAGGTTAACCATCTTTAGCTATAGGACACTGAAGAACTATTTCAACATATAAAGATGCGTTGACAAGTGTTGAAGGATCTATTAGAAAAGATAATACATCTCCTTTGTTTATATCCTTTCCTGTCAGCATGTCTGGCGTAAGAGTATCTGTTATAACCTTATTTAGAGTAGCTGTGGTATCATCAGGAAAAATAGAAATATTTTCAATTTTCCCAGACACAGGAAATATATACTCGGTTGTTTGATTGTCTAGCAAGTAGTACAAATTACCCTTAAGTGGATTAAAATGTCCACATATAGTTAAAACACATTTGCTATGATGTAAAGACGGCTCACAGATGTAAAACGGTGATGAATTTGGAGCAGAAGTTAGCAGAGATGGTGGGGTAGTAACTGGTATAGAATATGGAGCTGTTTTAGATGCTAGCATATGTCTACCAAATGTATCAATAGGCATGATTGATACTCCACAGTAATCACTCAACTGACCACACACATCATCATACCAGTAATTTATTGTATAATTTTACCTTCCCTGAGCTCTTCTAAAATTGAGATTATCTCGTTGTTATGTCCTGTATTCCCAGCAGATTGTGAAGCTACTAGCAGCTTTAGTCTATCTACAAGCTCGTTATAATCATCAAAATATTGATATTCTTTGCGTTTATTATTTAAATCCAACATGTGAAGTTTTAAACCTTTACCACTCGTATAAGCTCTACTTCGCGTTTGTATTAGTCTGGAATTTGAAAGTGAACCAGATCTCGATCTGGAAATTGTGGGAAGTATCTTTGCCGGTATTGCTGAGGTGGGTTTTTGTACAGTAGTTTTGTTAAGAAGCTTGCTTTGTGACATCGAATGTAATGTTGTAATGCGTGGTTTAATTATATCGATAAATTTTGACGCGCGCGATGTTGATAGACCCCTGTCCGGACTATAACCCAAATATTGAGCGTTGGTTCTCCTAATTATATCGATATACTCATCAATATCTGTTGATCTATAACCTGCTGGATGCTTCTTAAATAGTAATTCATAGAGTCCAGGCGTTCCTTTATATTTTAAATTATTAATAACAATGTCAGGCCCCTCAAAGTCGACTGAAGAGTCACCAATCGCATATTTCTTTGAGTACGGGTCAAAATATATTCCAAAAGTATCATCGAATTCATTTTTAGAATCTGCAAGTTTTTCCTCGATGTACGCTCTAGGTAGAGGAGCATTAAATTGTTGTAAGTACAGATCATGCTCTGTAGTCGCAGTAGAATCTGCTATTTGTAACGGGAAGGTTTCATCGAAAAAGCTCTCACTAAACTCAGGTCTTATTGTCGTTGGATCGTGCTGAAATGTTTCATCTTCCAGTTCGATTGGTGTCATATGGTAATATTCAGGGGGCGGTTGTCCTCGAAAAGGTAAACTGTTGCGGGTTTCTTCTTTCACCTCTTTTTTAATATCGCCTTGTGGAAATACTTTTTCGGACTTGGCGAGTGTTGTTACTAATTCTTTCAAAGGTTGAGTTATGGGCATATAGTTTTTTTCTAATTGGGCCTGCGATTTAACTATGTCACTCTTTAGAGCTTGGTACTTTTGTTTTAACGCTTTTCTGGAAGCTAAAAGCTGTTTTTTTAACCGATGCGTCATTATGACGATTACTGTAGCACTAATGCTTATCAAACTTATTTTCCTTTTATATATTGATGAATGTATCAAACCCCTTTCGATATCTCCCGGACTGCATAGGGCAGTCTTTATCTATTACTACGAATCCATATTTATCTTTCCAACATGACGCACAGAGATCCTTAAAATCTTGAAATGACATGTCAACATTCACGTTATCATCATATATATGCTTTAGATTTGTTATATCCTGCTGAAATATTACAATAAGGTTTGCATTATCTCGTATTAACTGTTTGGGAATGGATGAATAAGTTTGACATAGATAAAAACAATCTGTATTTTTATGACGACCAAAACAGAAGTAGCTTTTTATTATACTCTGCTCACATAATACAACATCATCGAATATTATTACTGAATTATCTCGAATCTGATCTGGATGTATGACATCTTCCCCATCCTTAAACTCATAATATCCAATATCCTTCAGGGGGTGTAATAGCGTTCGCAGGTAATCATACTTGGGTTGGTATAATGATTTTGAATACAGATAAATATTTTCGAAACGTAAGCCATTGGGGTGCTCTAATATACTCAACATTACATTAGTTTTCCCAGATCCGGACGCACCCACAATTAAACCCCGTTTTGACTGACCACCGAACAAAACTCCGTGTTTGTGGAAAACGGGTTCACAACTAATGTTATCATAGTTATTGATAGGTAAGGAGGCGAATTGCTTTTCAAACTTCATTTGGGTTAACCGTAAGAAACTGTGGAATTCTCTAAGGATGTGGGTATATATAGGTTATTCCCAATGCATACAGACTTATTCACTCAACAAAGCGAAGAGTATAAAATGGCGAAGCGGAAACATGTCTCAGTAAGTAATCGTAAAAAGCCCATCAAGAGAGGTCGCGGGTTAGTCAACACCTTGATTAATAAACTGCCTTTCGAATTGCATTTACCGGGGGGGTATAGATACTGTGGTCCAGGTACTAAATTAGATAAGAGGCTAGCTCGGGGTGACCCGGGAATAAACCCTCTAGACGAGGCATGCAAACAACACGACATAGCATATTCTAAATTCGAAAATACGAGTACAAGAAATATTGCGGACAGAGAACTAGCGACGGCAGCTTCTAATCGCCTGAAAGCATCAGACGCAAAGTTGGGGGAAAAAATTGCGGCATTTGGAGTATCAAATATAATGAAAATGAAGAGTAAATTAGGCATGGGATTAAAAAAACGTAGAAAGTATAAAAAAGGAGGCGCACTGAAACCTAAGCGAAAAAGATACTCCGTGTTGAACAAGAAAACAAGAGTTATCCCCATACCAAAGACAGGTGGTTTTTTACCACTATTGTTACCTCTTTTAGGAGCTCTTGGCGCTATTGGTGGTGGAGCAGCAGGAATTGCGAAAGCAGTTAACGATGCAAAAACAAACCGTAAATTGTTGGATGAGCAGAAGAGACATAACCTGACAATGGAGCAGAAAACTCAAGGAAAGGGACTCTATTTAGCTCCTTACAAAAAAGGGTTTGGAATGTATATTAATCCATACCCAAAAAACTACCGATGATGCTGCCTCGCAGACCTTTAACTAATATTGATCTGAAAAAATACGTAAAGATCCTGAATGTACCATTCTTTCGAGGGGTGTTTATGCGAGATAAACTACCGAAACGCATTAAAAGAAATGAATGTGGTATTGTTAACTTAGATGAAACCGCTGGTGATGGAACTCATTGGACCGCATACGTGAAACAAAATAATGAAGTCGCATATTTCGATAGTTATGGTAATTTAAGACCTCCAGAAGAATTGATAAAATACTTTTCCAGCGATGGTAGCTCTAACAAAGTCATATATAATTATGACGCCTTTCAGAATTACAATTCATACAATTGTGGGCACTTAAGTCTCGATTTCTTATATAATTACCATATTTAATATGTATTTGTTCAGTTTTTAATAAACCTTTAAAGCGTAAATATGTCGTTTACTTTCGGTCTTAGTGGAGAATCTTCTGCGTTAAGTTATAGTTTTAATCCACCTTTATATTTGGAAGATGATGTAGAATATGAAATTGGACTAACAAACTTTGAGTCCTACAACAGTATTCCGAACATCGATGATACCAATAACACATTTAAATGGGGAAAAAATTACGAGCATACAGTTTCGCTCCCAATCGGCGCTTATAATATCGATGACATTACAAATTATATGGTAAACGCGATAAAGCGAGAAGATGAAGAAGCTGTTATTAAGATTACTCCAAACATTAATACTTCTAAAGTAATTATTAAAGCAAATAGGAACATTTCTTTCGACGTAGATAACTCCTTAGGACCAGTTTTAGGTTTCGAAAAAAGAAATTTAGACATTTATTTCAAAAATGTTTCAGACGACATAGTGAGAATCTCTAAAATTAATACTATATGTGTAGATTGCAACCTTGCAGTAGGATCATTTGTGAATGGGCAGCCCGCTCACATCATACATCAGTTCTTCCCAACGGTACCTGTAGGGTATAAAATAGTCGAGTCACCTTTAAATATAATTTATTTCCCTGTTAGCGTTAAAACTATAAACAGCATTGCGATAAAACTGGTAGACCAAGACGGGCGTCTTATAAATTTCCGAAACGAAACCCTAACCGCGAGATTACATCTGAGAAAAGTGAAATTGTAAATATGGTTCTTAGATTTCATTCACACCATAGTCAATACCAACCATACCATATAAAAAAACATCAAAGGAAGAAAACTGTTAGTACCTCCCGAAGGGCGAAAGGGTTAACAACAGAAAATCGCGAGTTCTTAAAGTCTCTTGGATTGCAATTACTGGTGTAATGGATCTGCTAAATGTAACCGGTCAACCCTTTAGCGATAATTCAGTCGAAGATTACCAATTTCATACATATCAACCATATATACCTGGAAACGTGAACTATAATGATGAAATTAGAATACCTATTCAAGATTTAGATGCACATACCGCACCTTGCAATAGTTATTTATACGTCGAAGGAAAATTAACAAAGTCTGATGGGAGTGCCGCTACAAAATTGGAATTTATAAATAACGGAATCGCATATATCTTCCGGGAAATTAGATATGAACTTAACGGTATTGTTATTGATTCAGTTAGGAATGTAGGACTAGTTTCAACTCTTAAAAGTTACTTATCCTACAACGAAAGCGAAAGCGTTTTATTGCAAAATGCCGGATGGTTCCCAAAAAAGACTACACCCACAACAGCCCCGGGGGAAAAAATTATAGTGGATGCTAAAGGAAATTTTAACGTATGCATACCACTAAAGCTTCTACTAGGATTTTTTGAAGACTTTCGGAAATTAATTATTAATATGAAACAAGAACTGGTATTGATACGCGGTAGTAGCGATAAGGATGTTATAAATAGCTCAGACGAAAGTGAGGAGCCTAAAATAGATATACATAAATTATTCTGGAGGGTTCCACACGTAACCGTGAGTATTCAAGAACAACTCAGATTGAATAAAATCATTAACAAGAACGTGGAGCTGCCCATTAAATTTAGAAGTTGGGAATTAATCGAGTACCCTTCTCTATCGGCGACAACTAGACACACCTGGCCCGTCAAAACAACAACTAGAGTTGAGACACCCAGACATGTTATTATTGCTTTTCAAAAAGGCCGAAAGGGGAAAATCACCACAGATATGTCCAAATTTGATGATTGTAGTCTAAAAAATGTACGAATATTCCTTAATTCGGAAAGATACCCATATAACGATCTATATTTAGATTTTGCGAATAATAAATTTGCCACACTATACGAAATGTTTGCAAATTTTCAGGAATCGTACTATTCGCATAAAACTAATCAACCTATTTTTACCCCCAATGAATTCAAATCCCACGCTCCAATTACACACATTGATTGCTCAAGGCAGAAGGAAACACTTCAAACAGGATCCATTGTTATTAGAATCGAGTTTGAAACAGATGAGCCGACAACTATCGATACAACAGCATACTGTCTCATCTTACACGAGAAACACTTTACTTACAATCCTCTAACAAAAATTGTAAAACAATATTGAAGTGCGCATGTCAGATAATCATTATTTAAGACTTAGTATAAAACACTCCGAAATAAGAATCCATAATGTACTCAACCTTCAAACACCGACTAGCTCTCTTCCGACGAAATATAAGAAAACTAAGACGGGATATCGAGCTATATTGTCAGATTAAACTACAAACCGTTAAGTTCAGTCATCTACAGTTATGAGGAATCTTGTTGTAGACGTTCAAGGATTTAAAATTGAAAAAAATAAATTTATCTTGAAGGAATTTGCAGCGTACGATGGAAACCAACTGTGTCATTATATATTTAAGCCACCATTTCCGTTTGACATGCTATCCCTAGAATATCAACAGCAAGCGAAATGGTTAACAAATAATCATCACTCATTAGAGTGGGGTTGTGGTTATACACCGCTGCATCTATTTGACCAAATCATTAAAATCGTAACAATAGGAGCGGATCGAGTATACGTAAAAGGAAAAGAAAAAGCTTCTTACATTCAACGTTTCATTCCTCAGGTAGTCACAGAATTTGATGAGCAGCCCCGTGTAATGAAGTCAAACCCAAAATGTTTTTACCATAAAACAAATTGTTGTATATGTGCACTATCTAATGTATTTTATTTATATGAAAACTTTGTAATGTCTTAACATCCAAATAAAGATGAGTTAAATAGAAATGTTTTTCATTTAAATAGATTTTAATTACGCGTTTCAAGCCTTATAACCAATGTATTCGGATTTTGTAAGTGCACCGTATTACTAGCGAGTATAGGTATAAAATTACCCAATATGAAAGAAATAACTTGATTTTTAGTGAAATTTTTTGATTTTTTTTTTTGGTATAAGTTTGACATCAAAAATGTTTTGCATATTTTATTTTAAAGCGCTCTTTTTACTCCAAAGTAGTCGTAGGATCTTGAAATTGAAAATTTCTTCGATATTGGGAGCATATAGTGGGAAATTCCAGAAATACTGGACTTGGCTAACCAATTGGTAATGTTGACTGATGGATAAGTTGAAGAAGCCATTTTGTGAATTGGGGAAAACAGATGACCCTCAATTATCTAAAGTATTTGTTTTAATGAGACAACAATCATATTTACATAAAGTTTATTGATAAATAAATTTACAATTCGTTATTTCTCCGTAGTTGAGTCGGTTTCATCAGCAGAACTGTCTTCTCGACTACTGTTATCAAGTCCTGCAGAATTTAACATCTGGAGCTGCAATGGGGTCAAATACTGTTGAAGACGGTAAAGAAATTGTCCTAGTCCCAGCCTAATTAATTCAGATACTAGGAAAGTAGCACACATATCCTCATTATGAAATCGCTCACATATTATTACACCACTATTATATTTGTCTGCAAGTTCAGTACAACCTTCTTCTGAAAGAAATCTACCCATACCATATACGGCCTCGTGTTCAGCATCAAATTGGAGATTTTGGAATTGTTGTAACAAATAAGAAACACCACTGTTGAAGTCGGTGACATTAACATCTTGTACATAACACATCCACATTATTACCTGTTGTTTGTTAAGAAGCTGAGGTAAATATAAACTAAAGAAATGTAGAGAGAAGTGAAGTTTTATAAGCAGTTCCCCAGCACTAATTAAACCGGTTTTGCATGAGTGGGGGGGGAATACAGAAATGGACATAAAATCGTTACAATATTAAAGCAAAGTATCTAAGTCGAAAATATCTAGATAAAACTGGTTGAGTTCCTCCGGTTCATCAATAACGGTTTTATAACCAGTACATAATTCGGTAGCCAATCTAATTAACTCATCCAAATTACTTTCTGCAGATTCTGAAGGTATTTCTTTATGACCCCAAGCCAATGTTTTAGTCAACCCGGGGATAATATATCTTTTATCATCATGCGAAGACAAGGCTACTTTATTTTTTAATTCAGTGTACATGGTATGCATGTGTGATTTAAATATATACATTTTTCTAAAAATAGAACCTCCCTGTTCAACAATTTGTTTGTAGTCGCAAATACGCAAATCTTTATTAATAACAGCTTTTGAAATTCCTTTTGCTTTTTTCGTTACACTGTCACCGAGCTCAACACAGTACGCCTTTGCTCCAGTGCCATAAAAACTTTTTATAGGAGTCCCCGCATATTCGTCTTTCATTTTACCAACAACCGATTGATTTCTAGGAACCCCATGAATATTCCCCTCTTTGTAATTCGATGTGTCAAACCAATCGATATGTTGTTTTATATCATCGTAAATATTTTCCGTTTGAATTTCTAAAATTAAAGAATCCGTGTCAGTGTAACAAAGGGTTGCGTTTTCGCCATATGTAGATTTTATGAATTTATAAAAGAAATCATAAATGACCGTCTTCGAGATGTCTAAAATTGAAAAACCAACATATAAGGGCTTATCGTAACAAATTTTTAGACGATTCATTTGAACGGCGACTAAATTTTCTGAAAACACGGAAGCCGACTTGAAATTCGGCATGCTGATGTAAGACTCTGCTCCTTTCCTACCGCGACTATTTCTCCAGTGAGAGAGAAGTTTTATATCTACACGTTTATCCACGTTTTCCATAGTTTTACCGAATATTGAATTAATAAAATATTTAAAAAGATCTCTTTCGAATGCGTTTTTAGCGGAATTTCGTAAAAATGTGTTTAAATCGATATATGGTTTTAACCATGGTGCCTGTGAAAATTCCAAAACTCTATGAATTTTTGTTAACCTTAAACCGTGTTGTATGCACTGCTTCAGGTTTCTGTAATGAATAATATAATTAGATTTAGAATTTAATGTTAGAGTAAGTTTAGAATGTTTGCTACCAGGTGGCACAAAATTCTCTGGACAAAAAGGTAAGTCATTATGAAGATCTTGTAAACTTTCAGGATATTCGATATCTACTTCCAATACATAACCTTTTCCATCATCATCCTCTATAAGTAAGGGATTAAAATTGGAAATTTCGTTATGAGAAAGCCATCTAAAGTTTCCTATTGGAAGGCTTTGAGACATTGCAAAACCGTAAAGATTTGTGGCGTCTAGGTAAGTAATAAATGTATTAGGTTTAGACGCATCATAATTTTCAATAAATATATTATTGGCAATAGCTTTTCGATTGCTACACTGGCTTACCCCACCACGAATACCCTTTCTGAAGAAGTGAAGCATATCAATATCCGTAAGGAGCTCTAAGGATACACACGTTTTTCGCAACATCGCATCCCAGCTTAGCGAGGGTGCAGTTATATACTGAGCAGGATCTAATTTATAGTTATCTAGAGAAATTTGACGAAAATTTTCAAAAACATCAGCTAATAATAAAACATCTGACTGTAAGTAAATATCGGAATATTCACCCAAAGTTTTGCATTGAAACGCTTGCCAGACATCAGTAGCCCGATTATAATCATCATCTGATATAGTACTACCACGCAAGATATCGAAAAATTGAGTCTTAGTAGGTAATTGACACTCGTCAAGTTTACTCATACAATCTACATATGAATATGGGAAAATACCTTTGCGACGCAATAAATCAAATTTTTGTTGATCGGGGAAATATTTTTTTACTTCCCGACACTGATGAGATTCGAGTGTTTGACTCAGTTTATCCAGAGAAGTTGGTAAAAAACGGAATGTATCCAAAAATTTCAATTTCATATAAATATTCCTATGACCGTCTATCTTATCAACTAAAATGTGTTTTGAAAATGATATATATTTCTCTTTATTTTGCGCTATAACATCAATATATTCTTGTTCCAAAGCAAGTTGTTTTATAAAGAGGTGACAGTCATAATTAGTCAGGTTATGAAAAAATACTGGAATAAATGTCGGTAACTTATAATTCAAATTACAAGTCATGTGCGCTGCCCCTCTGTAGCTAGCTGTCAAGTGACAGTGATCTTTTACAATAACATCGGATGAAGTAAAATCTTGATCGCAGATGTGGCAACACTTACTAGAATTAAAATTTTCTTTTTCAACGTCGGTAAGCGGTCGCATTGGTTTGACATCTTTAAAATAGTTATTATATAACCTTTGTACAATATCTCCGAGCTTCTTTACAAAAGTTTCCGCAACATCTGACCCCCGATAATATACTAATTCCGATAAACTATCATCAAAACTACATTTTACGTAAAAGCAAAAGGAATAAGGTACATGCTCGAATGCTTGTAAAGTAAATGAGGAATCAAGTGATGGTTGCGTGTGTTGGATTGGTTTCAAGATACTTTCAAAATCTGCGTAAATGACAAAAGGGACTGAAAGTTGTTTTTGGAAATTAACAAATTTTAGTACATTTTCAGGAAGAACTTCTCCAAATTTATTTACTATTTGATCTGTTGTGGGTAATTTAGTACATATAAAATTACAGTCGCGAGTTTCATGCTCTTTTAAGTGCTGTGGATTTTTAAATGATTGTAAGCAACCATTACAAATGTATATCTGACCATTATGTCGCGACTTTTGATTTGATACTAGCCTCGATAAATTTTTAATATAACAATAATGACTATCTCCGCTATCATTTGTGATGAGCAGAAGATTTACATGCTTATCTCGTCGATGCTCGGTAAAATAATATGGCCCTACAATTTCACAAAGAGTGACTCCATTTTTAAATTCATTACTCACACCAAAAACGTTAACTGAAATATCATTAAGCATTTCAAATCTGGGGATGGATTTCAGCGTAACAGGAAATTCTATACCGTCAAAATTTAGCACTGTAGAATAATGTGGATATGATGATATTCTGGTTGAATTGTCACTTGCAGGATATAACGCAGCAGTCACAGCCCACGCGAAACACTTATTATCGTGATTAACTATATTTACAACGGCCTTTTTACGTTCAATCTGCTTAGGTAGTGGGATGTATGAAGAAGCACTTAAAGGATTATATCTGTTAATATTCACTTCCAGGAACATAATTTGTTGAAGCGACCACCCTGATAGGCGCTCTTGGAATTCGGATGCCTTAGTCACTATCACTTTTTGGAAATTATCAAATATTGCGGATAAATCAGAAGAATGTGTGATTATTTGATTTTCCGTATTAAACGACTTGAGATCAATGTCTTTATCTGGTATGATATATAGGGAAAATAGTTCCACATTCACTTTTAAACCACCCCACATATGACGGTAATCCGAAATAACCGTAAACACTTTTTCCTTAATTTCCATGAAAAACGAAGCATGATCTATATGGTGATGTTTACTAGAGAAGCGGTAACTAACAATTCTAAATCTTAGGGGGTTATGAAGTCGCTCGACACCATCTTCTAATGTAGTCTGAACCTTTTTATGGTCATTCCTCCTCATATGACCAACGAAACATCGTTTTGGTATACGTTCACTACATATCGGACATTCAATTAAGGTAGAAAGTGAAGTGCTAGGTAGATTTTTGGAACTACAATCACTTGTAGGTGGATGTTCAAGTTTAAGTTTCTTGTCTGATTGATTTTCACAACTCCGATATGCACAACTTTCTTTGCGGTGGCGTGTTAGGTGGGATTTTGAAGAGAACCGTTTACCACACGCTTGACAAAACATTTTTCGTGCGAACTCTTTTGTAACTAATTAAAAATGGTGGTACGTCTCGTATTTATAGATGACCTCTAGCGGTGGGTTCATGCATTCACGACTTTTTATGGATATGGGGTTCTACGCTCTCAGTTGAAACTTTCAGGTCACGAACAGGTTTTTCCAGTTAAACAAGAACGATCCAAGGTATTTCTTTGTTACAGGCAGACTATAAGTATATGAAAGTCTGTGTGGTGTATAGTACAATTCCTTATTTCAAACACACCACATGTCATTTTCCAGTAATTGGGATAACAAAGCTAAAATTCGCGTTTTCCCGTTCCGTAGAAATAATAGTGTAGTTTGCCATAATTGTCTGGCTGCGAGGTTTCAAGGAAACCTTAATATATCTACTGGATTGTGTAGTGAATGTGAAGAACGAAACCCTATACATATTATAGGACCTACAAACCAACTCAACACCAGTGGAAATGTACGGTCTATGATACAGCGGTGCTTAGTATGTGAGAGGTTTAACAGAGACAATTGGAACCATATATGCACAACATGCATGAGCCGTTTAACATATCTGTGCGAACAAAACGGACACATATTCCCCACTGAAGAAGTTCATTTTAGGTTATGTTGGTGCTTAAATGAAGAGCAGAAGGAATTGCGATGTCAACGTTATGAAGGCCCTCCTCCTACCTACATCGTTAATGAATAATAAATAGAATAGTATCTAACTAGTGTAAATACATATGAATAAATGTCATGAAAAATATATGGTTTTACTTTTTATATGTAACCTAAATAATGTTTTACCGAGTATAAAATATCTTTCGTTCTCATATATGCAATTATATTTCTATTTCAATTTTTGTATACTTTTAATTTCTGTTTTAGTGTTAATATACACATGTTCATATTTTTTAGTGTTAATATACACATGTGGCAAAAAAAAAAAAAAAAAAAAAAAAAAAAAAATTAAAAAAAAAAATTAAAAAAAAAAAAAAAAAAAAAAAAAAATTAAAAAAAAAAAATTAAAAAAAAAAAAAAATTTAAAAAAAAATTTAAAAAAAAAACAAAAAATTACATGTTTTGGTACAAACCCTAGTTGACATTCTTAGATGTGGTCCAAAATTAGTGGCACAAAGATTCAGATTTTCTTAAGGACATATTACTCTTGCACACAGACATTCTGGACTTAACTAGTGCTCAAAATGAAACAGCTGAAGACTAATTACAGCTTTGGTCGGTTGCGGTTTTAAAGTAAACCTATTCTGAGGTGGGGTACTATGGTATGAGAGAGACCAGAGTCTGTATTCGCATGCTTTTAGAGTGGCTGGTAGGTAAGAGAAACCAGTACCCGTTTCGTTGTCCTAGTTGCTACTTCACCTTGTATTTTTAACATTTTAAGTTAATTGCAAACTGCATCGTTATCGTGACAGATTTATAACCACTTTATTTGTGAAAGTGAAAGTTGTACCCCGTGTTTTTTATTCTCGCAATTACTAAAACACCTTTACAATACCTTTTATGGTAAACGTATAGTAAGATAAAACAATTTATAACCTTTTATGGGAATTGCAAGGTAACAATATGTATGCTCCAGTCACGATGAAGGTTTTACGTGCTACCTACCAGCGGATTCCAGGTCACAAGTTTTCTTTAAATAAGCAACAACTTTGTAGTTCAGGTAGTTCACATCTTTACTTCTACAAACATGTATAACGTAGACGATTGTTTGTCATTTGTGCTACAGTGCCTTACTAATATGGTGTCTCAAAATACTTGTGGTACTTTGATTTCATCTTCTCGCTACTGGACTGAAAAGCGGTTGGACAAAAAATGTGTATGGAGTGCTGGGTGACAGTGTTACTTGTAAAATGGCCATATGGATATTTAAAAAAAGTGTATTTCCCTATAAAGTTCCATACACTAATAAATAATTATGAAACAAACATGTGGCTCTTACGGGAAGCAATCGTTAAAATGTATGGACCTGACAGCAGAGTGTATAGGTGGAGTCAATATTTTGTAAAAGATATCACCCCCATTGGTTACCTGATTGATAAAATTATTCGATATGGTGAAGATAATAAGCTGTCCACTTGCAGCGCTTTGGTGAGCGGCGGTTAGCGTGGGCATGTGACAAGTGTATATATAAGAAGGTGCATACATATTTTATTATCAGTATCAATCAGGATGACATTAATAACTTTTATTTTATTAGTAATCATACATCAAGTTTTTAGTGTATCAAATGAAGAAGCCGTTGCATATTTAGAAAAATATGGATACCTAAATATCAGTGAATCTTCTATTACACAACTGAATGAGGCAATAGCTGATTTCCAAGAATTTTATAACCTTCCTAGTGATGGACAGTTAAACAATGAAACTATGGAACTGTTTAAAAAACCGCGATGTGGTGTTTCAGACAACCCCCACTCCTACACCGTTCGCACTGCATGGAAGAAAAAGCTCTTAAAATGGTATTTTCCTTTAGCCAAAGGAAATTCAAAAGAAATAGCTAAACGTGTATTTGAAACTTGGGCAAATGTTTCAAATTTACATTTTGAATATTCTATTACCAGTCCAGATATTCTAATTTCTTTTTCACCCACCAATCATTCAAACCATGCTAAGTGTGCAAAAGGGAACTGCTCATATCCGTTCGATGGAAGGGGGGTGGCACTAGCGCACGCTTCTTTCCCTGAACCTAACGAGCAATGTCTTGAAGTTCACTTGGACAACAGTGAAAACTGGTTTTATGGAGGTATATCACCTACGAATGGTATAGATCTCTTTAAAGTATTACTTCATGAAGTAGGACACACTTTAGGACTAGATCATAGCAAAGATATTTCATCAGTAATGTATCCATTTTATGCTGATGATGTACATACTTTACGTCCAGATGATATAGCAGCCATTCAATATCTGTATGGTAAACCTACCCCCACGACGACGACGACGACAACGACGAGGAGGACGACTGTGAAAACAACTACTAAATCTGTAGTGGACACACCCCCTGATTTGTGTCAGATAACTACAGATAAGTTTTTAATTACCTCAAATCATCACCTTTATATATTTTATGGCGAATGGGTGTGGATAATGAAATTAGGCAACCTTAAGATTGAAGAACCAAAGAAAATTAGCGACTATATACCTACAAAAACAATTTCTCATATATACCAAAGGAATGATCGGGAGATTCTTTTTGTGTCTGATAATAAATACTCTGTTATTGATTTTCCTAGCTTTAATATAAAATATGGTAGGCAATCTGTGGAGCTCCTATCCGTTCCTAGAGACTCTAATATTACAAGTATATTTAGTACATATTCTGGTAACACGTATATTTTTTATGGAAACAATTATTTTGTTGAAATTGATGAATGTTCTCAAATCAGGAAACGTAATGGATTAATAGGTGAATTATTCCCTGGTATACCAAATGGAATAACCAATGTTTTTCGATATACAAATGGAAATTTATATTTTTTCAAAAATCAGTTGTATTACGAATATAATGAGTTCTCTAATAAATTAGTAAGAGCAGGTGAATTTAATTTAAGCATATTTGATATTATTTGTCCAAATAAAAGCATTTTACAGCAATTGAGGGACCTTTTAAAAAAACTAACTAAATATTATTAGTTGTAAGTTTAGTCTTCATTACTGAAGACAAGTATATTTTCTATAATAAAAATGTATTTCAGAATTAATGAAAATATTATTATTTATCCATATTCCTCATTTAACGCCCCCATTCAACGCACACGCCATCATATTGAAAATCTACTGCCGAAGGCGCAGCGTCGGCAAATAAACAAGAGTCCACCAAGGAATTATTTAAATTTTGGGCGTTGCTACATGTGTGCATACACCAACATTTATTTATTATAATATAATAAAGATAATTTAACTATATATATTGTTTAATTTCGAGTTGATGTGTTGAAAGGTTTAAAATTCTATATTTCTTAATGTATTTCGGAGTATTCAAATTAACTAAATTATTTTGTTTTACTTCAAATGATTTGTAAATAGATGGAATATGAACACAAAAATGTAGAAACATTATTTTTATTACGACATACTCATATAAGATATTATAATACTTTTAATTCACCCCATCTCCTTTGCACTATAACTTTTTGGTATGGGCATTTTGTTATAGTCATAGTATGGACGGGAAGTTCTGCTATTCCTGAAAGGTCGAATTGATCCGTGATATCTCTCAAAATACCTTGAGGGTGATAATCCGTATATAATTCTATAGGAGAACGTTGATTCATTAATTCTTCAAGAGTTTTAGCCAATGCATCCTTTGCGTATACACGTTTCTTTGTCCGCTCGGGATTGTTTTGACGATTTAAATCAACCATCATAGCAATATAAAGCATATTTGTAGGAGCGGATTCTTCTTCTTCTACTTGTAGTGTCATATTAGTAGCTGGTGATGTACTATCAAACCAAAAGTTTACTATCTTCTTAATGACAGATTCAATATTTCGCTTCATATCCATTTGCACTAATATGCACGCTATATCAGTGTTACTATTGTTTTGGTAGCTTCAATATAGACTACTACACTAGGATTGTCATTGCTCTTGTTTGACTGTGGTTGAAATATTCAGAAACCTCGAAAGTTTGAATAGCGGGTGGGAGATTATGGTATGGGGAGGTGATCTAGAACTCTCCATACCTTGATTTGTTGAAAACAGAAAGGAGTGGGTGATGTGTAAGTGGGGTAACCAATAGGATGCTGGTGGGGGACCAATAAAAAGTGTGATTGGTGGGGGTAAGGAGTGGGTGGGATTGGTGGTGGGGGAAAAGTGGTGGGGGGGTCAATTTGGTGGGGGGGTCTGATCCAGAACTCTCATTTACACTCTACTTGGCCGGCTTGATCTCCTGATCTAACGCATTGTCTTTGGGGAACTTTAAAATCCCGGTTGTAAAAGAGCACCCTGTATATAAAAAGTTTTAACTGGCTGTTATTTTGGTAGGAACAAAAATTATGTGAGGTCTGTTCTTCAAGGTTTGGTCATACAGTAATAAAACCAATCTTACCCAGAATATTACAATTTATTTATTTACTGCAATCATATTCCCACTACAAGAGTTCATAACCCAATTTCATCTATGCTAAATATCTATGTCAATCGATGTTTAATAAATTGCGCAGCTTCCATATATAAAATGTTTACAACTTGTTAATCACACCTGTCTCACACTTGATAACATTCCCAGGTCCTTGTGTCTGTGAGTATATCAAGAGCTTTATGATGGTATTCTGTTGAGTGCACTTTTTACTTGTAATTTATAAGTTTCGTTTAGTGTAGAAGCTAAAAATTGTGTTCCCTGATCGGAAACAATTTCATCAGGAACTCCATAGCGTAGGACGAAATTTTCGTTGAAAGCTTTGGATACTGTGACACTATTTATTTTTAAGTGCACATAGCATATTTTTCTACTATAAGACTACGAGGATTTTTTGGGGAAGTAGTAACATTCAGAAAATATTAAATATATAACAAGCCATATGCGAATTATTTATAAATTAAATTACTGTGAGGTATGTAGAAGTCTCTTTAAGCAGAATAGGATGATGTCCTTGTATGTAGGTTTCATTTATCAAGGCCTTAGGTATGTAATTAAAAATAAAGATAAATTTATTGTCAATAATACTTCTCATGGTTATGGGCACCTTTCCAAAAACTCAGTTGAAAATTAAAACAGTGTAAAAGTACAGCAGCTTAAAAATGACAAAAAGGCGCTTTGTATGTTTACGTATACTCCACTCCCGATGGATCTATTTTTCTCACCGAGGTCTTAAAATGTAGGGAAAGGTCCATTTTTTTGCTTTTTTGACATTTTTGCCTCAAAAGGAACGAACTATTTGAAACGCCGCTGTCATCTTGAGTTTTAAAAAATCGGCCGCTTCGAAATTTTCTGTTCATAACCAAGTCTATTCTGTAAGCAACAACATCAAGCTGATTAAAATAAAATCGGTTAATAAACCAAAAAGTTAAGAGTAAACGTAAAAAGTGCAATTTTTTTTCTTCCAGACATGTTCTTCTGAAGATGGTAATATTGGGTATTGTGTTAAATCTTGATACCATATCATTGCCTGTAGATTCGCTCTTTCAATTGCCGATTGAAGTGCTTCTCTTGTTGGTGGTAAACGTTTATGGTGGTATCATAAAATTGCTTTTTGGTAAAAAACCATCATCTGACCTCGGCAATATCCACACTGAAAGTGTTAGGTTTATATACTTGACAAATAAACTTCTCTAAGATGGTCCTGGTCCACTGAAATATCTGGTGACGTACCAGGAATAGCTAAACATTCAACTACATCAGTAGTAGCAAATTGGAAAGGTTTCCACCAAATCAGTCCTTCTTGTCCAAAGTAAATACCTGCGTCTTCTGGATGATGGGCGTATCTTGCTATGGCCAGGATCGCCACGTCTGAATCTAGAGAGTAGATAAGTAAGGTTTTGGTCCTTTTTTGCATCACGTAAGCATCGTGAAGAATTATTTTGGGATCTGCTTCCTCTTGACTTGATTGTAACTAACAATAAAATTCTTCTTATGCTATTTACCATAGGTAATGGAATATTCCGCTAGGAATGTGGTCATCTCGTCTTTTGTTTTTCATGTGACAATAACTTTCCCACTGTTGTTTTGCTGATGTTTGTTGTGGGCAGAATGTTGTCCTGTGTTGTACCTGTTATCTGGCGTTGGTCTGATAGCATAATAATCCTTCTTTGTATTAATCAAATATGTGATGAACTTCTGTATAACCATCGTAAATTGACTAAAATCATGGTTTATCATCAAGTTTTAACTGGTACAGGCATCTACAATTGCTACATTTTTGTATCCGAGAGATGATAAATTTGTGAATTTTATAGTTTGCTCTTTTCAGTAATTCAGTTCATTTTTTTTAATTGTACGTCCAAAAAAAAGTACATTTTCATATATCATAAGACCCAAACAGAAGGAATTCGTAATGTCCTTTGCAGAGCCATCTTGGACGCCATGTTAAATATCTCTACATGTTTGTGTAAGTAGGTTATCCCAATATTTCACTTTCATTCTGTGAACTGAAATACATATAATTTGATACATATAATTTTAATATAGTTTAACTATAAATGATTTATATATTTTGGCAGCAGCTTTGACCGCCATCTTGATTTTGGATCTCTGAGCAATATTTCATCTTATCACCTTTGATATTCTTACTCTACAAGTCAAAACGGAGCGATTGTCACCACTCCTATTCTTCTATCATCAAGAAGCCCACGGGTCCTGATTTTCAAACACTTGCCCCAAACTAATTTCTGAGAAAAGTGATTTGAATAATTAATGTTTGCAGTAAAGAAAATGAAAGAAAATATCATTTCCTCACAATATTTTCTAACACTTATTAGGTACTTATTGTCGATAGTAATGACTATAGTATTGAAATATTGACCACTTCAAGATTTACTTCACTTCAATTTTGTCAGGAATGTCAAATTTATAAAAAATGATCTACAGAAAACGATTTTTCTGTCAACTGGTATAATCAGATCGAAGCCATTAAGCAAAATAATTAGAACCTTGATTTTTAATTTAGCATAATAAGTTTGGCATAATATTTGTAAGTATGTTTTTACCAAGAGCTCAGAGCGCACAACTAAAATTTTAAGTACCTCTATTCCTAGTTGCTTTAGTTTAAACATTCTAATATTCTTGTTGTTCGTAAATTAAAATCAATTAAAGGATTAGAGGATTTACAAGTTAAACAGTGTCAATATTAATGTTCAAAATATGGTAGTAGGAGATTAGAGGGAAACTAGGTTAGTAATTAACAAACGCTAGATTGTAGGTTAAGGTTTACCGTAAATTCCTTAAGAAGTAGGTAATTCATTAATTTAGCTAATTTTTTTTATATTATGTGTTATCAAAAAAATTTAGTTTCTTTCACTACTGTTCTAATTCACCAGGAGGGTATACGATATGTAATATTCATTAAACTTAGTCTACATTCATCTATTTGCTTTTTGACTTTTTCGTTTTAGTGAGAAATATCATTATTTCATTATGGTAGACAAAGGACAAGAGTCTAGACCGCGAGGAGTCCACTACATAATATATACTAATATATATTTTTTAAGTTCAATTTATTTGAAAAAAATATCAATCCCACCCACCCTGTGGCAAAATTCCTATGGCATAACAATGTAAAAATATTCTTGTGAAATATCCAACTTATCCTGTGATAAAAATTGTGTTTTAGAGCAAATTGTCGGCTATTTGAAAGAACACGTGAAAGCTGCGGGATCCGAACACGGAACCTTCAGTACATAAAGCGTACGCGGACTGCAGACCTTAGTTATATTCACAAGAAAGTGTAGCGGTATACAATTTTACACTAAATATCCTTTTGTATCGCATAGTGATGTGGTGCCGCTTCTGTGGTAATTGGGTTTTCTTTTTAAAATGGCGCACAATTTTTTGCTCTAGTTTGTATATTAATCGAAAACACTATAACAGTGTTTATTTCAGTGTTATTTTACACTAAATGCTGATCATTCTATCTTGTAATTTAATTTTCTTTGGCGCATAGCCAGGAAAGGCAGTTGTTTTGGTGGGTCCACAATAATAATAGTATTTAGTATTTTGAAGTTGGTAATCAATGTTATGCCTAAGATTTTATATCAGCTTGTTCAGAATTCAGAATTAGAACGTCAAAATAAATATTAATTAAATTAGGTACTTAAATTACTTGTATATTATTCTAAGAGTGAAAGTGTTGCTTGAGTGTTGCTTGAGACTATGCTTCTATACCTTGGATCTAAGCATTAATGAACGATAAACCTAAATTGATCTGTGGTGTTATCAATAAAACAAATAAAATTAAAATGGCTTTTTATTAAAATATAGTTGTATGAATGATAGTTAACAGTTGAATTATGAGATATATTATTATCATATTTGTCACAATATATTAGGAGTGAACAAATATGGTTTGCGCTGCTTAAATATAACAATTAAGAATTAATATGATTAAGATAAAAATTAAAATAATTAATATCTTGATCACATTATAATATTAATAAAAGTGTTGAACTGCAGTCAGTTTTCCTATTCAAAATAGACTCTAAAATATGTCTTAATTTAATCCATATCTATAATAATAATAAATTTAATTTACACAATTATTTACAATTTTTGTTAGCGGAAGTAACCAGGTGGATACATATAGACACTTTGTCAAACGTTACCTGAGGGCTCGTACCAATTTTATATTCTTAATCGTACACACTAGCAATATCAAGTCAATCAAACAGGGTGTGTCCCCTTTTAAACTATACTTAAAATTAGGCTTCTCTGTGATATGCAACGAATCTTCCAGGAAGGTCTCTCCTGTAACTATACGTAGGTGCAGGGGTCTATACTTCAGCAAGGTGGTCCTAAGGTCCTTTGATAGTTTTGTTTCTTTGTTCTAATATTAAGTAGGTATACACAAAATAACTGATTAATATCTAGCACATTTTCCAATGTATACATCTCACCACTGGGGTAAATAATTTGCTTATTATATATGATTTTGAGAACCCATTTTGGTATTACTTCCAGTCTTTTTGTATGGATATTATATGCCCCTCCCCATATTAAAATACCAAACTTTAACTGAGATTTCAGACTGTTTCAAGCGACTCAAGTGTTTCAAGCGACTTGTGGTGGAAGACCGTGTCAAAAGCCTTAGATCCACAAGTATGCAAAGAGCCAATTTACTATCGTTAAATTCTTTGTAGACTTTTTACATCTTTAGTAGCTTCTCCGAGTCCAAATTGACAGTTCCACAAATTCTTTTTCTAACTACTGATTCATTAATTTCAGCCAGGTTCGTTATTAAAGATATGGGTCTATAATTAGGGCAGTAGTTTATCACCTGAGTGGATATTGGTTTGATAAGTGCCTCTTATAGTTTCAGTGGCCAATATCCCTCCCGTAAGATTATATTCGCTAGAAAGGAAACACGTAGAGAAATTTCATTTCCAATGGTTTTTAATATTTCAGTAAGTATAGTATCTAAGCCTGGTCCTTTTTTAACTTAATAATGATGCCTCTAATTTCTTCTGGATCTGATTGTACGCTTATTTGAACTTCGTTGTTGATGTTTTATATGGGTATATCTTGATGATTATGGAGACAATATCATATCCACAGGTACTTTGTTACATTTTTACGGCTTCTTCGTAAATCCGTTTCTATTTTGACGCTCGATGTGTACAGTGTACATTCGGAATTATCGCTCTCGACCCTAATCCTTATTGATGTTGCGATCGGGCGAAGGCACCGGTTTTACCCCCGGTTCGCGATTCTGAAGCCACGTGACCGACGATGGTCGGTCACTTAATCTACTATTTATGTGACTTATAGGGGGAGGACGCACGCCTGGTATTATATCCATTTCTGACGCCGCGCAAAGGCTAATGCCGGATTAAATTTACACTTCCTACATGATCCCATCTAAGTGTAAATAATCTCTATAAAGCTCACGAATTTGCGGTTTTGGAAACTGTTTTTGAATAATTATTGCTGTTGTATTTGTTGTAAAAGTCAAAATATTAGGATAAAAATTTTCAAAAAGTCCTAGATATTAATAATTTTGCGAAAAACGAAACACCAATAAATAAATAAATAAATGGTACCTTCTACGTACGCTCACCTCCTAGGAGTGGTGATTTTTACTCTTAACTAGTCAAAACAAAGTCTCAATGTCAAAAATTATGTATGTTCCATTTCCCTCTACAATTTTTCGTTGACTGGACAATAAAGCAAAATCTGTTTTTATAACCAGGTTCAATACAATTCATAAGTTATGTACTCTCTACTCTCTACTCTCTACTCTCTACTCTCTACTCTCTATTCTCTACTCTCTACTCTCTACTCTCTACTCTCTACTCTCTACTCTCTACTCTCTACTCTCTACTCTCTACTCTCTACTCTCTACTCTCTACTCTCTACTCTCTACTCTCTACTCTCTACTCTCTACTCTCTACTCTCTACTCTCTACTCTCTACTCTCTACTCTCTACTCTCTACTCTCTACTCTCTACTCTCTACTCTCTACTCTCTACTCTCTACTCTCTACTCTCTGCTCTCCGCTCTCTACTCTCTACTCTCTACTCTCTACTCTCTGCTCTCCGCTCTCCTACTCGACTCTCTACTCTCTTCTCTCCTCTCTACCCTGTACTCTCTACTCTGTACTCAAATTTAACGGACGGATAAAGGATTTTGATGAAACTTGGTTGAAACATATTTTGGGTGAATACGAAAACGTGATTAGGTTTTGGAGCTAATTAATTAATTTATAAGGGGACATTACGGGTGTGAACGCAAGTTATTTAAGTCATCATTTGACCTTCAGTGAAAGTATCGGTTTTGCATATCTGCGACATCACGGAGTAACTGTATGGTAACTGGTAACTGGTGGTTGTGGTAACTGTATGTAGAGAGAAAATCAGTTGTTCTATGCGTAGACCTATGCGTATTCTAAATTTTTTCGGTGGTCGTTTCAGGCCATAGAGGTCTGTATAATGGACCGTCATGGAATATGCTACCTGCTGGTTAGCCTGCGTTGTGTTGGGTCAGACATATCCGTTTAACGGATGAGTACAAGCCAAATACATTCTCAATTTCAATAGATTTCTTGACGAAGATTGCGTCCGCGTTCATGATTAACTTTGCAGATTCTTGAACTAAATTGAACTAAATAACATTTGACATTGTAGTCATTGTCATTAGACAAATAGACATTGATGGACATTAATCTAATGATATTTTTTTGTCGAGGGTCGGTGGAAAAATCTTCAAAAAGACATTAAGCAGGGTCCTACTGCTTAATAGTGTGGCACTGCTGGATCCGCATCTAATTCACTTACGGGTAAGTGAGTCCGACGGGGAGCCAGCGACCTCACTACAAAACCACCTCCCTTTCCTTCGCAGAACACCAGACCGGAACCGCTTTCGCATTACTTCAGCCTGGGTCTTGTTTCTTGCTCTTGCGAGCTCTACCATTTTAGCTCGTAGCCTCTCTGTCCTTTCGCTTTTTCTTCAGGCTGTTAAGCACCCGTTCTCGTTTTCAAGCATCACTCCACGATGTTCTCTGGAGTGATTTGACCGATTTCTGCTTCCACACATCTCCTTTCGTCGATCCATCGACTGCATACGAAAATCGTATGCTCTGCGTCATCCCTTTCATGTCCGCAGTATTTACACTACGGCGTCCTGACCTTGCCCATTTTCCATAAATAGTGTCGGAAGTATCCATGCCCACTCAGGAACTGGGTCAAGTAGAAATCCACCTCCCCAGGCCCGAGCCTTCTGATAAGCAGGTGTGTCCACCTACCTCTTGAGTCGTTCATCCATCTAATCTAATGACATTGGAGTCACTGGTATCAGATAAATTGACATGAGTTTAATGTCAATTATTGTTGATTGTCAACATTCATTTGACATTGTAGTCATCGTCATCGGACAAATTGAGAATGGTTCATTATCATTGGATTATATTTCTGGTCGAAAAACGTAATTGCTTGATTGATCATCTTGAGTAGTCAGATGACCAAAAGTTGTCTAGGAATCTGGGACCAGCTCTGTTTGAATGAAACTAGTTGATCAGATCGGTTGATGTGGTCACAGGCCGCATTAAGTTTTCCTCCAACAAAGAACACTGACGATAAATATCAACCTAGGCTTATCGCGATAACAGCGCTCTAGTACGTGTTTAATCCGCCGATTAATATTCAGCCTTGATTGTTATATTCAAGAGTTGACGGCGGTTTCATGTTCATAATGAGTTATTGGCTTTTCGTGTATTTATTCCAAGTTCCAAGGAACCGTTTCTGGTCGGGAGCGTATAAGTCGTACATGCACTACGCCCGGCCAGAGCTTGCTAGATCATATCTAAATGACGTATTAGATTTTTAAAGTTTTATTCGCGCAAAAAACGCAGCCACGAGCCGTAGATTACCGCTTTAATTTATTTTCATTTTTGTGGCGCTGTAAAGTACAGGGTTGCGGTGAGTAATGCCCCGAAGGGGTGGGAGGGCCAGGGCCCTCTCTGCAGTGCTTTTAACATTTCATTTATCTTGCACGTTTATTTTTGCTTCTTTTTATTTATTATACTAATTTACAAGCGAGGCCTCCTTATCAGGGCAGGTCTACTTATGTGTAGTACACGGACAGCATCTGATACCAGTGCGTGGGTAATTACCTCCCGATGAAATTTCCTCCAGGATTAATTTTAAGCTGGCTGTTGTTACGGCCCAGCTGGCTCTATACTACCTAGATCCTAGGTATTACGAGTCTTATGTTGCATGTTTCTGATTAGAAGCTCAATAAAATCATCAAGAATTACATACACATAAACTGAACAACAAAATAACGTTACAAGTTTGCCCTAACTTTTGAACGGAGAACATTTGCATTACTGTCAGCGATTCAGTTTCTGTTTGGAGTCTTAGCTAGTCCAATCCTTTAGTTTCTACCGGGTGGTAGATGAAACAGTGCAAATTTTAATGAGTTAATGAGAGACTAATGGCATAAATGAGATGGACCTCATCTCGAAATGGTTTTTCAATTTTCCGCTTATTTTCTTTATTTACCGGGTGATGTTTAAAAAATACAATTTTTGGTCGTGCAATAATAGTCCATTCTCATAGAGCCAAAAATCTCGTGTCGCTTGGACGCTCTGTTAATTTTAAAAAAACCTCCAAAACACGAAAGAAGTACTGCATTAATATAACAACTTTTTCGAGGTTGGCGTTCTGGAACATTATTTAAAAAAAATATGGCCGAGAAAAGATGGCGGCGTACGACTTTTTTAAACAAATCCTATCTCCGTTTCCTATTTCTTAACAAATTTTAAAATACAAAGAAATCACACTTTTTATTAAAAAATAGTAGTGTCATGTAAAGTTATTATACACTCAGTTCCCAAAAAGTGACGCTCCTAATTTTGGTTGCAACTTTGAAACATTGTTATTTCTGAACGAATGCACTGATTTTTGATTTCTTTTTTTTGGTTGGTAGGTAATTATCTTGTCTTTCAAAAAATATTAAAGAGGTGAAAATTTTTTCAAAGCGTCCTAGATGGTAGTGGAAAACCTCGAACCATATTTTTTCCTTAGTTTTTAACTCACCCTGTGTGTTAGTCAAGTAATGGTATCGAAAATGGTTACACTCTATATGAAAAGCGCTTCTTTTACGAGCATTCTTTTTTTTTATTCACTTATCTATCTCTAAAACTGTCCAAATTACAGCCTTTTTGCCGAAACCTTTCGTTTATCCCACACATTAAATTCATTGTAGGATCACATTGTCTATGAAAAAACAGTTACCGTTGTCATAGCAATTACTCACTATCTCACTCTATTGTTGTGTCATTAAGTGTCAGTAAAAAAGTTTTAGAGACTGTTACGTAAAATGCCTCAAATAAACTTTGAACAAGTACCAAGATTAGTTGCATTAGTAAACGATGGACGTAGTAAACGTTACGCCGCTCGTGCCGTGGGAGTTCATGAAGCGACTGCTCGTAGAGCGATCCTCAAGTACGAACAAACAGAAAGCACTGCTCGGAGGGTGGGTTCTGGTTGCCCAGGAGATGATCGCTTCTTGCGATTACGGATTTTACGAATTCGATCAAATATTGCGGTAAATGACAACAACACAACTAAATGACAACATTTGTCATTTTATTATCCTTTTCTCCCTATTTTTGTTACCTTTTCCCCCCAAGAGAATCAAAAAGTGTCGAAGCAACAACGACAACAACTTATGATTATTGAACTTCTAATTTTTCACTTTTTCGAAGTCCATTCATTAGACAATGAACATGATGATGGCAGACAATACGCCTCTTGGCGCTGCTAAATACTTCCCGAGCCACTCCGGTTCCCAGCACTTCAATTTTGCGCGTGGATGTCTGTCTGGTCCCGGGGATGGTATTGTCCTTGGACGACATTCCAAATATTCTTTAATTACCAAATAAATCCTTTGAATGAATTGAAATTGGACACCAAGAGCATTATAGTTGCATCTGGTCTTTTCAATACGCTTAAGATACTTCGATACTTTTCAATAGAAGATACTTTTCAATACGCGAAAGATCTACGCAGGATCTGTAAATTTTGTATTACCGGAAATAACAGTTGTACCATGACTTTTAACATATATGATACAAACAAAAGAGAATTCTTAATACATGCTGCTAACTTGTAAAATTGACAGTTAACCCATACAAATTTTACAAGAGTCGTATATTTTAACGCGGAGTATTCTAAAAACCATCGTGTAATGGATTGCGGCGATAAATTGGCAGAATATTATTTAAAAAACTTTTATTTCTTACTGTAAACTTTCGTCCGCTCGGTTAATATTTACTTCGTTTTCATCCTTCGTCCTTTAATTAGCTATTATAGCTAATTAAAGGACGAAGGATGAAAACGAAGTAAATATTAGCTATTATAGCTAATTAAAGGACGAAGGATGAAAAGGAAGTAAATATTAACCAAGCGGAAGGAAGTTCACAGTAAGAAATAAAAGTTCCTAAACCTGAAAATGACCCTAACTCAAAATCATTAAAAAATGTAGTTAAGGCTTTTTTACTTGGTAGGGCATGAGATCTACGATAGATCGACATGTTAACATTAAATTGACGAAATAATAGTTGAGATTCGACAGACGTAAACAGTTCGGATCGAGAGTAGTAATTCACTCGAAAGAATCTCAGACAAACGAAACAAACTACCAGTTAATACACCTACTTAACTTTATCAGCCTTAATAAATAAGTCCTCACAAAGAGAGTTAATCCATTTAGATTAGCGGGTAAAGGGTTGATAGTAAGGGGTGTTGAACGAACTTTCACACACAAATAAGGCCGCGCCACACTCCTGTCTGCTATTTGGAGCAGCCGATCAATCAAAATGACACACGACTTATGCTTGGCAAAACTCCGGACACCTCCCTATGCACTTTTTACATTTACAATTAGCGGCCCATTGTATGTTTTTCGTCTGAATTCGTACGCAGATAGCGGATCCGGTATACATGTCAATTAAAATATCATCTCATCTATGCCGAGGTTCAGTTTATATCGGCTGAGGGACACGATTTTATCGATTTCACTTCGTAAGAACTAAACCAAAAAATAGGAATCAATGCAGTTTATTTACAAATACATAAGTATACAGGAATCACATAATAACACTCGGAGTAGTTTCCACAAACACCAAAACACTTTCACTTCGCTCGACGCGCGTTTCGCCAACCAAGTTGGCATCATCCGGAGACGATTAAAAATGATGAGCTTTTAATCGTCTCCGGATGATGCCAACTTGGTTGGCGAAACGCGCGTCGAGCGAAGTGAAAGTGTTTTGGTGTTTGTGGAAACTACTCCGAGTGTTACAGTTACAAGAACCAAGTTAAAGATTCCAGCCCTATCCAGTAGAATCACATAATGAATATAAATGACAATTAAATGTAAATGAATTGAAAATAAAATTTAAAGTATTAATAAATACAGAAGTAGATTTTGTATTGAGTGTCCACTGGCACAAAACACGCTAACGATAAAAAATAACCTAATATCCATATTTTTTATTTTTTGCCAAATAATTATCTAAGACACCACCCCATCCCAATATCGCAAATTCGACAAGGGAATGGTATGGTATTTTCAATTGTTTTGGGTCTAAAATGTATTGTAGGAATTTAAGCCGATAGAGCATCTTCCTATTTTTTCTGCTATGTGTTACTTGTATATTCCAACTCACTTTATTGTCATTCATAACTCCCAAATAGTGTATATCTCTTTGAGATGATATAGCAGATGCAGATAGCAGATGTCTAGGTGGGAAAGAAACATTAAAAGTAAAAAAGAAACATTCGAAAACCTGCTAATAACAGTTGCCGTCTGCTTTATATGGCGTGCTATTAGATTGCCATTAAAATCAAGAAGAATGTCTGAGGATTGGGGAAACACAGTGCGCTATGAATGAGGCTAAGCGCACATTAGAGCCCCGAGAGCGGAAATAGGCCGGAGATTAAACTGCGGCGTCATTTCCTTTAGACGCCTCTGGTTTGCGCGTCTTCGGCGTCGCCAAAGCCGCTTTGCTTTATTCAGCTCTAATATAATAGCGACCAATTCTTTGTTGTTAACTGGACAGGAAAATCAAAGAGAGAAATGTTCGTGTATTGCTATCGCCAATTCTGAATTCATATATCACTTCGCTGGTGTTTTTTTCAGATCGTACCTAGATCTAGGACAATAATGTGTATATATATATATATATATATATATATATATATATATATATATATATATATATATATATATATATATATATATATATATATATATATATATATATATATATATATATATATATATATATATATATATATATATATATATATATATATATATATTGTTATAAGTAAGAAAATAGCTTAATAGAAAATAAACATAAAACATAAATACAAAATAAACATAAAACTCCCTAAGAATACATTAAATACCTACGAACAAACTGCATATGGAAAATAATAATGTATCAGACAAAGAGATGTGAGGAACAAAATCGTAGTGCATTAAATAACGAAAGACAATCGTCACGGGACAAGAACATCTACGCCGTGATTGGTCAGTCATGTTTAATATCATAATAATAAAATAAAGCCACAAAATTCGTAGTACCACAAGAATCGTCAAGACATGTGATTTTACTAATTATAGTATATATAACTTGGGTAAACTTGCAGTGTAAACAAAAATATTAATTAATAACTAACACCGACGCTAGGGTTGGAGATTATATTAGTGACTTAATCTCGAAGAATGATATAACTGTCAAGTGAGCTGACCAGTATCCAAAATGGAAGCAACCGATAATTATAACCGCAAAGTAAACTAAACAGTGCAAATATCCTGGATATACTTTGATAAGTACTTTCAGTGCACATTTATTGTAAAATAGTGACGCTTGTGATTGGTCGAATAAAAAGTTACCCTGCAGTATCAGATAAACGCCGTAACTGATGGGAGACGCCATTTTCGAGTGTGGGTTTGCATATTGCAGCATACCACCACGAGAGGGAAAAGTCTCAAGATAGTGCAGTGTAGTGCGGGTGTGTTTTTCAAAGGTTTATTTACGTTGGATTAACTTTGATGAACATAAGGTAATAAACAATAAAACCTTTTTTGACCGTATATATTTATTTCTTGTATAGATGTATGTACAATTTTTCTGTTTCTTCTTTATATATTTATTAGGACTCTGAATGTCCTTTATTTTTACTAGTCTAATATAGTTAGGTGTCGTAGGGTAGTAGAGCTTGTTATTTTTATAAAAAATAAAAATAAAAAATAAAAATTCGTTTAAACTTCTTCAAAAAACATGATTTCCATTTAATAAATGTTAGCAACCCCGTGGATTTCACCTGTCAAAGTTACATCTTTCAACTGTTTCCTCCATGGCTAGTGTGATAAATAGTAGCAAAATTACGTGTTGTATTCGATCATTTATTTATTTATTGAAATTTCCTATTTTTATTATTTGAACATTGCGGATTTATCAAGAATTCCAATCAAAATGTATTATTTTATGGTATCGGTTTACCATTAAGATATCTTTTGGCAAAATGGTCAAAATATACAAAAAGTGGTTTGGTCAAATTTTAACGCACGTTAAGACATCATTTTTATATTTTTTGTCATAATAGCATCATAAAATGTTGAAATATGAACATCATAAAAATTTTCCGATGTTCCGGGACGTCCGTGAAGAGAAATCTAAAGTAAAGCTACACTTTTCCCTGTAACCCTGCTTAAAGTAACCCTGTTTCGAAACTTTTATTTTATTTTAACCTATTTAAAAATATATATCTGCTTCAAAACCTTCAAAAATCTTAGCAGCCATCTTGGGTTTTTTGTTTTTTTGTAAAATTTGTCCATTTTTCTAACACTTATAACATTTTGAGATGTTTTACTGGTTTACCTTGTTGTACCAAGACACAAACAGATAGTTACGAAGGGATCGTTAAAACGAAACTGAACATTTAGATCTCTAGAAACGAAAATTTAGATAGGGAAGTGTAGAAGTAGCTTCAGATGCAACTGTGGCCGTTTCCCAAGCAGACTTTTTTAAAAGTAACAAAAACAAAAAAAGTTTTATGAACATCTTAAAGGGATATTTAGATACAGATGCAGATGTTGACATAGTTCTAACAGCAGTTAACCAGAGTGAATGTTATCATACTGTTATACTTGTTTCTGAATTCTATTCATTCTGAATTCTATCATACTGTTGCAGCTGTTGATGTATGTTAAAATGGTATGGAGCTAACAAAGTACAGAAATTAAATAACTACCGGTATATAATGTATAATAAAGTAACAAACAGGCAAAAACTTGGTGCAAATTTTAATCTAGCAGTATTACAACCTACCGAAAAAGCAGCTAAGTAATATTAAGAGTTTACTTTCTGGTAAAAAATTAGTTTAAATTTTTTTTTTTAAACTACCTATTTTTTCTTCAAGGTGCAGGAATGTTTAGGACGAGATATTTATCCCACCAATTGGGGGTGGGAAAAAAAGGAAAGATGTACCCTATATGTGACCCCAAAAGGACATTTTTAAACAGATATTAACAGACTTTCTTGCAAGAACAATTCGATGAATAGAATGGGTGAGATGGAGGAAATGAAAGATAGTACCGATATGTCATTTGAAATAAAATATTTACGAGTTATCTACAAAAAACCAAGAAAAACGAATTCTAAAATGGCAGTTAAGATTTTTCAGGTTTCCCGGAGTGGGAGACTTTGAGATTTTTAGTATGTTAATAAGGATGGTATGACCTACCTATAAAAAAATTTGTAACTTCTTAAAAATTATTTCTTTGCATTTGTCTAATGGACTTGAGCTATTAGTTTTAGTAAGATATCTCCAACCTTATATTAAAATTTGGAAACTTCTGTTATTCATATCTTTTTTGTCTTCAGTGACAGAATTGTAAACCATAAATGGTCACTTGAAGAAATCGTCCACTGCCCAGTAGTGCAATGTTTGAATCATGTTTCGTTTCGTTATCGTCGTCGATTTGCATGGCTCAACCAACGCAGCGAAATTATCGAGACAGCTTCACTGTTTTACTGTCAGTAACGAGCGATAATTATTCAAGTTTATGAGCTGCAACGCCGAATATACTTAGCATTCGTGTTTGATTAGAGCTGATGTATTGGCAAGAACGTTTCCATAAACAACGGGGCCCAAGTAAGTCATTATACAGTATACATCAGTCATGCGTTGTAGCCAGTATAAGCTTTGAATAATGGATGAATTATGCAATCTGACCATAGCGTATGCTAATAGAGGGAGGCCCTTGATTAATTGCAATTTGATTTTCAGATTATCGGTCATTTGCTATTCATATTTGTATTAAACAAGTCTCCTGTCTCGAACCGGATGGATGGATGAAAGTACATTTCCAGCGTTCCCATCTTTAGCTGGCATGCCTAGGAGGATTTATTTGTTTTTGGGGGAATCAGGATCAAGGGATGTATTATCCCTTTTAATAAAATATCCTTGCAATGTCTGTACCTTATAGTATATTATACCTAATCTAAGTTTTAAATAAAAGAGCAATAATTGGCGACATTAACGTACATTTTAATTGAGACACTTTAAAATGCCTTCAGTTTTCTGATTTTATCAACTCATTCGGTTTTATTTGTATAGTAAAAAAACCAACAAGAAATGAGAACTGTTATTGCTCTCATAACACGTCCTATGCAGTTGACACTAACTTGTCTGACCATAAAGCCATTGTTTTAGAAATAGATAGTGACAAAGAACCACAAAACCCAAATAAAATAAAGTACAAGCCTTTAACCCAGGTAGGTCTGAACACTTCAAAATTCAAAAAGGTCAAAGTAAAAAATGTAAAGTAAAAAAAATGTTCTAAAAAAAAAGATTAAATGGTATAATGATGAGTTACGAGAAACGTGTGAAAATCTATTATTATCTAAGAAAACAATAAGTATACAAATTTAACAGGCATATAGGGTATTTTGCGTAGGTATAATTTTATTCTATGTTGTGATTGGGGGGAATTTACTTCCGACATGAAACACAGGCCAGTGTTAATATGTAAAGTTAAAAAAATTTTCTAAAAAAAAAAAGATGGAATGGTATAATGATGAGTTACGAGAAATGTGTGAAAATCTATTATTATCTAAGAAAACAATAAGTATACAAATTTAACAGGCATATGTGATATAACGTGAAATATAAACATTTTGAAAACGTCTTGGGATTCTAAACGTAAATTCTAAACGTGCAAATAAAAAGAGTATAATTTTAGTGATTTCAAGTACTGCAAATCAAGTACTGCAAATAGAAATAATATAAGTTTTTCCAACATTTCCTTTATCGAGATGGTGATATTTTAAATAATACAAAAAATAATCCGAGCAAAAATGTATATATGATGTAAATATTGACATTATAAAATACGTACAAGGCTTTATTATCATTCCTCTAACAAAATTGGTTAACTCATGTATAAATAATGGAACTTTACCGCGTTGCCTTAAAATATCATAAATAATTCCAGATGAACAACTATCGACCTATATCAATCATACCTGGCATACTCATCATGGAGTATGTCATCACCAGAATAAGTTACATTCGAGGTACCTCAAGGTTCTGTACTTGGGCTCTTATTAGTTATTATATACATTAATGATCTCCCAAACTATGTAAATGACACTTCACTAGTATTGTTCGCTGATGACACTACTCTGATCAATATAAACAACAATGTAAAGAGTTGATTACATTATGTGAGTATTTCACAGGCGCCAGCTTCTGACTGATTCAGAGCGAATAAATTACATCTCGAATCGAAAATACAAACCATGTCATCTACGTTGGGATAAACATATACTAGATTATCTATCTAGTCAAATATCTTAAAGTTGTGTATCTGCTAAGAAACTTAATAGCAAAATTATCTCAAAATATCATGAAAACAGTTTATTTCTCTCTCTTTCAAAGTTTATTCCATTATGCTATACTAACCTGGGAACACGTCTCTCATTTATATGGAATATTTTCACTACAGAGACGTGCTGGGAGAGTAATTTTTAGGTAAGATGTAAGGCAAAAACTTATGGAACTAAAATCTTAACAGTTCCTAATTATTATATTCTTACAGCTCATGTATGTTAAACGAAACGTCAATAAATATATTTCGTTTATTATCGGATTTATTATCGGATTTTGCTGAAAAACAATAGGGTTTTTCCTTTACCAACAAACTATTTTTCTGTCAAATCTTACGTTGTTTGAACTCTTGAGATAGCGTGTCGATGGACAGACAGATATAGTCGATAGACAGACAGACGGACGAATAGACAGACGGACGAACAGACAAAAATTCTGTCTTTGACGAAAATTGTCGATTTTAGTTTTTGTATCAAAATTCGAGTATCGCAGTGAAGTGTTAGAGTAATAAATACTTTTTCAAATAGAAAAAGAAAAGCTGCTTGACATGATGCACAATAATTATTGCTTGAAAGCTCGCTCCACCGAAATATGTACATACAGTTAGCAAACAGCTGATATCTGCTTTAATATGTAAATTTCTATTTGTGGGCTAATAATTAATATAATTATATTTTATCTAAATATTAATCTAAATGACGTAATTATTATATGCAGCATCCTTCGTATTAAAGTGGGTGGTCCAAACGCATACTAAATGAGACTGTACGAAGTGTGTTTAAGTACTAGGGGCAGAAGGATGGAGGGAAATCGTTAACACTCCTAGAGCGTATATATAGATCGTGTATATAGCGTATATATAGATTGAGATTTTATAGAAAAAAATCTCAAACACGTCGATTTTTGTTGTCCAATTCTCACATACAGGAGTTATTTTCGATGGTTCATCCACAACCCCCTATCCCCCACCAACCCGAACTTTAAAATGTTAAATAGCACGATACCCCTTATTTCAAAGGATTTTTTATGCTGAATACAGCAAAAAGAGAAATTTTATTTTGGATTATAAATAACGAAGATATTCGATAAATTAATTTCGACCATTTCCCATGGTTATCTATGTTTTGGTGGTGAGTCAAATTTATCAAAAATTTGGGCAAACTGGATCCGTAAAAGATGTTCAAAGACCAGGTCGACCTAAAACATTAAATGACGATGAACGTCTTCATGTAATGCTGAGTTTAACCGAAAATCCAACAAAAATCGACGTGTTTAATATTTTTTTCAAAATCATTGCTAAGTTTTATGCATTTTATTCCAAACTTTTGGGACATACGGTATATATTTGGAGATTTCCGTGGTTGTAAAAAATTGTTAAGTATTAGTATTATATCTTAATTTATTATTAATATGTTTTAATATATATATATATATATATATATATATATATATATATATATATATATATATATATATATATATATATATATATATATATATATATATATATATATATATATATATATATATATATATATATATATATATATATATATATATATATATATATATATATATATATATATATATATATATATATATATATATATATATATATATATATATATATATATATATATATATATATATATATATATATATATATATATATATATATATATATATATATATATATATATATATATATATATATATATATATATATATATATATATATATATATATATATATATATATATATATATATATATATATACATATATATATATATATATATATATACATATATATATATATATATATATATATATATATATATATATATATATATACATATATATATATATATATATATATATATATATATATATATATATATATATATATATATATATATATATATATACATATATATATATATATATACATATATATATATATATATATATATATATATATATATATATATATATATATATATATATATATATACATATATATATATATATATATATATATATATATATATATATATATATATATATTATTTATGCGGGTTACCTACATAGAATTGCTTTGCGTAGGTATAATTTTATTCTATGTTGTGATTGGGGGGAATTTACTTCCGACATGAAACACAGGCCAGTGCACCACATGCATATTTTCAGCCGAAATATGAAGGCGCATCGCGGCATCCTTTCAACAAATGCTCGGTTAACACCAAATGTTGTGTGTATAGATAATTGGACAAGTAGCAAAAAATTGCGGAACTTTAATAGACTGACGTTTACACGGCGCCTTAATTTGGCGCCCACCCTATGATGCTATCAAGAGAACACGGTTTTGTAATATATGGTGTTTAAAAGAAACATTCCACATTATATACCTACGGAATATGTTAGAAAATAATACCGACCTAGCTATCTGCCTTGCTAAATATTTTAGTCAACAAACTACAAATAAATAATACCTAGTATATAGGATATAGGTACCTACCTAACCAATGATATATTATGTGATATAACGATATCCAGATATAATCAGTATCATAATCATGAAACTGAATAAAGGATACCTAAAATACGAAACAGTAGGTAACATATCCAGTAGGCACACCTCTACCTGTATACGTAATCTACCAGATATTCATAGATAATGAGGGAACAGGTACCTGATAAAGATACAAATAACGTCATTCGGTCATTGATACAAGTAAGTAGACAAATAGTTATCTATAGGAAATCGGCAGTAAATCAATAATATCAATGATATATGAATATGTGAATAAGTCTCTGATTATATGTATTTTCGTTCTGACGTAATTACTTTAATTTTAAACTTTATTGCTTTCTACTTTATAAATTAATAGGCTTCTTTTACTCAACGACTAACGACTATTTACCTACCTACCACGTATACATGCACCATTTTGCTCGAACTAAGTAGGTTCGAACTAATAAGTTCGGTCATGTACTTACTATAATACGGTTGCTAGTTCGAACTAATTTTAATACTAATTTTGTTGGTTCGATCTTAGTGAGCACAAGCTAAATATTTACGCTAGCGCTTTTAGTTCGGTTCCAAACGTCATGTAAACGTTTAGCTCGTTTTTAATTTGAACCAAAAAGGGCCAACTTTTAGGTGAAAACGTTACAATACAAAAGTTACAAAAGCAGAAGTTGATGGTTATCTTCAGTTAAGTAAAAGGGACCTGATTTGACGCATTAGTTCGAATTAAACAGTGCATGTATACGTGGTAAATGTCTTTTACACAATGGCCAATGGCAGTAAGGGCATTACATCAGCGGCATTAGGCCAAGAAGACTAGAACAATGAACCGAGCTCGCGTAAAATAGGTACCGAGAGAATGGCACAAATGACGTCGAAATACGCTAGGGGATCAGCAGCGCCCTACCTAGTTTCAGGAGTCTCCGTTAGCTTCCCTTGGCCTTCGTGTAGCCGACGCTTCCCAGCCAATGTGCTTTCTCAGATTAAGGCACAGTTCATTACTCTGTGGTTAAGGTGCAATTATGCGCAGTAGCGCTTTGCGCAGGTAAGTTTATCATTCCAGGTATTTTATGCCGCCCGGAAACGCGAGCTCGGTCTCCTTGTTCTAGTCTTCTTGCATTAGGCAATCTACTGTTTTCGTCGCTGGCGACATCTACTGGGATATTGTCTATCTATGATTTTTTTACATAAATATATGTGAAGCGGCGTGTTTTCGTTTATCTCCCAGTACCTAGATGGCACTGTAAGTGACCTAATTATATAAATCAACAAATTAAGATTTCCCATTTAAACGTATCCAATTAAAATGAATCTACTCTTAATTAGAGTCATTAAAATGTATAATTCTTATAATTTTAGAATTCTGTATTTATTTTAAATTAAAAAAATATCATGTCTATAGGGGCATCTAGAAGTGACAGTACGAAGCCCAAAGTGTATTACAGTTTTCTCTTTGTCATATTAAAATTTTTAAAAAACTTTGAAGACATAGGTATTATATTATTTTTATTAGTAAATTACATGAGTTAAAAATCAGAAGTTCATGATCCATAGACCAATAATGATTATCTACAGCAATTATGGGAAATTTATTTCTAATAATTATTAATAGTCGTAGAAACCTGTAATTGTACAAATCTGGTGTCTGTCCGGCGTCCATTTTTCCATAGAATTTGACAACCCGTTGCTGTCAAAAAATGACATCAACGATGAAAGAATGAAAACTGTGTGTTTATGTGCCAAAAATGTTTAATGGAAAATAGACATAAATTAATTAGCCCATTATATTTTACCAGCCGTCATGAGTGACCAAAACAGACCTTGTTCCAACGAAGCCATGAAAAAAATTATCGGGAATATGACTGCAGAAATGCAGAACATAGACGGTCAATATATTCCTCTTGCATTTACTCCTCCACCAGCAAACACAGAGGCACTAAACTGGAGTCAGCAGCCCAACGGTTATATACATCATTACACTGTACACACTGCAGAACCGCAGATGGGTCATGCCTCAATGGAGCAATATCCTCAACAACCGTACAATTTTATTTCGCCAGCACCCCACAGCTATGATCCCAATGCTTATAAAAAGAATGCCAATAGTGTTGCTGATTATATCATGTATAAGTCAATGCATAATGGCGCTGCAGATATTGGTTTCTTCGATAGGGATTATAGGTTGCTTTTGCCTCAAAATATACCGAGGCAGATGGTTAGTAGTGCCCCAGACCACCACGTTCTGCACCAGCATCCGGAACCTGCACCACACTCTTCAAAGCGCACTCACTTGATTGAAAATCTAGTAGGTAACTGGATAGTTCCGAACAATAGTGGCACATATTCACCCTTTGGAAATGCCGAGACCTACAAGCCAGGCGTTTTTGATCTGCAGCCAGAAGCTAATGTGAACTGTGTACATCAACTGATGGACGACCCGAAGTTTATGACTCCGATGGAGCAGCCATTAGAAGATATTCAATTCCAATTCAATCGCGATAATAGGAAGCCGAGAATGGTAGCAGAGGTGAAACCGATGCGCCCAAGCTACTCAGATGTTTTAACAAAACCAGTACCGCCAACCTCAAGCAAACCTTTAAAAAGCGACGCAAAAGAAGGCAAGCCCAAAAAAGAAAGCAAGAAAAACTCTAAGAACGATAAGTCCCAGAAAGTAACTAACACTTTAAATCGTAGCAATACTAATAATGACATTAAGGATATAATCGCTGAAAAAAATTCTACACACATAAAAAATGACAAAACAAAAGTATCCAAGGCAGGTAATCTGAGCAGAAAATGGGCGTCTCTAGATAACATCTCCAATCCGCAAATCAACAAAGTTGATGAATCGCGGAAGAAAAAGAACGAAGAGAATGGTTATAACAAACACTTTACAAAACCTAGCTCTAGGAAACTAAACAAAACCGTAAATGATATTGCAGACTTGGACGCTGAGAATATTAAAAGTGAGACTCTGAACACTACTAAAAACGGGCTGAAAAAAATCAACAAGCCAGTTATCAGGCCAAAGTCCAATGATTCGTTCGGAAGTAATGACAGACCACCTGGAAAGAGGAACCAAAGGTCTAGAAAGAGAGAAAATCATGTACCGTTTGGTAAGATAAAAGTGTTTACATACACTAGCTTTTGATATCCATTGTTCCTTAGTATTCGATTCCTTATCGACTTAGTTCCTAAGTCGATATTTCTAAGGTTCTTATTCTTTGAAAATGTACTGAAGCTGAATGTAAATCCATGAATACTATTAATATTACATTTGTTATTATGAAAAAACCTCGAAAAATAACACTATAACAAAATGTGGGTACCGCAGATATTATTACAGGGTGCCGGTGGTGCAAGATAATGAACTGTTTTTGATTATCAAGGTCATTGATGTCATTATTTAACTGAATATGAGGGATCTTAAGATATTTAAATCACAATATCAATGCATAAGACATACTTTAGTTGGCTTACGAGCTATTGATTCGGCTTTATTTCTACTTTCCTGAAATTAATATGTTTATTGATTCTATTGTATTCATAATTTTCTTGAATAATCAGTGATATTACTTGTTTCTTTTAGGAATAGTTGGTCAAAAATTGAAGCTGTATACAAAAGGCTGGTGGAAGATATTTACAGTTTTCATCCTATGGCTTTTTCACTTGATCTCTGATATATGTAGCTTGAGTCTGCATATTAGTCGTGATATGTAAGTAGGAAATGTAATAGCTATTTATAATACAAGTGTGAAAAGCACATGTTTAAGGGACACGTATATCAGTTCGCTGAACGAGCGAAGGGAGTTCTGCTATCCATATGATGATTGCCTTAAACATGATTTTCAAACATATAATAGCTTTCTCACTCATGTTTTAAAAGTACTTAATACTTTAGACGTGAGTGAGAAAAATTATATTAACTTATTAATCAACTGACATAATCACCACTTGAACTAAAAACTACCGGGAAACTTGAACTAATAGATGGCACTAATATTAAGATATGAGGGTAATAATATAAATATATGTCAGATAAATGTGTGATAGAGATAAATATATATATAAATAAATAATATCTCAGATATACAAGGGAAAACTCAACTGTCACCATTATGATGAGAATAAAAACATCCTGTTTTTTTTTTGACAAATTGGCTGTTTTAAATATAGACGAAAAGGTATAGTGGTAGATAAAAAAATTAAAGTTCGGTATAAACGTTGCACGATTCTTGGTTTGCTCCAATCAGGTCCTGTTTTTTCAGGGCTACCAACTCATGGTCCTGGCTGTGTCTACACTGGGTCCTATTCCTCCAATCGAGTTGCTCGATTTTACAGCGGATTCGTTTGTTTGTGTGGATGTGGGAGAAATTTAAGGGTAGAAGAAAGCCCAAACTGCCGGAGGACAACCACAATTTCGCTCACAATGGACTGCAGCATAATATCAACATGCCCACTACTGGGGACGAGGCGATGAAACGACTACTGGCGTGCAAGGGAAAGGATCCGTATAGTATATTGGGCGTTACGCCTACTTGTACAGATGACGATATTAAGAGGTACTATAAGAGACAGGCTTTCTTGGTACATCCTGATAAAAATAATCAGCCGGGAGCAGAGGAGGCGTTTAAAATATTAGTACATGCTTTCGATATGATCGGCGAACCGGAACGAAGGGCATCTTATGATAGAGGTAAGGTCCTAAATACATTCATATCATTATCATTATATCATATTGTAATTTGTTTCTGTGAAGCCCGTTAAAATGTTCATGTTCAAAAATCATTTCCAATCCCAAATTTTAGCTTAATTTATTGTTTTGGACAATGGCAAAATTGTGAAATTCCACTGAACATTTTCCACTTAAGTCTAGGAGGTAGTTATATCTTATTTTATATAATAATATACGAGGATTGATCATTAAGTTCCAGGACTTTTTGAATTGCTTGCCAACGGAGCGCAGGGCAGATGTTGAAGGGGACAATGTCGAATGATTTATAATATTTTTATATAAAGTTTTTAAGCATTAGTCCTGGAACTTTTTGATCACCCCTCGTATATAACTAATTATTTTTCCAGCTGTCAGACAGGCTTAAGATCTATGAAAGTGAATTTTGGGTAAAAATAATTGGATTTCTAGCAATTTTTCTTTTTACGAATCTCTAGTGTTAATTAGGAAGCATATTTTCTACAAGTGTTGCATTCTTTCTTATCTGCATTCTTCTTACGAGACCTCACTAGTAGGAAAAGGGGAAATTAAAACTCTTATACCAACATTATATTATTTAAAAACCCTGCATAAATACAAAAATATCTCCTCCACGTCGACAGAATTATTAAAAAAATGGTCTATATGAACTCTACAATAATAAATACTCGTTTTAAGGTGTGGTGGAATCGGCCCAGGTAGTTCAGGCGTGGAGCGAACTCACAGAGCTCCTTCAGCAACTGCAGCAGAAGGTCGAGGCTGCGGCAAACACCATAAGATGCAGTGCTTGCGGCTTAAGGCATAAAAGGATCAAAATAGAGAGGCCCAGCTACGCCGCACGCAACTGTAACAATTGCAAAATCCACCACGCAGCAAGGGAAGGTGACATATGGGCAGAAGCTAAAGTTTTCGGCTTTCTTTGGCATTACTATGCCTGCATGGAGGGCGGTGTATACGACATAACCGAATGGGCTGGCTGCCAGAAAGATAGTTTAAAACATCTTAGGCCCGATTCTCATCATGTACAGTATAGGATTGCTTTAGGTAAACAAAATAACCAACCAAGGAGGCATACAGCATCTCCGAGCAGCGACAGGCCCGATTTAGAAAACCTACTTAATACGTTGTATGGGCAAAATGACACTTCTCAAGGTACACGCCGTAGAAATAAGAAAGCCAATAAATGATTATTTTATTTTTTACGATATATAGCAAATCCTTTTATTTTGCAGAGAATGGCTACCATATTATGTAATTAATTGATTATGCGCTTAACAAATAAATATGTTTCGAAGAAATACATCTTTGTTTTATTCCTGTTTACTGTTCCATTTTAAAAACTATATAAATGTATACTCATAAGTATATATAGTAATGCTATATTTAACAGATAAGGGATTAACAATTAGGCTACAAATGCATCGAATACTTAACCTTCAACAATATTGGATTAGTAATAATTTCAAATTACTCAATGGCTCCATCTAAAAAATACAAGTTAGGAACCCTTTCAATAACACCATCAACATCCCTCCGCAATACAGTCTTTCGTTTGCCCAATCCAAGATGTTTCCCAGATTCCTTAGCCATAAATTCAATAAACATTTCCTAAAATAACTATGTTATAATTGTATTTAAAAAATTCAAGCAAACTGACTGTTGCTTTTGTGACGAGAAAAACGGCATCTTGACCTAACAAGCTACAACGAAGGTCCTTCTTCATCATCGCCTTTACTCTCGCTAAAGGTAGTCTGACGAATTTCTGTTTCTGGTTAACTGTTTCTTTTAACACTTTCTGGTTAACACGCACAGGTGGTTTCTTTTTTTCAAATTCATGCTTATTCTCTGCCAGAGCTTCTTTTGTTGCTGAATCCATATCAATAACCATATCCATAATTATTTTCTTATATTTACATAAATATAAATAATCTAACGACACTTCGACCACGAATTCCTAACGTGATATTATTATAATAGAGTTGAATTTGTCTTTACAGTTTACACTCTGTAACATACCTAAAGACGCCGATAACGAATTTCAAAATTTCAATTTTTTCACACTAGTTTTTGTTTATTCGCCAACATTAAATAATAAAAAATTCAGAAAATTACTCTACTATTGGGTTCATTTTACCTACCGGTCATATGTACCAAGCACATACCTACTTTTTTTTGTATGTAGTATCATGTCGTATTTACGTTATTGTATTCTATGAATTCTGGCCCTGCCAGAACATAGAAAAAGGACAGATTAGAACACTTGTTGCTAGATCCATATCAACATCAATTAACTCTATTCATAATCTGTTTCTGATATTTACGTGAAAAGTAAACAATCTAACAAGACTACGGTCAGAACATACATCAAAGATATAATATAATAGCAACTGATAGGTATTAATGGTATTATCTCTATATTTAATATCAAGAAATTCAAAATTTTACTAGTGTTCATTTTTACCTACTGGCTAACTACCATTGTTTTGTGCCTACCGTGTCATATGCAGAGACATTTTTTGTCTCTGGTGATATGAATCAAATTAAATGGTGATAGGTATGTATCAAGGTCCCTAAAAATTGAATTTATAGGTACCTTGGACATGTATGAATAAACGTTTCCTTTGATAACAATGACATGGTCGGATCATAAATATGATTTATACCTAGTTTGTTGCAAATTTAATAACTTGTTTAACAATGCCAAACTAAAAAAGACCTTACTTAGACAAAGAGAACCAAAATTTCCACAACAAGGACGACACTAGTAATGTAATAGGTCTCCAGACTAATAAAAGGAGTAGGTCTGTAAACCTGTGGTAAGTAGTTTATTTGCACGTAGTTTGCAAGGCTAATCAAAAGAATACGTTCGTAGTATTGAACATAGATTATGGTGTTGAATGAACAAGATCAGGGATGACCATGATCGTATTTCTCTGTATCGAGAGGGATGATATACCACGGCAGACTAAAAGGGCGCTAAATGTACCACGTGACCACAGTAGGTCTGATCTCTTAAAGTCGGCTCAGTAGCGGATTCTTAAAAACACTGCACGTTAACGTAGCGTAAGCATTAGCGTATCACCGCGATGGCTAAATGGATTCCTCAAAACAGAACGGTAACTCGTGCGGCAGTTTTCGGTTACTTACTAACATTCCTACAAATATGTGACAGTTTTTGATAAGCGCCGCTGTCAACATTGCCCCGTCAATTAAAATTCGCTAGAAAAGAGCTAAAAAAAACTAGATTATGAATTTTGTAATGTAATGGGGAAAAACTAAATGTGGAGGTGGGTATAGAAGGTAAAAGGAACATTTTGTATTAATTTAATGCTTTATAGATGTTAGCCGCACATGTAAGTAGAGTTATGGGAGAGAAATGAGCAGTTCAAAACTCTTCATCTTCAACACAGGTTAATGAGAGATATCGGGGTCACTGGTATCTCTCAGATACCAGTGACCCCGTATTTGCAGTCCCAGAAAGTAGATTTATAGATATCTATAGATTGCGCAAAAATATGCTTATATTTATTTATATAGTTGATATTTATTTGATGAATTAATTCCCCACATGCGACAAGCAATGAATGCAAAAGCAATTTTACCAGAAATAAAAATATTAACAGCTCTAGCGTTTTATGTCTGTCTCGATTAATACATGCGACAGAGTAGTTAACGATAGCGCAAGCTCGGCCGGTCACGCTACACTAAGTGAGGCACGTGGAAAAGATAAGGTAGCTTTGGAATCCGACATAGCGTATGCAGGGTAGTGCGGTAAGGGGAATGTAGCTAAGCGTAGCGAGCTGCTTGTTTAGGAATCCCCTACAGGGCCTGTGCAATCAGTCAGCCAGAATAATCTCTTGCACGATGTAATATAATTGTATATGTTATTATAGTATTATAGCTTTTGTTTATTTTTACTTACTTAACGTGAATTTTTTAAGACAATTCCATTATTCCCATAAAACTAAGTGTATAAATTATATATTCGATATATATAGATATATACAACCATAGACTTTAATCCAGTGCGCTCTGGCCAGTCTTTTCAGTTGGCGATATTATACATACGCATCGTTATTATATATGGATTATAACTATATGATATACGCAGACTTACATATCTAGTTAAAACTAGTGCAGAAACGCCATCATTATACAATTTTCAAGGAGATGGCAATGTAATGTTAAATATTTATTATATATATTAGTAGTAGATAGCATCTAAAAGTTGTAAAATAAAGTTATCTGGGTATTCTAAGAAGTTCTAATAAAACCTTAAAGCACCTATAACCACATCCTAAGAACTGTGTTTATTAGCTGCAACGCTTATTATTTATATAAGACACTATCTGGCACGAATATCAGCTATTCTACAATTAGGTGCGATGTGTATTTATCTCTTATTTTAAATATATATACTTATGGTCTATTGATATAATCAGTAGAAACTTAAAACCCTACTAAAAATACATCTTTATACATAGTCATTTTATACATTTATAAATTAAGTTATAAATTACAATACAATTTTAAAATATACCTATAATTAAATCAAAAGAACAAGTGAATTCAATATTATTCAAGAGCGCCATCCAAAAAACATAAATTAGGAATCCTTCTGATAACACTTTCTATATCCCTTTGCATCACAGTCTTCCGTTTAACCTTCGCAAGATGTTTCCCCGATTCTTCTGCCATAAATTCAATAAACATTTCCTAAAACATTTATCACTAACTAGGTATATCCCATATAGATATCTGCTCCATTCAAGAATTTAAAATAAAACTTACTGTTGCCTTTGTAACGAGGAAAATGGCGTCCTGACTCAATAAACCACAATCGGGGTCCTTCTTCATCATTGCTTTTACTCTTGCTAAGGGTAGTCGAACAAATTTCTGTTTTTGGTTAGGAGTTTCTTTACTGGTACTCACAGATTCAAGCTTATCCTCTGCCAGAGTTTCATTTGTTACTGGTTCCATATCAACTTCAATATCAACATTATCAACATCAATAACACTGTCCGTGTCCATGGTTAACTATAATACAACAATGTGCAGATAGTAGATCCAGTTGTCTAAAATAAATATTGCTTCAAAAATAAGTTTATCAAATTCAAGGGAACTTTGTATCTGAAACTGAAGGTAGTAGGTTTATATTTATTTATCATATTAAAGATATCAAATACATTTTGTCTGAATATGAATACCTATAGAGTGACCTACCTAAATACCAAGGATTATAGACTAACAGGATTGCTTATCGGCCACGTGTTGTTAGTCAAGATCTGACGTCAGCGGTTAGTTCAGCCGGCATCCTTTTGCGCCAACGGTCGATTCCAAATTGATGCTTGGTCAGATAACACTTCTCTATGCACGATGATAATGTACAAATGACACACTACACAAACGCCGGGAAATAGACCGGTGGGGCAATGAACTTTACGCCGTATCCGCTGACATCAAAAGCGTGGTGGGGGCCACGAGATTTGTCTAACGTTGCGCTTATGGGGATAAGCAATCCTGTTTAGTCTATTCGTTGCCTAAATACTAGGTCGTTGGGCACAAAACTGTGGCAATGACTGAAATTATTTTAATCTATAAACTTTTCCCGCGGATACAATACGCTTGGCTTGCTATTTAGCTAACCTTAAAATGTGATTGTATTATTGAACAAATAATTCTGTTGACCATAAAAATTGCATCGGTTTGTTAAGGTTAACTGTTACTTATAACAATTAACAACTGATACTTTTAAATTATATCCGTATTTATTAATTTTAAACACAAAATAGGGCTTAAACCATCTTTAGACAAATTCCACAAAACATCTAACAAATTGCATAAATAATTAAAAATAGAACAAACACTACAAACCACAAGTCATTTACGAAGGAAGTTCTGTGGTTGTTCTGTCACAGAAAACTATATTTAGGAATAGGAATTTCATAAGTATATTGTAAATAACATAACATTAGTAGATTTAAACTGTAATCAACTTTGTTCATAAAATTAAAACAATCTTATCTGTTTCAGTGGTAGTTAATTTGTCCATAGTTCCAAGTGTATTGCATTGCATAGCCCATAGATAAGACACGGAGCATAGCCACAGACGACCATGGATACATATACCTACTTACCTAACCGACCTACCGATATTATCATCGTCAAATAACCAAAAATAATCAAATACACTAAAAAGTAAAAACTAAAATACAGAAATAGAATAATACAACAGTACAGAGGAAAATAAAAGTAGCTAATATTTTGTATTTTAAAGTAATTATTGAAATTAAAGTTTAGTTGAAAATGTATGTCAGACCTAAACCCGGTGAAACTGAGGAAGACCTGCTACGTCTACAAAAAGAATTTGAGAATAGTAAAGCAGAAAATAAAATTAAACCAGCTGCTACGGTTGTTAATACTAAACCTAAAGGTATCACAACACTATTTATTAAAAAATATTTCATGATAATTCTGTAACTATGTTTCAGATGCAGATATTAAACAACAAAAGGACAAACTAGAGACATGTATGGGGGATATCGATGAGCAATTATCCAACACATTCGAAGCTATTCCTAAAGATATAAAGCTTCAAAATATTGTGGAAAGGTTTTCTGAAGCTAAAGATGTTTCGTTATTTAAATACAACAAAGGAAAAGGGTTTCCTATAGCAAAAAGGAGAGATGTAAGGTATTTTTTTACATCAAATCTTTGTATTATTATTGTATTTGTAGGCTACTGCAATAACAGGCAAAGGTAGTATTTTTGCACAGCAAATAAAAAAAATGAAAAAGGAAGAATTACAAATGGATGTTGATACTGCGCCTTTAAATGAGAATACGTTGGTAATTAAAGAAAAACGTAATATTGCACCTGCTTCTAGTGAACAGTTAGGTAGTGACACGAACCTACCTTTACAAAGTTACATTTTAACTGGTTCAGATAGTAAGCAAATCCATGAAGACAACTTAAATGTAATAAAGAACATGTCGGTTCAAGAAATTCTTGAGGAAAGAGAAAAACTTATCGAGACAATGGATCCAGCTATCATAGCATTCTTAAAATCCAGAAGGAAAAAAGAGGTATTGGAAAACAGAAGCCCAAGTATACATGAACAAAATAAAGCTGCTGATGACGTTAATATAGAAGAAATTGAAACCACCTCTGAACTTTTACTTCATCCCAGTGCGGAGAAGTGGTTAAATTTCGAGACAGTAGAAGGCAACAAATTAGCATGGATGAAAAATATCAACATACCAAAAATCGATAAGTCCAAGCAGTTTGAGGCCAGGTATTTTCAAGTTTGTGAATTTAAACATATAATATGGTTTATTTAATTTTAGATTTGATTTCGATGGATGGCTTTTACCTTACTCCGAATCCGATATAAATGAAAAGAATAGAATACTATACCATCATGGGGATGAGCCTGGTAGACCAGGCTATACATTACAAGAGTTATTTCAACTATCTAGGTTAGTATAATATGCTCTTACGCTGATATTAATAACGAAATGTCTGTATTTATAGGTCAAGTGTCATACAACAGAAAATAATTGCACTAAATTCCATCGCAAATATTTTAGCTTTAAATTCCACAGGTGTTTATGATGATACAATTAACATACCTATAGAACAGATATTCTTCGTGGTTCGCTTTTGTCTGGATGATAACACGCCAGCAGTTCTCAATGCTAGTATCAAGGCGATGAGGAATTTAATTTTCTCTCAAATAGACGAGACTTGCTTAGACGGTTTGCTGGGGTTTGGTCTGGGATATATTCAGCCGGTACTAGCAGTGGACAACGACAAAGAAGATGATAGTACCGTGAATGATCAACAGTTGGCTGAGAAAAATATAATAAAATGTTTAGCGAGGACAGACATATTGACTAGGATAAGGTAAATATAAATTTTATTCGTTACTGAAATTTCAAAAATGTTAAAACTTATCGGACTAGTCATGCCATAGATAGATAAACTGCAAATAATTACATCAACTAACATACATTTACAATAAGAATTAAGATTACTACTCTTAGTCTGGACAATGGTTGATGAAGTCATCGCTATGTGCAAGATCCGTTAAGTGAAATCTGATGTCAGTAGCGGGCGAACCCAGTAGCATTTTTGTGTATTGCCAAGTACAAAAATTGTAGATCATTTTATTACCTACAACTTTGCCATTTAACTTTTTTCCATAGGACTTGTAGTTTTGCCGGAAATCGAGATAAACCGTTTTTTATCCTTAAAAACTCACCCCTCCACTTCCCAAGCTCAGATCGCCCGTAGATTATTTTTCCTTTTATTTTTGTTATATTCTCTTCCTTCTCCAATGGGTTTCATCCATCCTACTATTATTTTTTTGGTGAAGATTCTTTATTATTTAATAATATTAATTATTTTTTATATTTTGTTTATTTTATGTTTTTTATATTGAATAATAATAATAATATGTACATAATTTATTATTATTTAATAATCAAAGTCATTGTTTTTATTTTTAGATATATTATTAATACAGTAAAACCCTCCATAGAAACCATAGTGTGTTGTATAGATATATTAATAAGATTGGCGCGAGATTCTGAACTCATGTTAACAAAACTGCTTGTCTGTGATGGTTTGATCGAGTCTATCGTAACGAATTTTATTCCGAATTCTTTCAACGCAAGTAAGTTGATGTAATTATACTGAATTATGCATTTGTTGCTATATCTGCGACTTGCAGATACCAACCAGTCTCCTTATGGCCTTCCCTTAGTACAGGCTGTTAAACTTTTACGGATTCTCTCAACGAGGAGTAAAACTATAGCAAGGAAATTCCTCGCAAAGTAAGTAAAATATTATTTACCGCAATATTTATTAAACTATCCTTGATTTTAGGGGGTTAATTTTAGATTCAATTATGTCATACTTGTCTAATGACAACTTCTCGTCCAACGTAAATGGACTAAAATTGCAAACGGAGTGTTTGCACCTGTGGAGTCTTTTTATAAATTACGAATTGTCCTTGGACTATTTTAGGTAAGAGTATCATTAAAACCGTCTGTATATAATAATATTTTCCTCATAGCATTCTTCAGCCGGTGCTATTAAGTCTACTACACTATCACATCAAAAATACTAATCTGGACATGGATGTTACATTTGCTAGACAAGGGCATGCAGCAGCTTTATTGACTCTTTTAGCTCACATGGTTAAAAAAAAATTCAATTTAATCATGCCTTTTTTGCCGTTGCTGCTCGAACAGTGCCTGCCAAAGTGGGTGGTACAATTTTCCAATTTACAGGATTTTGTTGTAAGTAAGTACATATACCGGGTGAGGCAAGAAATCTTGCACTTTTTTGCTTACAGAACAGAATGGACTATGGACAGAAAATTTCTTTTGGAATTCAGAAAAATAAAATATAACCTAGGGCAAAGTCCATTTTATTGCTTTTTTGTATTGAATGTGTCGTTTTGAAACATTTGGCTCAAAAAGAACTAGTCCACTAGAAGGAAGGGTTATTTTCGGCATCCATCTTGAATTTAAAAAAATCTGAAAGTTTTTTATCAATAGTTCATTTCGTTCTGTAACTAACGACACCAAGCTAAAATCGGTTAATAAACACAAAAGTTAAGGGCAAACGTAAAAAGTGCAAAATTTTTTGGCCTACCCTGTATATGTTTTCATATACTGCATATACTGCAAGAAGTAATTTATTTTGTAGTGTGGAAAGCTTCAAATAATATCTTCGCTGATATACTGTATGTCCTGTATTAGGGAGGGCCAGCAAAATAACGAAATTGACGAGCATATTCTAAAACTGATAAACTCACAAGGTTTTTACACCGTTACAAATAATATTGGGTAAGTTTTACACTATTCTTTACATAAATATACCTATTTTTTTTTATAGGAGTGGTTCCATGCTATTAAATAACTACGAAACTCACAAATCTAGCAGCAATTTAAAGACTCTAGAGGCTGCTGCTTGGCATACAATGGATCACGTGGTGCCTCTAATACAGAGAAACAGTTGTTTACCGTTTCTGTATCCGCTGACTCGTTACATACGCATTTCCAACAATAACAAGGTATAAAATAACGATTAACTGCAGTTTCGGCTGTAAACTAGAAAATATTGAGTTTGGTTATACAGTTAGCTAGGGAAAACAAACGAAGCACCAATATGGCTGCTACTTTCAGCAGCCATATTGAAACTTCATTTGTTTTCCCTAACCTAACTATATAACCAAACTCAAACACTTAAATACCTGTAGTTTTACAATAAAAATGATTAGTTCTGACTATTTTTAAGGTTAAGCGCACATTCCTCAAGCACCCAAATGTACTTAAATACCTGAGATCTCTACAAAAACTTGATAAATACTTCCTGACAAACAACTGGTTCTCAAGGCCAGAAAGTTTGGTATTAATGAATATACTGAAATCGTCGGTTATCGTTAAGGATGACCTGGATACATCGATATTTTACGAGTTGTCTGTAAAGTGTCTCTGTGTATTCAATGCCGAGCAAAAACCAGACATTGAGTGCCTTCTTGAGAACGTCATTTTTAGCCCGAAATTTTACCCGAGCGACGTGCTTATGCAAAATTTGGACATTAAACAAAGGAGCGGTAGTCTGGAAACGTCACTGAGTAATTTGGGGGAAATTTTGGAGGTATATACTCAAGTTCTGGGCTTAAAAAATGTAAGTACATGTAACAACCTTGAAACTTTTTCAAATCGTTCACTTCTAATGGCAATTTAATGGTCAGTATATAATAATATATTTTTACAGAATATTCCAGATTTTTCAACGTGCTCTTGCATTGACGTAAGCATAGGAAATGTCATCCCCATTGACTGGATTTATACACCAATCCTAGTATTCTACGCAAACCAGCAACAAAACCAAACCCCTACACAGGAAACACAGCAAACTTTCATAATACGCAACTGTCTGCGGTGGATTTTAATATACGAAACTTACTTTCCGTTGCTAGCGGCAACTATTAACCCTACTGATAAGTTCTGCCGACTAGCCTGTGTTTTCCTAGGAAGTGACAGTTTGTTTCTAACAAAAGAGATCCACGACCTACTGGAGGTTTGCTTTAGGAATGTCATCACAAAGTGGGAAAATGCGCTGGATTTTAAAAAAGAAATCCAAGGTACCCGTAAAACAATAATTTTATAATCAAGTCAATACAATTGGTTTAATTCAGGTCTCACAAACTTTCAAGACTTTTACACTCAGCTGTTAGAACAATACCAGAGCGTCAGCTACGGCGACATCCTTTTCGGTAACGTTATACTAGTCCCTCTCTCGCAGAAGCACAACGTGCAGTACAAGAAGACTTTATGGTCCGAGTACATGGGGGTCATTCAAATATTTAACATCACGCCTGAGCAGGTTTGTGCAAAACGATTGTGAATTTGCCGATTCTCGCACTAGTACGGAGAGTACGTAATTTCCTCACTAGTGTAGGAAAATGCTTGATACTATCGAAAAATGTGTGACATTAAAGACTGAATTATTTCGACATCTTTTGTTATGAAAATAACTATTCTTGATTTTTTTTTTAGTGTATATGCGACTTGCAATTGTTTCTTGACCCACCAGAAGAAGATATGTCGCTCCTGAGGTGTTACAGAACGTCGGTAGTGAACAATTTAGTTAGGAGACATTCTGTGTTGTATCAAATAGCCAAACATCATGTGGATATGTTTATAGAAAAAAGGAAATCAAATACATGATTCTTATAATTTTGGTTTATATTTTATAATTCATAATAAATGATTAATATACCTAAATACATTAGATAAACTGTTTTTTTTAATCTTCTCAGAAGTTTATAAAACAAATGAAATAATAATAAAAAAATATTACCATCAGTAGTATCAGTTAAATCTGATCCTATTTTGTTTTATTGCATTTTATTTTGTAGTTTTATCTGCATTTGACAGTTCATTTACTTTTGAGGTTATGAGTTCTTTAAAATGTTTGCATCCATTACGATTTCAAACTTATTTTCTTCTGGATCCCTACCACAGACGACCATTGTGAATTGCGCTTTCTACCTTTCTTTAGACCGATTTTTACGATCTGATCACAGACTTCTGATTACCGAAAGCAAAGATAATACACAACCCCTATAAGAAATTTTAGTTGATAAATTGGGTTCAGGATTTTCAAGCAAGGGTTTGAACAGGAAAAATGAAGCAAAGCAAAAGTAAATTCTCCTGGAAACGGTTAATTTGTTCCTTCCCCTCTGCATGTTTAGTGGCGTCAGATATCAGATATACTAAATAAGTCACATAATCATTATTTCTAACTTGTATTGTCAGTAAATTTTAAGCAATAAATTTGAACACGATACTACCCCACCCCTAGTAAGTGTATTTATAATCTTTACCTGGAGAGTGGAGAGAGACCTGAGGGTGATTATTAAATAAATATATTGTAGGCATTTTATGTGAATTCAAATTTGCCGCCTTGTATTTGCCTTTAAGTTGGTAGAACTTAGTAGGTAAGCGTGTGTGGTAGGGAGTTGGCGGGGAAAAGATTCTTTTTAAAGTTAGATTATGTTATGTGGCGCGTTGTAGTGGACGCCTATTAGTTTTATGGAGATAAAAATATTTTACAATAGAAGAATTGATATTTAGTATTTATATCCATCCTGATTTGCTACGCCATCTATGGAAAATTGTATCTATTACTTCTGTGGAAACATTACAGTAATCAATGATTACAATAGTCTATAATCCTTGTACAACAGACCCTGTGATGACCAATTTTTAATTGGTTCAATTGGTTGTCTAGATCACGTGGTTGACAATGTTGGCCTAAACATAAGCATCATCAAATTGGCTGCAGGCGTTTATAGGCTTATGTCATTGTCAATGGGTTGTCTATAATTATTCTATATTGTCAATGTAATTAAGTATTTTTTATTTCTGTTTAGAATAATAGCAAAGTTTACGCGTAAGCTTTGCTAATTGCTGACATCAGTCTCGAGTACTAGTACGTGTATGGTCTGTGTACTAGCAGACTCACTCATTTTTTCTATCTCCATAATTAATTGTGTTCTTTTACTCAAATTTACACTTTTCAATCCATACAACACAGACAAGATTGTCTAAATCCAGAAAAGTAGGTACGGTACACCTTCATAACCTCAATTCGAATAGTGGTGCGAAAAAAGCAATAGTTAGTCAAGATACTATTCTGGTTTCTGCGTAAAGAGTACTCTACTAGATATTTTAAAAGTCTCTATAATATTTTACAAGTCTATAAATACGACTATATTTATAGAGACTTGTTAACACAGGTTAAATTTCGCCAATTTTTGAGTTACATTTCGTTGTAACAGTCGATGTACAAATAAAAAGTCTCACATCTCCACCCACAGATGTGATAGAGATAATTTAAAAATCAAAATGTTAGAAAAGAATGCCACTGGATTTGGAATATTAATGGGTTTGGGTAGTCACTATGATACACCATATGGTCTCTAAAATATCTTGGTATATAATAAACAACACCATCAATATAACTTTTTGTCAACAACCGTTTGTGCCACCGGATAAAAAGTAATTTTTGTGACATAAGTATTTCCCAAAAACGCTGAAGAACTAAGAACTGAAAAAAAAATTCGTTCACGAAAATAATGTACAATGGTCGTGGACAAATTATAGTATTCAACTTGCAATTAATTGCCATTGTGGCAATAATGGCATTGTGCAATAATGGCTATAATTAATTGCTCGTTGAATAATATACATTACATCATACATATATATTGCTTATCTCGGTTATTTGAAGTCCTAGAGGGTTGAGACTTCCCCTTTGGGGGGTTGTATCAGGCACCCACAGATGCCATGTTGCCAAATCGTCGGGTGCGATGTTGCAAGATTGTGCAGATTTTCCCTAGATATAGGGAATTTTCGATATATCGTGCACAATCGCTTCTGACGATTCCGTAACAATATTATACATCAGCAAAATGCACTGCAGCGGTACATCAACCTGATCCTAAGATTTTTGACGGATTAAGCTATATTAAAAAATCTTTTTTTTTGCAACCATTGAAATAGTTGAGGTACTCAGCTATTTAGAGAATGAACTGAAAGCCACTTTCAAAATATGCGTTCATTCTGCCCTTGACTGTACTTAGAATAAGATTAGGATTTTAAAAGCACGAAATTTTTTGGAAAATATTTGAAATTAAGCATTACTCATAGGTGAAATTAATAGCATGCTTGATTACAGCCACCTCAATCTATTGAAATAAGAAAACTCCCTCACATGACAAGCCTTGTCACCTTGATTAAGATGTCATAAAGTTGTATCATACTCCACATATATTTTAGGCTATTATAGAAAGAACATTGCATTATGGCTATAGGAATGTTCAAGTTGACGCAGAAACAGAGAAAAGGCCTGGCCAAGTTGTTCATCATATTGAACTTGGCACAAATAATAGTGGGTTTTGGAATAACAGGATCATCCGTATACATCTGCATTGCAATATCCCCAGTTCTAATCACTGAAAAGCCCCAGGTTAATTTTGCGTTTGTTGCGACAAGCCTATGCGGAACAAATGTAATTTTCAACTGGATTATAGGGATGGGAATGTGTAAAAAATGTTTGAAACAATCTCACAAGTATTTACAAATTAATATTACTAGCAAAATTAATATATTTCATCCATATAAATTTCTTCTAGAAAAAGTACTAGTAACCTGTTACTGTTATGGTATTTGGCTGGTACAAATACCGTAGTAGCTCTAGTTATTATTTGTCATTTTGCAAGGAGAAACGGCAAGCAGATTATTAAGTCCATGAAAAGTTCAATCAACAGTGGAATGGGCATGTATTTGAGCGATATAACTTGGAAGGAAATGATCGATACCCTGCAGTACTCTAATGAATGTTGTGGCATTACATCTTACGAGGACTGGCACAATGTTAATTGGCTAACTAAGTACCAAGTTGATGTGAATAATGAGGCCGTAAAAAAGTAAGTATCTTTCAGATAATACGAAAAATACATCACTATCGAATTATTTAAGTATACAAATTAATCACTATAAATGTTTTATCAATAACTATTGCATATAGTCCTCAGGCCCGTGCTTAAAAAAAATTGTTATTACCTCATGGTTGACATACATACATAAGAAAATTCTCCGTAATGGGACGTTTTTTGGATCCCCTTCAAACTCATTAAATTGATGCGAGAAAAATAACGACCTAAATATAGTGTTTTCTTTTGGTCGCAACTTCTTTTTTTCAAAAAAAAATGAAAAGACATTTTGTCAGACAATCATATTAGACGTCATTTGACGCATCACTCCTAATATAAAAATGCTGACATCATAAAATTGAGACACAGCTGCTGAATTTTTCAGGATCGTTTAATAATAGTTATTTATGCAACAAGTGCAAAAAGTAAATGTTTATTGCACGCGACATGAATTGTCCAACATGGCGGTTAGGCCGAGAAAAAAATATTTAAAATCAAGTAAGTCCGAAAAAAAATTTCCGGAAATTCCATTGTAAGACGCTTTTAAGAGCGATATAGGTACACTACATGACATTCCAAAGTCATTTTCCTTCATGACACCCCGCAGCAAAAAGTTTGTGGGTGCGTGATACCTAAGTGGGGATATAAGAAGTTAAGTTGTTGTAGCACTAGCAGTCAGAAAATTTTAGGCAATTCTTATTTTACAATATAAGTGATAAGTTCACACTGTACGTTAAAGTATTGTCTTCACAGTAAGGCATTACTTTTCACATTTAACGCACTAGTGTGATAAAATTTCAATTTTCGTACTCATATGCCTACGAAAAGTGTCACATTTAATGCATCGATGAGTAAAAGTACTTTTTAACTATCCGCAGACAATGTTTTGCTGTCATTCCATGAAAATGTCACTTTGTTTCACTTATATACTAAGGCTACTATGACAATTTTTAAATTAGTTGTTCAATTGTATGGCCTACTAGATTAAACAAACACTTTAAGTAACCAATAACGATTATAAAAAGTAAATAAAACCATTATAATAAAAATTACTGAAATATTACAGGTATAGTCAAATAAGTTACATTTACGGTTATATTATACCAGTAGTTTTCAGTACAAGTTGATCAAAATATCGCTGTCCATCATATTGCTGGTGATTTTATTGCATGTCAAAATTTGTTATTAGACATGCCAGGTGTGAAACGCCAGGTACGCCCTTTACTAAAACTCTTTTTTTAGTTTCAGGACCAGCAAGGAAGTTTTAGATCTGCCAGTGACCCCCTGGAGTTGCTGCCGTATTGATTTTCCCATGCAGTGCCTGCATGATCCTTTGCAGCAAGAACAGTATACCCATATCTGGGTTGATGAACCGGCCATCGTTAAGGATTCTATTAACACCAAGGGATGCTTAGACGGATTAAAGAAACCAATAGTATTGGTTATTAATCTGTTTATATTTTGCACCTCTCTCATTTTTATATTTCACGTAAGATCCTTTATTTAAAACAATATAATTCTCAAAGTGTAGCAATTAACGGATTTATTGTGATTGGGTTTTGGCACAGTTGGCAGTATGGGAAGGCGTTCATTTTTGGACATGCTTTGTACTAAAGTAGAAATCGCGAATTTAATAATACCATGATATTGGGAGATCTTACCTCATTCCAGAACTAGACTCAGTTATTTATAAAACCAGCTGTTATTGTGCATTCTGCTACTAGTCCACCATTTGAGGTAAAAATGCAAATCTGACAATTCTTCTCTACGTGTTTAGACAGTTCACTTATGTTTGAAGATACGTTTTGCTCAGTTTTTCGTAATTCCCTTATGATTTTGAGAATTATTTCTAGTGAATTTCTGCAGTTTTACCATTGAGTACACAGTTTGCGAATGATTTTTACGAAAGTTCAAATATCATTGCCTATAGAACTATCATCTGTGACAGACGTGACAAGATAGATCATTGTGATTGTTTAGCGTTTGTATTCCTTAACTGATTCCTGTAAGTATTTCTTAACTGATTTAAACGACTCCTATATAAAAACACAACAAACGGATATTATTATTTACGCGACGCAACTGCTACTACCCGACCCTGCACTATACCCATTGCTTGAAGTTTTTTCCGCACAATCTCAGCTAAGCTGAGAAATTTTGCAGTTACACCGGGGTGTGGTGCCTGCGTAACTGTGAAAATACTCAGTTCCCCGAGATTCGTCAAAATCATCCAGGATTTGAGAGGTTATATATTTATTGCCTAAGGTAACACAACTCGAAATTATGTTATGATTGCCTGATTGGGGGGAATTTGTGTCTGACGGTCCTCTACAATTCTTGTTTAAGGGTTTCAAAGTCTATCAAAATCGATCTACGGCTGCATGCTGTTAACCTTAATTTCTATTGTAGATAGCCATCTTTATCGTATCCAGAATATTATATACATCTTCCAGAAACGCAGTACTGCTTGGCGATCCTGAAGGACTGGCCCCCGGGTGGATATTTGGTAGAGGTGACTGCGGTTACTCGGGAGGAAAAACTCTAGCGGAAGTTATGGTGGGCGTTTCGGTTAGTTCCGGCATTTCCAAAAATTTTGTTTATGGCGTTTTCAGGGGCTGAGTCCGAGACCGTCCTTCCTGGCACCGGATAAGAAGGCGAAGATCGCTAATTTTGGAAACATGCTCCCCGGACGATTTTGGAGAAACAGGAAAGACAAGAACGAAAGTCTACCGCCCGAGCCGCCAAGTTTCGAACTGGATGAGACGATAACAAACAGAACCAATGCAGGAGGTGGGTTTAACTTCAAGCGTCCCTTTAGCGGCACCAAAACCAAGAGGGGTAAAAGCCCCAAGAGCAGTAGAGGTAAAAGCGAGCCATCGGTGGAGGAAGAGCTTACCATGCTACAACAGTAGGCACTAATGAGAATCTATACACTATTTTTTTAAGAATAAATGAATAAAAAATATACTTTACAGAACCTGAGCTCTTTTGCGTTTCACACTTACCATTTTGGTTTATTTATATTTGTTTCTGCAATGGAAAACTTTAAAAAAATAGCAAACAAAGATATTGCAGGCAAATTATATATATATCTGATACAATATACTGTTTTTATTTTTTATAAAGAATGGGATATAATACAAAACAATTTCCTTATCTTAAAACCAAAATAAATTCGAGACTTGTCCTTCCAAAGTTGTAATATCAATACTTATAACATGGCAAAATATAAAAGAATCCAATAAATAGTGAGAATAAAAAATAACACTGAAAATAACATAGACAAAGTAGTGACCAATTTAATACTAGACTTCTAAAAATGCTATTTTACACATTGGTTTTTTATTTAAATAATAGAGCACAACAGTTAGGTGATATTACAATCTACGAGATTAATTATATTAATATGTATAATAAATTTAACTTTCAGTTTTCAATCGTTCTGCTTAAATGTAGCGTTTGTACGAATGGTCCTTCTTTTCTCAACCTAAAGCTGCAAAGACACATTACAAAAGGTTATATCCTAACACGTGTGAGAGGTAGGTACTTCCATAACAACCCCAAAAATGTCAAATCCAAATAAATACAAGTAGTTCGGTAAATTAACAGTAGTAGGGTCGGATCGTCAGTGGTTCTGATTTGGACTTTTTACCCGTTGAAATAGGGCTTTAATGGAAGATCTTACGTATATAGAAAGCCATTAAAAAAGTTGAAGCAATGAGCAAGATATGCGTCACACGGTAAACAACTATAGAAAAGAAGTAATAGAAGAATATATAAAACCTTACACAACTTTGTATGAAACAAAATTGCTTCCGTTTCAATGACAAGTTCTATGAACAACATGAAGGAACCGCAATGGGTAACTGTTTATCGCCTTTCATTGCTGACGTCTTCATGAGTCAATGTGAAACTGAAGCAAAAGAAGAATTCGAGTATTTTCCTAGGATTTGGCTGAGGTATGTGGATGACATTTTTGCCGTTTTGACACTAAGATTGCGGATGTAGAAAACTTCATTTCCAAATTAAATAGTCGTTTCACTTCTGTAAAGTTTACATACGAACTAGGAAATAATGGAAAACTTCCATTTTTAGATGTATTAGTAATTAAAAATAGTGACAATAGATTAGAATTTGATATATATAGAAAAGATACCAGTACCATCAGATATATCCCTAATGACTCTCACCACTGCTAGCAACATAAAATGGCAAGTTTTAATTTTCTTGTCCATCATTTACTAAGATTCCCTCTCAGTAATGAGAGGTTTGAAAATGAAAAAGTATTAATTAAAGATATAGCTATGAGTAATGGTTATCCTAGAGATATAGTTGAAAAACTAATTAGGAAGCGTAAATTTAAGGTCACACTTCGTAATTCTACGACCTTTCAAGAGGATATAGAGACTCCAAAATATGTATCCATCCCGTACGAACCCCAGTTTACTCGCGGTTTGAGTAAGGTCTTCAAAAACGTGGGTATAACAGCGATTCATTTGTCGAGCAACAAATTACAACAACTTTTAGACAATCCAAAGGATAAAATTTTTCCAAATGAAAGGTATGGAATTTACGAAATTATTTGTAATGATTGTGATCGAAGATATGTTGGTCAAACGAGACGATCAAGTAACACCAGATTTAAAGAGCATATGGCTCATCTAAAATATGGAAGAACAGACAAGTCTAGTGTTGCCCAACATGCTTTTAACACCAATCATAGAATAGATATTAGTAATTTAAGATTAGTTAGAAATGTGACCAATAATAGACAGTTGAATGCATTTGAGAGCATAGAAATTGTAAAATGTAAAACTGGCATGAATAGCGACAAGGGACCTATACCGTATAGCCCGCTTTACGCGTTGCTTAGCAACCGATCATTGAAGCGTGATTAGTCACGCGAAAATTTCACGGTGATATCATTAGTGACGTCACCATGAAAATAGTATAAATATGGTAGATTTTGTAGTTTAAGATTAATTTTAATCGTCTCCGGATGATGCCAACTTGGTTGGAGAAACGCGCGTCAAGCGAAGTGAAAGTGTTTTGGTGTTTGTGGAAACTACTCCGAGTGTTATAGTTACATCAAAGGTTCCAGCCCCATCCAGTAAATGCTTAATGTAAAATCATCCGCTGGGTAACTTTTCTATGAAACTTTTTTCTCTAAAATCATTACCCTTTCCATTATTGAGAGAAAAGTGACAGAAAATGCCGTCCTCAAAATGATTTTGCAATAAAAAACCATGATGCGCATCTCGTACATTGTAACTTTTATAATGGCTTACTATATAAGTTAAGATCTTTCAATCAAGCCCCATTTTCCATTGGTTGAGTGCCGCCAAAGTCCAAATCAAAACCTCTGACACCCCCACTAAATTGATAACCTTGGAATTTAAAAACCATTTAGTTGCAAGTCCTAGTAGGCTGCTATCGCAGGTGAAATGAGATTGTTTTCAAATAAGCTAATTTATTTAAACAGTAGGTACATTTTATTAACACGTCAAAAATAAAGCTTCGATTTTGTACAAAGAAAAAGTCTACGATAAAGGCAATTTTTAAAAAAGAAATTTTATAGGTTAAAATTAGGCTTATTCGCTATTATTTTATCGAAATAAATATGCCGAAAGGTACACCAATCTAGTCAAAAGTGGCTAAAAAGTAAACAACCAAGTTTTCAGGTTAAGTATACAAAATGCCTGCCATTTTGAAACTGAAAGATTGCCATTGGAATACTACGTACTTCTCAAAATCATTCATTAAAAAACGATCAAAGGATTAGTAGGAATAGCCTGTGTAAACTTACCCGCAATCCCCGTTATAGCCTCGGATGCGGAATATTTCACGTCAACGTCATTGTCCACATTAAGTTTGTCTAAAATAGGTTTAACTTGCGGTTGTATTACAGCCTGGTCCAGTTGCGGCGCTATTCTCTGCAGCGTCTTGGCGACATTAAATCTCACGTTGGCAACCTTATCGTTGGCCATGCTCAGAACGGTCGGTAGGAGCAGCCTTGTGGTGATATCGCTTCCGCACGCCTCAGCCAACACGTTCACGCAAAACAAGCAAGTCATTCTGTATAGGTAGTTCTGGTCCCTGGACATGGCCAGGACCTTGGGGATGATGGTGCTCTCGGCCCATTCGGCCCCGAACTGGTCGACGAGCTTTCGAAGATTAAGCGTGGCGGCCTCCCTGATAGCAAACACGTGATCCATCAGCCAGGTCATGCACAGAGCGTTGAGCTTCTCGTCGAAAAACTCCCTCCCGAGCTGCCCCGCTAGAAGCGGCATGTACTCGATGATAGCGGATCGCACCCTCCATTTGGAATCTTCGGCTAGTTCAACTATAGCCGGAAGTAGCGACTGCGACAACTGCTGGATTCCGATTACCTCGTTAACACAGTCCAAGTTGGAAATAATGTTTAGTCTAACCTCAGGGCATTCGTCCTTGAGTTGTGTGAGGAAGAGCGGCAGGAGGTGCTCAATCGTATTATGCCTTCCTAGAATTGGACTTAAACCCATTATCACCGATGCCAAGGCTGATTTGACGTGCTGGTTCGGGTCGGCCACTAATTCTTTCACGCACGGTAGTATGTTTGTCATTATAATAGTCTCCTGGTGCGTCTTGTCCAAATTCTGACAGAAGTCCTTCACTTTATTAGCTGCCGCAGCTCTGACCTCAGCCTCTGTATCTTTGAGAAGATTCTGAAACGCAGGTACTAAGTCCGTTCTCGTTATTTCCGGACCTACGGCTTTTTGGAGTTCGGTGAATTTATCCGCCACCATATATCGCACTCGCCACGAAGTATCTCCTAAAGTCAAAATTCTATTACATATTATTCGTTCGATGTAAAGAGACAATGAAGAAGATAAACAAGTATTAGAAACTGGGAAGTAATAATTATAGAAAATAAAAATAGGTAAAAAACTTTTTAACTTAAATGTGAGGCGCATTTGAATTAGGGCTTTTATGCGCCCCACGTTTTTATTTCTGACCAAACGTCTGAATCTCAGGAAGGTCCAGGTATGTCTCCTAATTATTTTGAAGCTTTTAATACCTCCAACTGCTGATTTAAAATAGAACCGTTTCAGTTAAGTTTTTTTACCTATTTTTATTTTGTAGTTTTTCATTTTTTTAAGTTCCACTATCCATCATCAAACTCTTGTCACCAAGTATAATGTTTGTGGCTAGTTAAAAGCAACCAAATGAGCCCAGTAACCTTAAGACAACCCCAAGTACCAAGTTTGAGACAAATCAAATTCAAGTTTGAGTCAAAAATTGTATTGAGTTACTTTAAACACCGCAAAGTTTCAAGTTTGAAACAAATCAGGTTATAAATAATAGGAAAGTCCGCTATTTTGCTTTTTTTTTGTAATAAAAAAATATTGAAATGTATTGTCACCGGAACACTATACACCTACCAAATTTCAAGTATGTAGCTCATCGGGAAGCAGTTGAAAGAGCTGTTGCAAGATTTGACACATCAAACAAATATACGAAGCCACGTTAAATAAAACCGTTTAAAAAGAGTGTGAACATCGCTTAGAAAGAGAATACAGAAAACCTACCTGAAATGGCAATTACACAAAACTCCTATATAAATAAATAAATGTGCACACTCACCAGTGCATTGTCTTAATGTTGGCATGACGAGCAGCTCTACGTCTTCCTGCGGCAAAAGAGTAGCGATACTGACACACGCCTCAACGGCTAGAAGCCTTACCGAATCCTATAAAGTAAAATATGAATAATATGCTCAACATACAATAAAAACAACATCTACCTGTTCATCCTGAGCTAAATTCACAAACATTGGTATCAAATCAGACTTAAGATACTCCAACTCTACCACCTGAGCTAACTCTCCTAACTTGGTAGCGGCTGCTCGGCGTACCATTGGTGTGTCATCCTGACACAAACTTCGGAAATGGATACGCAGGTCTGTTTTTATAGATGCAGATACTCTAGGATAACATACCTAAAATAATAAAGGAACATTTGGAAAAATATAATAGTTTTATCCATGTTTGTTTTCTAAATTATATTTATTTGTTTAACAAAATTGAAAAAAACATTTATTTTTACCGTGAATATTTAAGAATTCTCAGAAAACCTGGACAATCAGCTTATTAGACCGGGAGATGAGGACAGTTAATGGTCTCCAATTTCATACTGCATGCCTTTTGGAGGAGTGAAAGAGTATCCTGTGACAACAAAGAATAGCCCACTAGATGCTCTCCAATTATAATTTTATATTTTTCGTTTTCTTATTTAATTTTTTTTATGACACAAACTTCCATTATTTTCATAGACATACAGAATGAAAATACAAATACAAATTTATGTGACCGTTAAAGAAAAAAGTTAAAAAGGGAGAATAAAAAAGAGGGCCAAAAACACCAGGTTTGAATTACATCAAAGAAATTCGACTTACGAAGAGGTTAACAAACAAAAGGAAGCCCGCAAAAAAATGGCAACAAAGTCATTTGCCAGGCAACAGAGTGCACTAAATAATCTACGCGAACAGCTCAAAAATTAAATTAAAGCCATCGAGAATGACCATTTTGAAAATCTCCTTAGGAAGTTATCGGTTGCCGAAAGCACCGACTACCCTCTGGCAGGCAACTAAATCATTGAATAGGCCAAAGATCTGTGCCGGAGTAGCTCATGGTTGAAGATGAAATCAAGCATCAGAAGAGGCTAGAAAATCCCGAAAACCAAAGTGATATCACTACTCGAAAACAACGGACTTGTTCGACGCCTAAAGAGATGAAAACTGTTCTAATTGGTGTGGGTAAAAAAAAAACCGTTACAGCCCTTTGGAACCCTGCAAATCGCATGCCTATAATCGTTACAACTTTTAATTTGTTTTAACTTCCTTCTGAAAAAAGGACAAGCATATAATATTAGAGAAAAACACAAAAGAATTGTGCAAGTGGAAATGCAATTTTCCATATACATATTATTTACTACAGCATTGTCTTCTTATTCCTTTCCCCCAGATCTCAAAAATTAAAAAAATATATATCAGATCATATCATTAAAAACGTATCAGATTACAAATTTTGTGACACCTGTATATTACTAAGTACCTAAGTATAATAGTACTAAGTGTATTACTTACCTCTGCAACTTAATTCCTCTCATTTCTACACTAATTAAGTTTTTATTAGAATTAAATTATTCGAAAATACGGAAAAATAAAATTTCGTGAATTTAGGAAAAATTAATTTTTTAACAAAATTCAACCTGATTCTTGAAAATTGTGATGTCCACTGTCAAAATTGTCCAGGATTTGTGAGATATTATTCTTATATACCAAAATACTTCACGTAAAACAAACTCTTTTACATTTTTTATATTTACTAAGTAAATATAAAAATTAAATATACTTTTCTTATACTTGAGATGCACTTACGGAAAATAACCCACAGGAGGAGGTTCTAGAGGTGAACCAATCCCCCGCTGCCAATCTCAGTACCAGCGGAACAAAGTGTGTTTCTAAATCGGCCGGGCTATGCTGCTGCGCCACCGCTCTGAGTGATTCCACCGCTTTGTCGCGAACAACGGTTTCCTCGACAGTCGCTAAGCTCTCCAACGGTGATAGGAGACAGTAGGCGTAGTCCGGGCCACCGACTAGTGTTATGAATGTTCCTAATTGTTCCGCTAAAGCCAGTAAAACCTCGTCCTCATCGTATATTGTCTCAGTCAGAAAAGGGATCAATTCGGACCTAGTGCGTTCCACCCCCAAGGCCAGGGCAATGGTGGACAGTTTCTTGATTGAGTTAAGACGCAACTAGAAAGTATAAAACCCCCATTTATCACAAAAAATTTTATCTTGTTCGGCTAAATTATCATTTCCACATTAGTTCAATACCTTTACATATCAATACTTAAGGCACCGAACCAACCCTTACATGTGATCAATGATGATTTTGCATGGCAATAATTACCAACCCCAAATAAACACCAAACTCACAAATATTTTATAATTTTTGATAATGTATGTGTAAAACATGAATTAGTATATATGCAAAGAAGACGTTCTTTTTATGCACACGCATATAATTTGAGCGTCTTATATGCCGCTTGTGGCAGTCAACCTGCTTGCTAAGAGACAGGTAAGTTAGTATGTATGTTTATTCACTTTTCTACTAAGTAGTTATAATTATTTATCCTAACTCGATCCCAAAAATTATATATATAATATAATACACTATACTCTGTCTAACTCATCACACACTTTTAGGACCTTTCTTAGAATAGTAGTGTTAGTGCAAAAATAGTTTATCCTTGTATATAAAAATAATAAAAAAAATTACAGAAATAAAATGAGTTAATCTCGCCTATTATCAGTAATACACCGTGCCCATCCCACTACATTTGACAAGATGTAATTTTAAAGATATTCATACAAAAGTATATTTTAAATAAAAATCATCATTCATTCTCTTTCATAAACTGTTTCAACAGTCAACGCTACAATTTATAGTGGTATATACGTGGATCAATGAAAAAAATCTTGTGCAAATATTTTTATTAGAGGTACTGAGAAGGCTGATGATGACTCTTCTCTGTTCCACGTTTAAATTAAAAATAGGATTCCTCTTTAAATTAAACTTAATTTTTTGACAGCATGATGTCATTTTCAGATTTCCAAACGAAGGTAGTTAAACCCACCGAATGTTTTCAAAAACCTCAGAATACATCATTGGGAATACCAATTTATGATTAAATGAAGTAACGTTATTACCTGCACATCTTCATTTTTGAGTTCGTCAATTAAAACTGCGATAGGATACAAAGAATCATCGCCCGCAGAATCGCTGGCTGCCATTATAGACCCGAGTCCGGTGGATAGCGCCGATATCGTCGTTTTTATTTGTTTGTAAACACACTGTTACACACCTGGTGGAATAATTAACGTATTATATTGAATTTCTCTGTCTGGATATGTGAGAAATTGTGTTTCGACTTACAATTTTTAAAAAGCTTTGTCAAACTTCACTGAACTGACCTGTGTTTTTACTTTTTGTTACCAGAATTAAAGAGGGCGACACAAGTGTAACGCTGTCAGATATCAAAATGTCCCAAGTGTTGCCAACCGAGCAGCTCAAACAAAACTGCGAAATTGAAACAAGCAAGGGAATTGTCTCTGCGGGCATAAACGAAATACACATCACACTTTACTTTATCACCGGGAAACCAACCATTGGAAATGGATTCGTGTTTTCAGGTGGTTGATGGTTTTCAGGTGGTTGATGGTTTTCAGTTTGTCTATGGATCTGGATTTGTTTTTGTCCTTGAAATTTCAAATAATGGACCCAGAGAAGGGATTGCCAGGGGACCCCTGGCAATCGGTTTTTGTTCGATGTTTTCATGTTTTAAATAAAGAAAATGTCCGCGAATACTGTCAGGTAAGTACCTTAATATTTTGAAATTCTCTGATGGATTAATCAAGTGAGGACGAAAGGCTTTTGTTTTTTATTTCGCGTCAAAACTTAGCAGCCTGACTCCAGAAATCGAAACAGAAAGCAGTCTCAACCGCACAAAATGTCCGCAGATATTTTAAAATCGATAAATAAGATAAAAATATCATTAAATGAGAATGATCAAGTGTTGTGGGAGTGCCAGGCTTCTACAAAATGTGAGTTTATTTTACTAATATTATATAAATGTAGTTGTATGGACGTACCTAGTTGTTAGTCGTTAGTCCTATACTCAGTTCTCGCTTAAAAGGCATCGAATAGAATTTATTGACCATTCATATACATGGGAGGTGCATTCGAGTTTGCAGCTAATTTGTCTGATGTAAAAGTTAATACTTGCTTTTTTATTATATTCAGTTTTAAGTTATTAGCTGCAACCCAATTTTCAGAAACTTTGAAACTATCACTGCTCATATTGACAGAACTCAGAATTAGCAAGGTAGTATTATCTGCAAATAACATATAAGAGCTGTTATGAATACCAAGTGGCAAATTATTAATATAGAGCAGAAAAAGTATCGGTCCAAGCACCAAGCCCTGTGTAACACCATCACGTGTGGGGACCATACCAGAAATAATATTATCAACAGAGACATGCTGGTGCCTATCAGAAAGTTGAGAATGCAAGGGTTTTAGTATGTTGGTATGTATACCATAATATTCCGGTTTAAACAGCAGGATGTCTATGTCGAATGCCTTGGTCAGATCACACAGAATAGCATGTGTTGGTGTCCTGTTGTCAAGTCCCTCAACCACTTCATCCAAAACCGCACTAATGGTGGATATGAATCCGAATTCATATGGTGAAAGGATTTATTTGCTCTCTAAATATAATAAATAGTTTATTATAGTTCAGTAGTATACCTTATAGTATAGTTTAGTAGAAACAGTTCATTTGATTCTGAGCTTTGTTCAGGTTACAATCAAGCAACAGAGAAGCTGCAGGATGAATGCAAAAATTTAAACAAGGAAATAAAAAGAATTAAGGAGGAAATAAGCGAACTGGATCCTCAGGTGCAGATAACAGCTCAATGTTGTGATGTGTAAGTAAAATTAAATAGGTTCGCTACAAAAAGTTCATTCAATATGTATGTGTAGTTAACTGACCGATATAAGATACCGCGCAGTTGCCACATGTAATTCTCAAATTTCTCAATATTCAATTAAACTATCATATTCCACAATACTATATAAATATTATATATATTATTTATGAATGTCATAAAAGAATTATTGTGCATGCAATAATATATTATAGCCCAAGATGTTAGCCATTTTTACATTTTTTTCGTCTACTTAAATTATGGAAATTCCCTAAACATTTATTTTTATAGTTGAAAGCGGCAACGCCGCTCTACCGTAGACGGAATACTGGATAATCGAGCAGTGTATCTCTTTTTAACTTATTGGAATGACGCGCCGTCTGTGTTAGTTTGACAGTCCCTATGGACTCTCGGAACGTTCGGATCTCTTACAGTGGCGGGTTTGCGGGTATGCCCTCATTTCTATAATCTGCAACGGACATCTGCGTTGGTTGAGATATTCGCGTATATACAGGGTACATCACGGTGAGTGGCCTATTAGATGTTTCTGGGAAACCATATATATTTTGGAACTGAAAATTTGCACACAGGGGTTTTCAGGGGTGTTTTATTCAATAAAAATTATGCCATGTTTTAATAGAATTGGAAATCAGAGGCGGTTGATGAATTAGATGCAAATGAAATTCAATCAGCAACCACTAGTGGTGTTATGACCCGAATATTAAAATGTTTGAGCGTTAATGGACAACATTTCGAACAGTTGAAGAAGTTTAGAGGATGTGTTTCTCTTTTGTCACTCATATTAATTTTTAATAGGTTTGTTAATTTTTTGATCTGTAATAATAAGTTTTCAACTTGAATGTGAACTTTATTATTTTGAACTATTTTTTTTTTCATGGCATACTGCACTCGATGTTAATTTTAATTCAACAATATTTTTAAATATCTCTAAATAACTCAAGAAACGTCCAATTTAGCTATACCAAACTACATATGGGTCGAAAGGTAATCAAAAAAGGAAGCGAATTGGATTATAAAATATAGTATGTCCCATTTAAAATAAGACACTTATTGAAGGTCGAAGTAGTCAAAGTTTGACATCAGTTATTGGACACCCTGTGTATTTTAGAGCATTTGTAGTTTATACATACATAAGCTCCATATCTTTTTAGTATGTGGAACAAAAATTGGTTCTTGAAAGTTACCATAGCGAAAGTTATTAATTTCTAACGTACGGGTTGTTTTCGCATAAGATTTTATTAAAATCGAAATATCTCAAAAACTATTGGTTTTAGGGATAGGGAATAGTATTGAAAATTACCTTAAAATAACGAGTAGAATTCGAATCTGGCATAAAAAATATAGCATGCCATTTAAAATAAGGAAGTTGTTGCCGACTTCCGGTATAACCGGAAGTGGCACATACACGGCAATATTTTCATTAAATAGAGCACCCCTGAAAAGCCCTGTGTGCAAATTTTCAGTTCCAAAGTATATGTGGTTTCCCAGAAACGTCTAATAGGCCACTCACCGTGATGTACCCTGTATATAGTGCTGTTTAAATGTTATTGTGATACAATATAATACGGTTATTTTTATTATCTGAGCGGTGTAGTTAGGTGGTACCTCTGACGAAACAAAAAAGTCTTGTAACTAAAAATAAACTAATTATTTATTTTCAGTACAGATATTTAGGTATTTATGTATTTTCAGAGGTACCTAAGTACCTCCTAGTGTTGATAGGTAAATTTTAAATTCCCCCATTCCCATTTTTTAAATTGTTTTTATCCTGGAGCTTATACAAAAAGTCAAAACGGCGAAGCAAGACGTTTACCTACCTATATATTATTTATATACCTACCTATGTAGGTATACACCGCTACGAGAGCCGAAATAAAAAAATGACGGTTAGCAAAAATATGGCAAAAATAAGTTAGAAAAGTATGGCGGTTAGCAAAAATTTTTGTTCGTTTCGTATGAAACCTGAAAAACGCAGATTTTCACCATACCTCGCTTTATTTAAAAGATAGGATAGATATTTTAAAAAGTGTAAGGAAAATATTATTTGACGGCAAAAATTTATAGTGGGGGTTAGAGCAGAGCCGACTATAACAAAAAAAAAGTTGATATATGGGCTGCTCGAAGTAGGTACTGACGTGTACTGAGGTAGGTACTAATAGGTACCTCCTCCACTTAAGACATTTCTCAAATAATTTTATCCAAAAAATATCCCAGTGCTTGAGGCCGCTAGGTTATAAATACAACGATATAAGTTAGGCGTTTTATTGGGATTTACGAAAACTGGAAAGGCTCTCTGGTTTATTTCATAAGTAGGTACCTATTGTTCATTGACTTTATTTTTATGTAGGTACTTACCATCCTAGATCACAAATTAATAATTTACATCAGTGGGCAAAATTAAAAATTCTATAACTGTTTCGACTGTTTATAAAATTAAAACCGTGTACCTACCTAGCCACGAATAAAATGAAAATTTACAATGACGGTAAAATACCTCAAGGTCAGTTTCTAATTTTGATTGGCTGTAAAAAGTGTGTGAATTGAAAATCGCTTTGCGATGAGAAGCTTTGGTAGGTATGTATTGTATTGCATGCATGTATTGCATTTGTAATTATTTTTAAAAATGTGTTGTATTTAGTCTCAGTTTAGTTATGTAGGTACCTATTAACAAACAAGCTCTGATCTTTGTCAAAGGATTGAGTCATAGTAAATCGGCGTTGAGTGTTGACGATTTGGTAGGTTAGGTACCTATTGTTCATTGACTTTATTTTTATGTAGGTACTTACCATCCTAGATCACAAATTAATAATTTACATCAGTGGGCAAAATTAAAAATTAGTAGGTAGCTACTTACACAATAAATATGACTGTATTTCAATTGCAAGTATATTTATTTTATTTTTCCGTTTTAAAGTTTATTTTTCAAGGCTACTTAGCTGTTTTGTACATATTTATTTTTGTTTCTTGTGGGAAATATGGCTATTAGCGAGCCACCCACTAAAAAATGGTAACACACTGAAAGCAATACTTCATGAGTGGTGTGGAAACTTGCATTAATTATCAGCTGTGGTGTTGAAAATATGCATATAAAAACCTTCTACTTTCACCCCCCTAAGAAAAAAAAATGTCTACGCCAATGAAAAACATTGTGTAGGTCAGGGTTGCCGGTCGTTCAACTACACATACATATTGTACGCCGATATACAAACTTTCAATGTTATCGATAAAATAAAATTTTAAACATTAAAGCATATTGAATAAGGATATTATTGTTTAGACATCTGGAAAGTATTGCTTTGAGCGCAGAATCTTTGATTAATCAAAGGTGCTACACAAAATGTGTCATAGAAAGCAACAAAAAATGCCAGGAAGAAATGGATCATACAGTGGACGAATATTCGAAGCATATCCAGCTCTCTAAGGAAAAACTTAAATGCCACAATCCTACTTACAAAGTGCTGCTAACAAAAAAGAATGAGCTCAAGAGTTGCAAAATACGTTGTCTGCAAGTACAACAGAAAATCCTCCAACGAAACAGAATCAACAAGCAGAAAATGGATATCAAACAAAAACAATTTTATGCAGAAATCGTTGCTTTCGCCCAAGCATGGGTGGACAATAAAAAGTATTCGGAGACCTTGAGACTACTCAAGGAAGAGACGGCGAAGGAACGAGAACATATGCAGAAATTAGCCGATTTGTCAGAATTGTTGAAGCAGAAGCAAAAGCAAGCAATGTTCAAGATACCGCAGATTGAGGTGAGTATAAAACATTATAGGCATAGGGAATCAATATTGCAGTTGTACCATTTTGCTAATATAAAGTTCAAAATATTATAGTTCACTCATAATTTAAATGATAGTAATCAACCGATTTCGGAGAGGGCTACAAAGAGCACTCACTGCAATAATTTAGGAAACAATCAGATCAGCAGTTACTTAAGTGAATTGCAAACCATGTTGCAAAAAACCGACTCTGCTATGGATGAATCTAAAACGCCTGCAGATATAAGCGATTCACAAAAATTGGAGTTCAAGGCTGGTCGCTCAAAAGTTCGAATTTTAGAGAATAAAATGTTGAAATCATCTCAAACTGCTCCAAAAGCGCTTAAGATGCGATCGAGAGAGGAGCGGAGTAAGATAATTGAGGAAAAGCTTAAGAAAGCTGTCGATAGCTTCAACAAAACCATGTCCCGCCACAATTCCAAACAGCACATGAGTTTGTCACAGAAATCCCTGCAAGGCGAGTCAAAACAAGGTAACTGCGAGAAGAAACTAAGTCCGAGCTGTGCGATTGTCGAGCAGGATACAACTACTGAGCCGGCTGGCAGTGGCGCTACTCAGGAACTCAACAAATTAAATATATCGCAAGAAATCAACGGCTCACAGGAAATGGCTAAATACCCCAATCAGAGCTCAAAAAATGCCGGCCAAGAAGGCAACCCCTATTTCCATCAAAACGCAAAGGTTGCGACGAAAATGGAAGTGGATCCAGTGAAACCGAAAACCATCTTGGGGAAGAAAAAGTTGTCGCAAGAAATAAAATTCCCTCGTGCGGTGTCGTTCATGTCCCAGAGCAAGCCGGAGGGTGGTAATTTCCCTGTGTCCGCTCAATTCTCCATGCGTGCTTCAGGTTTAGTATTGCACATATAAGTTTTTATGTATATTTCTGACACCAATTTACTATACACATAGAGTTTGGTCAAACTAGTACACTTAGAAATTATGGTCCTAGGAATTCTACCAAAGAAAATAATTTCTGTGCCATCCCGGCGAAAGAACCTCCAACATCTCGAGTTGAAGAAAAGCCTCAAGCGATGGCAGGTTAGTTTGTTAGTTGTCTGTCGGGTTACAATAATTATTATCATCTACGGCCTGCCAAACCACTTGTTGCCTGTAGCAAATTATAAAATATTTTAATACATCGATGTTATTTTTACAAAAAAAATATGTAGGATAAATACTAAAAATGGATCCCAGTAAAACTGATCTTTTATAGCTGATATTGACAAACTGCTGAACACTGGAAATAAGGAGTCTGATGATGGCAAAAATATTACCGAAACTTCCGTTGAGGATAGTGGAAATTTTTTCAAAATGGGCAGTTTCAATTTTGGGAATAACAATCAGTTTTCCCAAATGTTAAACGAGACTAGTAAGTGAACATAAATTTTTCCTAAATAGAGATTATTGAATTCCGCATATATTATTAGTTTTATTATGTTTTAGGTGATTTGGACGAAGGTTTTAAGTCTCCAGAGATGGATTACGCCTGCGACAGTCTACCTTCGGGGCAAGAGGACAACAATATTAATTTTGGTAGATCAAATTTTGCTGATAAGCCATTTTTTTCATTTGGTCAGCCGACTGCCCCCTTTGGTTTTATATAAATTCAGTAAGATTTAAGTATTTGTTTACAAATTAGACATTTATTCTTTTAAGAAACAAAAACTGGTAAAACAGTTTATTCTAAGAAAAAAAAGTTAATTTGTTAATTTTTCTGATTTGATAATTTGTTTTATTATACTTAATTATTATAGGTAGATAGGTACTTGAAAAGAAATATGCTGTTCAGTTAAAACTATATTTGTACTGGAGATACATATAATATTTGTACTGGATACATATATTTGTACTGGAGATAAATTATAATTTATTATGTAAGAAACTATTATTAATTATGTTTATCCAAAACCTTGCAGTACCTACACAGATACTGTGGTACCTACCTCTCAAGTCTCAAGGACCATATATGTCAAACCCCTTCCTCTCTGAACCATTGGATCAAGCAACAACATACGTTTTTCCTACAAACATCGTCTTCTAAAATTGGTAATATTTTAATTTTGATAATGTTTAATCAATATTTTAACACTCTCTCAGTCAAATAAAATATCAAACAATGTATTTATTCAACTTTTTTCACTAAGAGACTTTCTATATCACGTCTACAACGCCCTGAACTTGAGTCCCCATAAGACATCAATACATAATTTTTAAACTAGAAACCCGCGCCAATTTGAGATCATAACCTAACTAATATGGTCAATTGAAATTTGAAACCTTTTAAATTGTCGTTGATGCTATAGACCAGGGTCGCTAATTTTTGGAACCAAAAAAAAATAATAGCAGGGTGAAACCCATTGGAAAAGGAAGAGAATATAACAAAAATGAAAGGAAAAATGATTCACGGGCGATCTGAGGTCGGGAAGTGGAGGGGCGAGTTTATAAGGGCAAAAAACGCTTTATCTCGATTTCCGGAAAAACTACAAGTCCTATAGGAAAAAGTTAAATGGAAAAGTTGTAGGTAATAAAAAGATCTTCAACTTTTGTCTTTATACTTTTTTCCCATAACCTCAAAATTTATGTGAAAAATTCAAATAACCAAGTTTTTGGGTTTTTACTTTTCTTTTACAAAAAAGACTTTTTTTAAAGAAATTTGGTGAAAACACCTTCTTATGTCCCAAACACACTAATTTTTTTGATTTAAAATATTTATTTTTTCACCTTATTTTGGCTTAATATCGAAAAAGCACCCTAATTTTCAATCGAAAATTCTCGCGTCAAAATATCTGCTTTTTTAAAAAAGTCAGTGGGCTTTTTGTTCATTGAAATCTCTACTTTCTGATGGTGTAAAAAATTTATACATTACTATGATAAATATTCTGACTTGCAGAACATGCAAAGAAACGAAAAAATATCGAATCCGAATTTTTTTTAACCATTATGTACAATTTTGTGTTATTTATTAAAATTTAAACTTAATTACTCGAAGAATATCGAAGGAAATCGAGATAAACCGTTTTTTAATCTTAAAAACTCACCCCCTTCCACTTCGCCCGACCTCAGATTGCCCGTAAATTATTTTTTCTACAATCGCCTCAAAAGTAGGCTTTTGCGCTTTCAATTCTCAACGCAAAGTACGCAATTTCCGATGATGACATAATTGTCGCTTTAAAGCGGCAATAGTGTCAGTCAAAAATGACACATGAGAAATGTAGCTAACAAAAAAACTTATAAAAATCGGTTCATATATAAACATATGTCAAATACATACAAGAAGACACTGTATTAAGCGATTGTAGAAAAAATGTTGTATGTGTTACGAGCACAATCTGCCATTGCCGCTTTTGAAAGAATATGATAAGGTAAATTTCTTTCGCAAGCGGCAATGCAGTACTTTGCGCTCTTAACATACAAATAACTATTTCCTTTCATTTTTGTTATATTCTCTTCCTTTTCAAATTGGTTTCAGCTTACTATTATTTTTTGTCACTTTTTACCATTTTCAAAGGCCCTGGTCTACTAGGTTACTGGATCGGCTGTGGGTCTATAAGCGCTTCATACAAGCCCGCGAAAAAACAGGAAACATGAGCGTAAACTGTGTACAGGGCTTTCATTTGATCCCGAAACAACCACATGCAACCTGCAATATTTTGTGGTTACGCAACCTGCAATTACCTCGGTTGGTACCATTTTCAAAATATCTGCAGAAAGTGTCGAATGCCTTCTCGATATCAAGAAGTACCAAGGTTGTGTTCTTCTTATAATAGTTGTGCTGCACTTTTACATCGTCAACTACTCGTACAATTTGTTGGGCAGGGTTTCTACCCTTCCTGAAGCCGAAATGATGCCCAAAGCATAAAAGCAAAAACCCCGAGCATAATTGAACTGTCAAACGCAGAAAGGACTGTCCTATTTTGAAATATGCTTCAGAATGGCAGTTCTCGAGTCATTTTGACACACATTCCAACAGTGGGCAGTGTTTCTACCCTTCCTGAAGCCGAAATGATGCCCAAAGCATAAAAGCAAAAACCCCGAACATAATTGAACTGTCAAACGCAGAAAGGACTGTCCTATTTTGAAATATGCTTCAGAATGGCAGTTCTCGAGTCATTTTGACACACATTCCAACAGTGGGCAGTGTTTCTACCCTTCCTGAAGCCGAAATGATGCCCAAAGCATAAAAGCAAAAACCCCGAACATAATTGAACTGTCAAACGCAGAAAGGACTGTCCTATTTTGAAATATGCTTCAGAATGGCAGTTCTCGAGTCATTTTAACACACATTCCAACAGGTTATTTTGCAACCAAGCAATATATAAACGTCTTTTTAATCAAATAAAATTTTCCACTTAGGCAATAACTAGGTATTTATTGAACTTAAGCTATATAAATATGCTGACTTCGAAAATCATTGATTTCTTACTTGAAACGCTTCCAAGTTGCTGCAGTCACCTCTATGACCTAAAACAATGAAGAACTATTACAGTATATATATATATATATATATATATATATATATATATATATATATATATATATATATATATATATATATATATATATATATATATATATATATATATGTATATAATGTTTGCCAAAGTTAAAATTTTTGTTACATATTTTCTAAATGTTAAAAACAAGACATTTAATGATAATTTTCATAAACTAATGTGGCATTTCTCTAACACTCCATCTGAGCGGCACTAATAATCTTTCAACAGTATTAAAAGACTTTTATTACTTTTGTCATTTACATTTGTCATTAATGAATACTATGAAGGGTAGGGGTCTCAGAATCGATCCTTGTGGTACCCCTGTCAGTGGTTTCTAATTTTCTGCTGTTGTAAAGACCAGAAATAGCTACTTATTTTACACGAATTAGTATAATATGAATAAATAATATATAAAGCATAACACCATGAAAGTAAGTAAGCATGTTATCGAAAGAATATTGTTGTAATTTCTTAATCAGAATGGCGATTAGTTTGCATTAACTTTAAAGCATAGTAAACCCCTTTCGACTTACCTACTGGTAAAAGATATCTCCGTACCACCGTATTTTCCCCCAGATGTATGAAGTTCTCCATAATTTGGTTCAATTCACCTATAAAATTACTTTCAGTCAAACCTGCAATTCAACGGTTTATTAATTATTTACGGGAAATTACTATAGGAAAAAAGAGAGTCAGATCACGAAACGTACGAACATTGTCAGTATTCTCTACTGCTTCCAAATGTGTGCCAGCTTGCCGAATGAGTTCCACGAAGATTGTGACTATCCTGCGCCATTCTTGCATATGCTGTGTCTGGAAAATAAACTCTGGTCAAATTTAAGTTGACTGCTTGACACGAAGATAAATTAACTAAATAGAAATTGCGTAAAAATAGCATACTGTGTTTCTGTGGACCACAAATTTTATAATAAATTATCTCCCTTCCGTTTTAACGGATCTCCCTATCCATAATTTCAACAACAAGTAACAAATAAATGTATAAATGACATAAAATTAAATGAAATAACATTAATTTGATACTTGAATGATCTGGCTAGGATGACTACGTTAAAAGATATAGCCAAAACCCAAAAATTCAAGATGGCAGCGGTCGATTCGCGCTAGTGGCTTTTCCCCAACTCGGACTTTTTCGGATATTAGTTAGGGCATTGTTCTGAACATTTCCAGAAATTTTCAGGTTGTTAAATCTTTTGTCCGGATCAGACATTTTTTTCTAATTGCACTGACCTATAGGCGACCTGCAAATATTGATCGCGAGCGCCTCCCTCGGTGAATCATACAAGTTTTCACTAGACAACAAACTACACTGACGGACATAAAAAGTGGCGCACCTATATTTTGACCCAAATTTGTTCAATAACTTTTAAACCAGCCTATCGATTTTGATAATCTTTTTATTTTGTTTGAAAGGGCGATTCTTGCGGATGACTATTTTCTAATTGGCTTTCCATAAAAAATGTATTTTTTAATATGTACAGCCTTTAAAAACCGATTATGATTTTGACACTAAATTTGATTGTCGCTGTGGAGTGAAATTTTATTTGTATTGAATTATTAGGTCACGGTGTTTACCATTGTTTTTTCAATATTCTCTTTTTTGAATTACCTCTCTAGCCCCTTCAGCAACGAAGATGCGACATTTTAGATGAAACGGTGTTATTAAGTTTGATATTCAACAAGGAGGCCGTGGAGCTGAAAATGTCTAAAAAGTTCATCGTTTAAGAGATGTTTAGCGTTTTCGATTACGGATGCTGAAATAATTGTTACTTACAAGTTACAAGTACAAACAACATCAAAAAGAAATAACAAACAAAGAATTATTCGACATTTTAGTAAAACGACTGTAATTATTAATGATTAAAACAATAAACTTAAAAAATAACTGAACAACAAACCAACTAATAAGGAGTATTTCCTCCTCTGGCTGCTATAACAGCTTCCATACGCCTAGGCATGCTTTAAATCAAATTTGTGATAGTGATTTGAGGGATAATGTCCCATTCTTCTGTAAGAGCAATCCTCAATTCATTCAGATTCTCTGGGTTGCGTCTACTAACACGTTGTCCCAATTCATCCCATAAATGCTCAATGGAATTCATATCAGGGCTTTTAGCTGGCCATGGCATACGATTAATTCCGACATCGTTTAAAAATTGTGTTATCATCACTGCTGTATGCGGCCGTGCATTATCTTGCATTAAGAGGAATTCTTCGCCAATGTAAGGTGCAAATGGGACAACATGTTCATTCAAGAGATCTCTATCTATCTAACTGCATTTAGAGATTGCCGTGGTGGAAACATAAATAATTCTGTACGGGCATCGCTGGTAATTCCACCCCATACCATTAGTGAACCACCGCCGAAACTCTCCCTTTCACTGAACATACCATCCTCGTATCTTTCCCCACGCCTTCTCCAAACCCTCCGACGCCCGTCTACTGATCTCAACATGAATCTTGATTCGTCAGTGAATAAAACTTGAGACCATTGCAACTCATTCCAAACAAGATGAATTCGAGCAAAATCCAAACGAGCTACTCGATGTCGTCGAAGTAATCGCATTCCAATAGCAGGTCTTCTTGCGATAAAACCGAGACTCCTTAATCTCCGACAAATTGTTCGATCTGACACAACTGTTCCTCGTGCGTTTCTTAAATTTCGGTTTGTGATCACAGCTGTTTGATAGGGATTCCTCGATATTTACAGACCAATAAATCTATCGTCAATATTGTGCATAATTCTGGAACTACCCGAACCTGGACGTCTGCTGTATTGGCCCGTTTCTCGGTAGCGCTGGATCGCTCTTCGGGCAGTTGTTTCTGGTAGACCAACAATACGAGCTGCATATGTGCATATCTTTGACTCCTTCCATCTTCTACTAAAGCCACAACTCTAGCTACTTGAATTGGACTAATTTGCACTGACATTTTCTTTTAGAACGTTAACTGAATTTTTTTTTTCACGAGAATTTTGACGTTTCAGTGTTAACCATTACCATTGCCTCCTTGTTAAATATCAAACTTAATAACACCGTTTCATCTAAAATGTCGCATCTTCGTTGCTGAAGGGGCTAGAGAGTTGATTCAAAAAGGAGAATATTGAAAAAAGAATGGTAAACACCGTGACCAACCTAAGAATTCAATACAAATAAAATTTCACTCCACAGCGACATTCAAATTTCGTGTCAAAATCATAATCTGTTTTTAAATGCTGTACATATTAAAGAATACATTTTTTATGGAAAGCCAATTACAAAATAGTCATCCGCAAGAATCGCCCTTTCAAACAAAAAAAATTATCAACATCGATAGGCTGGTTTAAGTTATTGAACTCTAAATTTGAGACAAAATCTAGGTGCGCCACTTTTTATGTCCGATACTTTAGTTTGACGTTCGGTCTTTGGTGTGGTGCTGTGCAAAGAAGTGAAAGTATTGTGTAAGAAAACATAAATTTTTACAATAATTGTGGAAATGGAAAGAAAAAATAAGATATTTTGGTTTTAAGCAAATTAGTTTCTCACATTTTTCCTATGGGAAAAATTAGTTGATTCCCACTTTTGTTTATCAACACTATAAAAATCTGTAATAAAATGCATATAAAGGGTAAACATGAAATGAAATTACCAGTTTCTCTTCACTTTACCTAACCAAATATCTCGTTTCCTAGCTGAAAAGTGTAAAATTTCACAGTAAGTATTTCCGTAATTTTTTTTACAGCCCACCACACAACAATTGTTTCCAGAGTATGATGAGGTGAACGTTTATCCATACCGGAGCGGGGACAATTTAATAATTTAACAACAGTACAAAATAATTATAATCTACAAAACGTCTATTCTGTCAAATTGCAAATTGACTAGCAAGAACTTACTAGAAACGCCGTTGGGGGCGCTGCGCTGGAGTAAAATTCGCAGGTCGCCTATATGCCTTCTAAAAGTAGTGTTTTATTTACTTAACTAAGCTGACTAAGTAATTAAGTGTTTAACTACAATATTTACCTGAATATTAAAAAATAAAGGAAGCATTGATATCGGTAAAGTGTTGCCCCTCAATTCATCCGCAGGCGAAAACTTTATAACAGTATCCAGCAGATTTAGCAGTATAGTTATCAATTGGGTCTGCTTCGGTGGAAGCTCCTGTTTGATAAGGCCTAGGACGTCTGTGGCAACAATATCGACTGGTATGTTTTCATTGGTATCTGAAATTTATATACTATTTTTTGTAATAGCAATATTGAGCAATAATTAATTTTATCTAGGACTAAAGTTCATTCAATATGTATCTGTAGTTAACTGACCGCATATAAGATACCGCGCAGTTGCCACATGTAATTCTCAAATTTCTCAATATTCAATTAAACTCATCAAAAGATAAGGCTTCAGCCGTGGTCTAAGAGTTTATATTTTCTTTTTCAGTTTATATTTCTTTTATTATAATATGTCATAGTGGGGTTTAGCGTTACGGGTTCAAGCAACAACACCTCTAATACAAGGACAAAGTGCTGCCTCGTGACGTCACCATCCGGAGGCCTACGAGATACTTATGTTATTACGGGCTTTATGTAGTTATTTAGGAAATCGTTTTAATGTAGTTTTGGAGATCAATAAAAAGATCAAACTAAACAAAGATATTACGGCATAAATCTATCGGAGTCTATGAAAAACACAGGTAAAGAATAATTTAAATGGTTAACTGTGAACTGTTTCGAAATACAGTCAAGATTACTCGTGTCTAATTGTTAGAGTCTAGATGGTTAATTGTTTTAAGAAAACTGAAAAGTAATTCGTGATTAATTTTAGACACAGTAGGAGCAATATGAACAACTTCTTTAAAATTTGAACAAATGCTAGTAATCATATACGCTAACGAATCATTATTATTTATTGCAGCTCCTACAACATTACCACCTTTATAATCTAAATATGGATCAATGTGAATTTCATCCATTAGTAATCTAACATATTTGTCTTGGTCTTTTAAATATTTAAAGATTTTTTGTGCATATGTTAAAAAAGTTTTCTTCTCATCAATATGAGGATCAGTTAGAAAACCATTAGACTCCTTTGATTGTTTCGGAATGGGGCAAAATTATAGGTCCACAATTTCGTAAATATCTATATGCATGAGGACTAATTGTATATAAAATTGAACAAAAGACCATAGTGGTAGTGAAATATCTATAACGTTCTTTTGATAATGTTCGCAATTTAAGTTGATCAGAAATAAATTCAATTCCTTGTGAAATATTTTCGTCCTCTATTTTTAAGTTTTTGAGTACATTGGCCATAAAGTTCACAACATGGTTAAGCTTTGACATGTCTGTATGTATGTCTGAAAATGTATTGCATGTAATTCTGTAAGTTTTTCGTGTTTGCTTTTTCGATACGATATTTTTTTTGACAAGTATTTGGGACAGTTCGGAAATTTACTTGGTACGCTAGTTTCTTTTAATAGGGGTAAAGCTAATATAACTGAAACGATCTCACCAGTTTTTGTATCCTGTTGGGAAATTTTGTAAATAAAATCTTACTTTTGAAAGTGACACTCACACACTCAGAAGTTGTCACTCGGCAGAAAACTTTCACGTGGAATTGCAGAGAGCCATTTTCTGCGATACTCTTCATCTCTGGGAAAACGAAACACCCGAACTTTTCTACTGGTTTCGTAATTTCCTGTACAACCGGGAACACAACACTTTTGGGGCATTTTGATATAATACCGCAACAAATAAACCGTTAAAAAAGATCAAGAATCGATTAGGAACTAGGCAAGCGCGCGTGTATTAACAATATCCCCTTTAGAGGTGTTTTTGTTGGCCCGTGGCGGCGTCCTATACTAAAACCCAAAACAAAACATCGTTAACAGGGCCAAATTACAATTGACACGAGAGTTGTTAGTTGCTTGCTTCTTAATGACTTTTTGCGGCCAATTCGATTTGATAATTGACTAATGAGAAATCTACTTTATTTTGTTTACATTCTGAATACAGTACAACATATAGGCAGAGAAGCGTCGCACTGGAACACATTCTGGCATCGCCGCTTCGACCGACCTAGACAAGCCTGTTGAATTAGCTCACGCTCTGGGTTAAGCCCCCAGAGCGTGACGTCACCATGATATTTAAAGTAAGCACTTTTGTCCTTATTAGAGGATTGGTTCAATACATTGCAGAAACCGTTCCGTATTTACCTAAAGCTATCGCCTGAATCGAATAGGGCACTAGAGGCTTGGACAGGTTGGACAGAAACAAGTATAGCGCCTGTGCTGCCTCCAGTCTCCAGCCGGCCTCCAGCATGCTGCGCACCGTCCTTGTCTGTCCCTTCTGTATCGCGATAAGGATCTCTTGGACCACTCCCTGGTGCACTGCCGCCCCTGCTCTGAATAACCAGCCATGTCCGATTATCTGCACATCTAAATGTACAGAAAAATATTCTATTATCGACAGGTTTTCATCGAACCGCATCTTGTGTCTTACTGGTTTTCAAAGCCGCAACCAACACCCTCACTGCTTCCAAACTTGTGTCTGATATTATATCTTTATCACCACACACCGTTAATCTACAATAGAGGGATGTAAATTGCATCTACAAGACGTGAATGTTGCCACGTGTAAAATGAATAGATACGAGGGCATTTGAAACTGGTCGGTGCTAAACACAGGACGGTGCGCACGTATCTTGAAATTTCGTCGTATGTATTTAGCAGGGGCATTGAGATTCGAAGTTTAGTTGAAATAGTGCATGCGAGTCCGTTATTGGAACTTAAAGTCAGCCCGATGAACTATCGATGGCTGCGCGTTGGTGTAAAGAGAATAAACAGACTGGTCCGCTGCGTCGTAAATCATTTCTTTGTTGATCGCGCCGAGTGCCGGACAAGAAAGAGGAGTGTCGACTGTTTTTGCCGGCTGTTGTTTTTATAGGGTTTCAATTGCCCTCGTACCCCATTATTTTTAAATTTAATTTGGAGAACATATTTCGCTTGCTTGTTCTTCAGTGGTGGTTTTTGGTTCCTTTTCTAAAACAGTAACTTTAATGAACTTATGTCTATAATTTCATATATTATGCCATGTTTCCTCAGTATTGTTTGAACATTTTTTTAAGCCATCTAATTTGCATATTGTATTGTTATTATGTAGGGGGATTTGAGGTTTTATTTTAAATTTTGCATATTCTTTGATTATTTTGCCTCAAAACCGCACCGATATTACTGTAATGTAAGCAAAACATCACAATGTTAAATGAAACTTGAAAATAATGGAGTAAGTACAGGCCTGGATTTATTAATTTGACCCGTTTCCCCTACTCCACCCTGATGATTCATTACAAATTAAATTGTTAAAAAAATATACGATCATTAGCGAACAAATTGTTTATTGAGAGTAAAATCAATATTGTAATGTCAAAAATGACGTTTTTGAATAAATTTGCGAAGCAGGTTTTTGAAATCTATTGGTTTATTGTTTTGCATACTGCGGCCGGCCCTTACGTACGCGGCGCCAGTATGGTGCCACGAACATAAGAAAACTAAAGGTATTAGAAAACAAATACCTAAGCCTCATGACGGATTCCAATAAATACATCTCCATCAGAAACTTACACAACCTTTGCCCCGACATAGTACCAATAGCGAACTACTACATCGTAAACATTTCACAGAATTTCTACGAATTTAAACTGAATGAATATATCAAATGAATATGAATTAATATATCAAAATCTACCCATATTCCCCAATCAACCAATGTAATATGTTTTCATTTTTAACGATAATTTTAAACTCTTTAAGCTCTTGTAAACTACACTGCTGGCCAATAGGTTGGAATAATTCAAATTTTTAGGGTAAGTTTCGATACATATATCTTCTGAACGATATGGAATATCAAAATACGGATTTCAGGACGTTTTTGGAAATTTCATCGACAAAAACTGGTCTGAATATCAATTTTCCATTATGCTCAAAAAAGGAATATACGGGGGTGTAAACTAAACCCCTAAAAAAATCAAAATTTCATTCTTACCGAGAATTTAGGAAAACCAAAATCGAGTTAAATTTTTTATACCGGGGTAATCTATGGACCAATTCGAAAAAACAAATTTGGCCGATTTTTGAATATACGGCGTTTTTATTGAAATTAGGACAATTTTTTGGAAATGTATCTCTTACTTTTTAAAAACAAAGTAAGTAATGGATTTTTTTCTTATTTTCAAGTAAGCTTACATGCCTCTAGCTGCCTCAGTAGCTAGAATTGACATTTCTTATACAGGGTGCCTGCGAAAACATTTAATAAGCATGTGTCACGAAAAATCTGTATATTTAAATAAACTGTGTGCAGAACCCTGTATGATTAAAATGATAATTTTAAAATTTTAAAACTGTGAAGGGAAACCTTAGAAAAATATCTCGAAACGGTTTTTTATTTTTCTTGATCGGATGAGTATTATCATAATCACCAGCTAATCGTTACTACCGCAAGTTTTTAAATGTTTTATATAGGGATTTACCGTGTAATTACAACGAAACTGTAAATTATGATAATACTCATCCGATCAAGAAAAATAAAAAACCGTTTCGAGATATTTTTCTAAGGTTTCCCTTCACAGTTTTAAAATTTTAATATTATCGTTCATTTTAATCATACAGGGTTCTGCACACAGTTTATTTAAATATACAGATTTTTCGTGACACATGCTTATTAAATGTTTTCGCAGGCACCCTGTATAAGAAATGTCAATTCTAGCTACTGAGGCAGCTAGAGGCATGTAAGCTTACTTGAAAATAAGAAAAAAATCCATTACTTACTTTGTTTTTAAAAAGTAAGAGATACATTTCCAAAAAATTGTCCTAATTTCAATAAAAACGCCGTATATTCAAAAATAAGCGAGATATCAAAAATCGGCCAAATTTGTTTTTTCGAATTGGTCCATAGATTACCCCGGTATAAAAAATTTAACTCGATTTTGGTTTTCCTAAATTCTCGGTAAGAATGAAATTTTGATTTTTTTAGGGGTTTAGTTTACACCCCCGTATATTCCTTTTTTGAGCATAATGGAAAATTGATATTCAGACCAGTTTTTGTCGATGAAATTTCCAAAAACGTCCTGAAATCCGTATTTTGATATTCCATATCGTTCAGAAGATATATGTATCGAAACTTACCCTAAAAATTTGAATTATTCCAACCTATTGGCCAGCAGTGTAGATAAACATTTTTAACTCAATTTAACTGACAAAATCAGTCATTCTATTTTCCTTTTTTCCCTATTTTTATTGCCTTTTCGGACCTGCATTTACGGGGGTTTTTCATTTTTAACCCCAGTCAAATTAAAATGTCTCGAAGAGAGACAACAAAACTTTACGAAAATTCAACTTCCTATTTATTTCCAACTTTTTCGAAGACCATTTGGTCTACTGAAAAACCCAATGACAGATAATACGCCCCTCACCGTAAAGAGCTGTCAATTTACTTTAACTTTACGTAAAGAGCTAACTTTACTTTAACTTTACGCTTTCAATTTCCGTTTAACTTACTGTGCGTGGCTGTCTGGTTGGTCCCGGGCATGGCATTATACTTGGACGTACTTTCACTTGTACTATTTAATTTAAAATAAAATAAAAATTACTTTTTTCTGTTTCTTAGTGTGTCGTGCATTATAGAAATATAATTTTGCCGCCCCTTAATATCTGCCGCCCTAGGCTGCAGCCTTCTCAGCCTATTGGGAAATATGGGCCTGAGTAAGTACTATAAAACATCTTACACATACCTACCCAAATAATAGTACCTACTATAGTGCTTTATTTTAATATGCAAACTAACGGAATGCGGTGCTCAGTGACGCGCGCAATGATCCTAATTTCTTTCTTTTATTCTAAATTGTTATTGGCTAAATTGAGCACTAACTTGTACACGCAGCATTCAAATTTTTTTCAATATATTTTAAATACATTCAAAACTAAATAATTTTTTGGCTTAAAGTTTTTCTCATATATGAATATGACATAATAAGACATCTTTTGAAGTCACTTCACCTTTTGGTTGCGCATGATGATACGCCACTGAGCAGTAAAGCCATAAATCGCCGGGTTGTTCAGGCACGTGTCTTCTAAGTGAGCGAGAAGGGAAATGGGATGTATATGAGTTGAAGAGGGATAGCGACCGATATGGTAAGCCGCCGACTGCAAACCCTAGTTATATTCATAAGAAATTGTAGCGGTATACACTATACAATTTTACACTAAATATCCTTTTGTATTGCATAGCGATGTGATTTACCGCTTCTGTAGTACGTAGTACGGGTGTTTTTTGTAAAATGAAATGCCGCACAATTTTTCGCTCTACTTTGTATATTAAACGAAAACGCTATACCTGCCTATTGATTGAATGGAGACTGGCGGTAACGGAACTTTGACATTTTTAACTTTTTATAAAACCCAACCTAAATATTTTTATAATCCTTTAAAAAATGTGTGAAATAATAAAATTTTAAAACATTTACATTTTCTGATGTGATCTGAAATGTCTGATGTATTTTTTTTAAATGTTTCGTTTCTAATCAGGAGACTAGTCAAATTCATGATGTATTAGTTGTTTTATTTTATGTTAATGACAAATGAAACTTTGTTTTTTTGTTTATTTAATATTATGTTATAATTTATTATTATCATTTCATTTATTATAATTTTTTTTATTTTTTAAATAAAACTGAAAATCGATTATAAAAATTATACCTTTTCGGTCTCTATTTGGCCCTTTTTATTTTATGATCCAGGTCCTTAAGTCCTTAATTTGAGAGGCAATAGCCACTGCATGGGAGCCCTAGTCCCCCCCCCCCACCCTTTAGGGATTTCCAGGATCCGCCCTTTCCTCTGTAATTGGTTCTTAAAGCTCCTATGCAATGTATTGCCACTTGTAGAAATAATTTTTTTTATTGCATAACTTTTAGCCAAATAGTAAAATCCTTCTCGAAAATTGCAATTCCGTAATTCCTATTAAGGTCAACAGCTTGCAGATCTAATATTCCGGACTCATTTCATAAATCATATAGTGTAGGTAGGTATAGATATTTTATAATGAACTTTGTTCAGCATCGTATGGAAATAGAAACCAAATTTGCCGAGTAAACAAAACACAACAAAAACAATTAAGTATATTATTATATTATTAATGGCAATGAAGGCCGAAGTGAGGCAAATAGTGTCAGTTGTATGTAAATATTTTGTTTTAAATTCCTTAACTGTCACACACCATTCTTAAATAAATTGCGTCTGATATTATGAAATATCATCTGGAGAAGCAGGACGATGAATGCGGCAAAACTAGGTATTTGATTAATTTGATTTATGTCCGATTAGAGGCTGTATTCACACTTGTAACTTTGTTGAACAAAATTACAAGCTCAGGGGTATCTACTTCAGAAAAAAATCGAGTGTCATATGACCCAGAGACCTTTTAAATGTCTCTGATATTACCCGAACATTGTTTTTCATAGTAAAAATTAAACTTTCGTAGCTTTTGTTTACTATTGGATTCGGCTGGAGCGAGGTTTTATGACATCGTTTTGGTAGAGAAGGGGGCAGTGGCGGCTTTTGGGGGTAGGCCCGGCCTACCCAATAATTTTAGAAACTATAAAATAAAAAATAAATATCTAGATATATTCCAATTCATTGAAGAAATGATGCCTGCGAAAAGCATATTTTTGTAATAAATTGTCACGTAAAACAGCGAGTTGTCTTAATAATAGGCCCAAATTTAAACGGTCGTCCCCGTTCACATAAGAGCTCCATACAAACAGCACGTGTCGTGCGTCAGCCGACCGAACATACGGGGCTTCCATTTAATCCCGAAACCCACGTGAATAGTTTATTTCCGTTTACTAGCGTGAGCCAATTTCTATAAGTTGGTATTAAGAAGTTACCATGCAAACAAGAAGAAGAAGGATAAGAAAGCACATTGGCTGGGAAAGCACGAAGGCCAACCCCTGACAAAGCATATTGGCTGGGAAACGAAGGCTGACGGAGAGGTAGGGCGCCGCTCACAGCGACTCTAATCCCCTAGCGGATTTCGTCGACGTCCTCTCGGTACCTATTTTACCCGAGCTCGGTCTCCTTGTTCTAGTCTTCTTGCATCTAAATATCTAAGTCCCTATAAAATGTCAAATCATAGATTTCATGGTCAATTCATAGGTATGTTTGAGGTTTTTTAATGTAATTATGTCACGTGGGTTTCGGGATTAAACAAAAGCCCTGTATGTTTTTATATAGCGATGCATTTGCGGGCTCTCAGGCCCGCGTCGCCCTGGCCGACCTATTGTTCTATTTTAAAAAAATATTATTATAAAAAATTTGCCAACGAGCGTCAAAAAACATGAACTGTCCGAAGATCATTCACAAAATGTCATTAAAATGTCCAAGTTGAAAATAAAAACGGTAACAAAATACGAATTTTCTTCAATCATGGACTACCCCCTTGGAAACATAACTTTGCATTTCAGGCATTTGACCTTGAGCCAAAAAAAATCGCCTGCGCCGCATTTTATTCACTCTGGACCTCTATCGTACTTCTGTGCCTACTCGACTAAAATATCCTCGAGCCGCCACTGGAAGGGGGCCAGTTCTTTGCAGGATAAGCATTATTTAGGACTTATTGACGGGCGTCTCATACACTTTGGTTTTCATCTTTCCCCAAAGAAAGAAATCAAGCGGGGTGAGATCCGGACTTCTAGCGGGCCATATCCAAGGGCCTCGTCGTCCAATCCACCGATCTTCAAACATATTGTCTAGTATGTCTGATACTTCTCGTGTAGAGTGAGCAGGAGCTCCGTCGTGTTGGTACCAACAACTTCCAAATTCTAATAGTGGTAAATTATCCAGAAAATCGGAATCGAAATCGGAATCGGAATCGAAAACTATTGTTCTTAGTATCCCCATATAACGCTGAGAAGTTATGGTAAACGCATAAATATGGTAATAAAACATGTCTTTGTTGTCTTTTAATAGGTAGGCAAAACACACTGAAACTAAATTTATCCTGGAATCCGTTTTCCCTAATAGCGTGACGGTTTTGGTTTACCCAAATATGACAGTTATGTCTATTAAATATTCCTTCACGAGAAAACTTCGACTCGTCAGTCCAGATAATTTTCTTTAAGAAGTCATCTGTTTGAATGGGAGTTAATATCATTTCACAAAATTGAACTCTATTACCAGCATCTTTTGGATGCAGGGCTTGCACTTTAGTAACCTGAAACTTATAATTATGCATTTTGTGCTTCCACGAGATTCTTTCTATAGAGGAATAAGAAATACCTATGTCACACTGCAGTGTAAATAGAAGCTCGTGGATATGCTTCGATATAAGCCAGGACAGTTATTTCGTTATTTTCATTTCCAGTGACTGGGCTAGGATTCATTTTGGTTGCTTTAAAAGTACCAGATTCAAGGAAATTATTGTAAATTCTTCTAAACTTCTTTACGTTCATTGGTGGCAGATTAGGATTTAATTCGTTAAACCCTCTGCAGGTTCTGCTAATTATTCTGTTACATTCTCCATGGATAAAATAGTTGAAATAGGATAAATAAGTTGAAATAATCCGCATTGGAGTAAGGATTTTGCATATTAACTGACCACTAACAACAATAATACGTTGACACTTACAGAATAATTTAGAATGACAAGACGAACATATTTTTTGTTTTCCATGGCACACTGCACTCGATGTTAATTTTAATTCAACAATATTTTTAAATATCTCTAAATAACTCAAGAACCGTCCAATTTAGCTATACCAAACTACATATGGGTCGAAAGGTAATCAAAAAAGGAAGCGAATTGGATTATAAAATACCGTATGTCCCATTTAAAATAAGACACTTATTGAAGGTCGAAGTAGCCAAAGTTTGACATCAGTTATTGGACACCCTGTGTATTTTGGAGCATTTGTAGTTTATACATACATAAGCTCCTTGTCTTTTTAGTATGTGAAACGATTGGTTCTTGAAAAATTGGTTCTTGAAAGTTACCATAGCGAAAGTTATTAATTTCTAACGTACGGGTTGTTTTCGCATAAGGTTTCATTAAAATCAAAATATCTCAAAAACTATTGGTTTTAGGGATAGGGAATAATATTGAAAGTTACCTTAAAATAACGAGTAGAATTCAAATCTGGCATAAAAAATATAGCATGCCATTTAAAATAAGGAAGTTGTTGCCGACTTCCGGTATAACCGGAAGTGGCACATACACGGCAATATTTTCATTGAATAGAGCCCCCCTAAAAACCCCTGTGTGCAAATTTTCAGTTCCAAAGTATATATGGTTTCCCAGAAACGTCTAATAGGCCACTAACCGTGATGTACCCTGTATATTTATATTTACTATCTCACTTATAGTTTTCATTTTGTACTTATAATAATTTTTGCAACATATTGAAAGGGCGCGTTTAAGAATTACCTACGAACAATAATTCACCGATATGTGTGTATAATTTTAAAAGAAATACCCTTCATGGTTACCCAAAGTTAATAGAAAACAAAAAATAATATAAAGTTTTGCAAACTTAAAATGTAAAAATCACCTACTTAATTATATATTTTTCTCAAAAGTTGTTTAACAAGTGAGACACAACGTATTCTTATTATGCATTCGTAGAATGCTGTTGAACCGCTCGAAAATTATAAACAATTCGCGTCCTAGAGAAATGTTTAACAAAACGAAACTATTAATCTGCACATTATATAACTTAAACTAAAGAAAACACGTTTTATTTTGACTTGTTTTACATCACCCACCTATATAATTGTGTGCTTGCATTCTGGTAACGAACAAAGCTGACAATGAGGCCGTTTCGATCCCTGCTATGTCTATCGGCGATGTTCATAACTCATGTGTATTCGTACAGCACGTGCAGACCCAACACTTGCTGCAAGTCGATGCACGAGCAAGACACCTGCCAATTTTACGAAAATCCGATGGTAATCCCAATATTCAAAACGAGAGTAAACAACCAGGAGAGTTCCCTAGTAGAGAGTACATATCCCAACGTGGAACCAAATATACACGATGTACAAAACAGGAACGTCTTCTTTGAAGACGAAGAACCGCCGAGGCCGGAATACCTCACCAAAAATATCAATTTCGGATTCCTACCTTTAAACGAAGACTTAAGAACGATCGGGGATTTAATGGACCTGAATTCCGAAGAAATAGCCTTGCCTCAACCACCACCACCCCCAGCAAATAAGGAGCCCGCGAAACTATGGAAATTGGACGAGGTCAAGTCGTTGACTGCTGCCCCAAAGCTGCTGCCAGAAGTATTGGTTGGTCCCGATCGCCTTGGAAGCATAGCAGCGGAGGACGACGTCGAAGAAACCAAGGAAGGAGACGATGTGATGGACGAGCAAGACATCAAACTAGGTAGATTTGTGGTCGTTGATGATCCACCGGTTCACAAAATAAGATACGCTACCCAACACCCAACCAGTGATGTAACAGATTTAAGATATCCCAAATCCTCCCGTAGGATACCCGAGATAGCTATAGACAATATAGTGGTCCGAAACGAGCCCGACTTCATGACGCAACTCCAGCAAATTAAAGAGGCCCTGCTTGTTGCGCCCTCGGTAGAGTCTTCTGAAGATGTAGTGGAACACGCTCCAACGCCGACGACAACGGAAAAGTCTAACGTGATAGTTAAGGAAATTGCCACAGAATCCGCTAAGAGTAAAGTGCCCCACAAAAAGAATAGGAAATCGGAACCGGTAAAAGACGTTACGAAAACTCCAGTGAATTTGCTTAAATCCGAGCCGGAGATGGAGCCTACGGCGGTAAACACTTCCACGAGGTTCTCCGGAACGCGGACCGCAGAATCGCTTATCGATGGGTTGTTGAGTGTAATTTAAGTTGTATTGGTGAATTTAATTTATTGTCGCGAATTAAGGAGTCGTGAATTATGGGGTTATACCGACATTAAAATGTTATTAAGATTCTTATTATTGCTGATAAAGTTGCATGGAATTCGATGTGATATTAAATTTGAAAATATAAATTCCTAGATATATTTTTGGCGTGTATCATTTATAATATAAAGAATCTCCTATATACGTCTACCTACTGTGCGGATGTCCAATATCTTAGTTAATAAAAGATATGTATATATATATACACTCCCCGGCACAAAATTCCGTCACCCTAAAATTTTACCCAATTTTGATGTTTTATAACTTTTTTATTTTTCATCTGATTTTCATAAATTTTTTACCAGTCTGTAGATCAGTTCATTGTGTGTCTTTTTAATTATTGTAATAAGTCATATTTTTCGTCCAGGCAATATTATACAGGGGTAAATCAAAGTGTTGTTTTTTGTCGTAAACTCAAAACACCCTGTGGAAAAATTGAGGCGAATAATTTTGTTTACAAACTGTTTGCTGCCATCTTAGACGTATTGTAAATATTTTGTTTTTTGATTCATCCCATTATCTCATTTCTTCTGCGAGCAGCAAAATTTTAAATGAAACGCTGTTAATTTTATCATTTTTAATTAAAAAACATCGACGTTGGCTAAATACGCGGTTATTGTGACAGAATATTTGACAGTACAGTTAATTTAGTGTGTTGTCATCATGGTAACTACAGCAGACGTAGGTAGAATTGTTGCCTTAATAGAGGATGGCCGCAATAGGAGTTATGTCTCCCGTACTCTGGGAATTGCGCGGTCTACAGTTTGTGATGTTTGGAATAGGTATCTACAGACGGGAAACTTTATTAGGCGGCAAGGCTCTGGCAGAAGGAGAATGACCACTCAAGCTGATGATCACTTTGTCATTATGAGTTCTTTAAGAGATCGAAGAGCTACTGCTGTGTATCTAAAAAATGACTTGCAAATGGTACGTCGAGTAAGTGTAAGTGAAAGAACGATACGTAGAAGATTGTTAGAAGCAGGATTGCATTCACGAAGGCCAGCAGTATGTCCAAAATTGCTTCCTCGGCATCGACAACACCGACTGAGATTTGCAAGAGCGCATGCTGACTGGACTGTAGAACAGTGGGGAAACGTACTATTCACAGATGAATCCAGGGTTTGTTTAAGGTCGCCGGATGGTCGTGAACGGGTATACAGACGTAGAAATGAAAGATATGCAGACTGCACCATATCTAAGCGACTGCAATATTACGGTGGTTCAGTCATGGTTTGGGCGGGTATTTCTACCGATGCACGTACTGACCTTGTATTTGTTGAAAATGGAGCACTAACCGCCCACCGTTACATTGAGGAAATCCTCCAAGAAATTGTTGTTCCATTTACTCCTTTCATTGGGAACCAATTTACATTAATGCATGATAATGCTAGACCTCACGTTGCACGGGTAGTGAGCGAATATCTGGATGAGGTTGGACTTCCAAGATTGGACTGGCCCGCATGTAGCCCGGATCTCAACCCAATCGAACATCTTTGGGATGTTCTTAAAAGAGCACTCCGTCACCGTCCTGTGCAACCACTAACCTTGCAAGACTTACGGCTGGCGCTGACAGAAGAATATCAGGCTATTCCTCAAGACAGAATAAGTAATCTTATTAATTCGATGCCACGAAGAATGCAAGCTGTCATTGCTGCGAGAGGAGGACATACACGTTATTAAAATTTGTCTTTGTTAATTAATTTTGTGATATACCTAGTGGATGTTTTTGTTAATAAAAATAAGCTTGAAATCAGCGTTTCATTTAAAATTTTGCTGCTCGCAGAAGAAATGAGATAATGGGATGAATCAAAAAACAAAATGTTTACAATACGTCTAAGATGGCAGCAAACAGTTTGTAAACAAAATTATTCGCCTCAATTTTTCCACAGGGTGTTTTGAGTTTACGACAAAAAACAACACTTTGATTTACCCCTGTATAATATTGCCTGGACGAAAAATATGACTTATTACAATAATTAAAAAGACACACAATGAACTGATCTACAGACTGGTAAAAAAATTATGTTAATCAGATGAAAAATAAAAAAGTTATAAAACATCAAAATTGGGCAAAATTTTAGGGTGACGGAATTTTGTGCCGGGGAGTGTATATATATATATATATATATATATATATATATATATATATATATATATATATATATATATATATATATATATATATATATATATATATATATATATATATATATATATATATATATATATATATATATATATATATATATATATATATATATATATATATATATATATATATATATATATATATATATATATATATATATATATATATATATATATATATATATATATATATATATATATATATATATATATATATATATATATATATATATATATATATATATATATATATATATATATATATATATATATATATATATATATATATATATATATATATATATATATATATATATATATATATATATATATGTTTTAATGTGTATAATTTCTGGAGATTTATAGAACCAAACTAATTCCAATTAAATATGTAGGATGTACTCAGCAGTGGCGGCTCGTGACTAAAGCATCAGGTAGGGCAGACAAATTTAATCTTGATATTAAGTTTGGTCTGCGAAGTTTTAATGGCGAAAATTTTCAAGGTCACGCGTTTTCCTGGCACTTCAAAATTTACACAAAATTACAGGGTTTCACAAAAACGATTTTTGGAATTTGACCTTTTGGAAATAATAATATTTATTCACGAATTACTGATGGCATAAACAAATTAGAATAAACAAAATATATTTTATTAGATGGTTAAATATTTTTTAAAAACCAATATTTCGTTGTTTACATCGCAAAAAACAACAAAATACGAATAGGATAAGAAATATTTAAATATGTAAGGTAAGTAGGTACCTAATCAAATCACGTCAATCACGACCGACAAGACGAAAAGCCGAAAAATCGAGCGAAAAACTAAATCCACATACTCTACCGGGTATTGTATCTTGTATCTGCACAATACAACTGTGATCTAAACTGAAAACAGTGAAATCTTAATCATTAAGCATGTGACTTCGTTACACCAATCACCAATTAGGGGCTGAAGGGCGCGAATTGTGGACGTTACATCACTTGAACCGCGCCGGACACATAGGAGCTATACGAAAAGGTTACCGATGGGCATGCCCTTGTATATTATTATCAACAATAATAATAAGATATATAGTAATTAAAATCAATTCGAAAATAAACACTTATTAAATATAGATTTTTTGTTAACACAGTCATTGATTTTTTTCAAAAGATTCAATCTTGCGAAAAACTTTTTTGAGATTCGACCATCTGAATGGATAAACAATGAAAGTTTTTTGACCGCTCAAGCTATCGTCAAAAATTTGAAAGTTATTCATGATCGCGCAATGGTCAAACTGATCACAGATGTTAGATGTAAATTTACTAAAGATGAGAATCAGCTTCAATACATTTTGCAAATTGTTAATGATTATCGTAAAAAAGACCTTGAGAATGTAAGGGAACGCTCGTAAAAACTGTGTGTACATTAAATGGTGTCTTAAGTTTATAAATAAAAAAATAGTAAAAAAAAAACAATATTCACGGATATTAATTTCAAAAACCAATATAAAAACATTGAAATTTTTAACTATGATATTTATATAAGACCATTTTACACTTATAATAATTATTAGTTATAAAACGACACTAATATATTGTTTTTAATTTAAAATGTTTATTGACACCTGTCATTTATGTCAAAACACCGACATTTATTTCGAAATTAATAATATCTCTCCTTACAGAAATCGAAAACATTTAAAGTTTAATGGAAATTTAATTGCGATGTAATTGACAGTACTAAAATATTTAAAAAAAATTACAGTTGTCATTTAGCAAAAATGACATATTTTTTTACGACGAAACTATAATGTATTTTGTATTTAAATATAAAAACCCCCAAAAGTTTTATTTGTCAAAATATGAATTTCTATTGACACCTTTTATGACAACTGTCAAGAGTTCAAACTCGTTTTTGACATCATATTCGGATTTAGCTGTAATGAAAAATACTTAATTACGACTATTTTCTGAATTGAGAGATTAAAAAAAACTAAAAATTCGATTAAAAATTTCTGACAGCTTAATTGAAAGTTGTCATTTAGCGAGGTTTAGATTACTTATTATAAGTTATAATAAATACGTCGATTAATTGTATTTTAATAAATATTAAATACCGTGGTTCTAATACTAGTTAAAATTTTAAATCCCGTACAATTTAGTGCTAATTATGATAAAACTGGATAGGGCTGGAACCTTTGATGTGATGATAACACTCGAAGTAGTTTCCACAAACACCAAAACACTTTTACTTTGCTCGACGCGCGTTTTGCCAACCAAGTTATTGTTGTTATTTTTATTTATAATGTTACTTCAGACTTTTAAAATCTGTTATGCTATTGTGTTAAAACATATTGAACGTTCTACATGATAATCGAAAAATTTATTTGTCGATGTTTTTTCGTTTATTCTTATACCTTAAATTCTAGGGTGGGCACTGCCCACCCTGCCCACCTCGAGGAGACGCCACTGGTACCCAGTTTCGAGAGACAGAGTGTAACTTTGTTTTTTTTAATGGAAAACTACAACTTTTAGGTTTCTTCGAAATATACATGAAAAATAATAGGTAGGGACTTCTGTAAAATTCAAATATTTTTCATGACAAATTCAGTCACGCAATTCAACTATATTTAATATTTGTTAATTTGTTACTACCTGCTTACATTTCTTACTAGTCAGCAGTGTCAATAAGGTATTATTATTATACGTTATGTAAATATTTCCGTATGTTGTTCTCAGGTCTGCGAAATACCTGCACATAGTTTAAATAATTGCACCTATTATGACATTGTGTAAAAATTGTATGTAATAAAATGACACCTAAGTATATTTTCTGACGAATTAAGAAACAAAATCGTAGATCGATAAATCTAGGACAAAATATTTTCACCACGACTGCAAACCCCTATATTTATACAGGGTGGTTCACTTTTATGTTTAGGACTTTTGCAGCAGCCAGACCTCGACAAAATAAGGTTCAACGTCTTTCCACTTTCCAACTTCACTTTCGAGGACGTTGAAAAAAATTTGTTTAATGGTTTTTATTTTTTTTCTCCCAAACTATTTTCGCATTATCTATCCGTTTCATATTGGATGTAAAGTGTATAAGCAAGGTGAGCTGCATACATTTAATGAAAAAATATCACCCAGGGACGGCCGTCAGGGACAACTGCGCTACCTTATTTATCAGAATTTCTCTGGGAATTTTTGATTTGCTATGACTATCGGTCAGCAATTTAATGCATTTTTGATTGTCAAATAATTATATTTGTTCTCAAAATGATAGATCTGTCACCAAGATATTAACACCAAACTATTCCAACACGATTATTTATAAATTTATATACAATCACTCGAAAACGTGAACTTGTTATCACATCAATACACTAGAGAATGGCCCCTGGGTGGTATATACAAATGATTTAAGTTCAAGTACGGCATGATTCTTGTGAAACACACTGGTAACGTAACAATCTAAAAATATTCTTGGGAAACTAACTGGTCCTCCTGAGCAGACCATATGCCATGTACACGTGTTCAAATAGACAAAAGTAATTGCTACAAAACTGGTCCTCCTGGGCAAACCTTTAATATTCCATGTATTTAACACATATATTTAACAATACATATTACATAATTGACTTAAAAAAATAGGAAAAACAGCAAAAAGGGTGCTAAGGTTCTGAAACATTTTATTTCGTGACATATATTATTTTCAACCGAATTCAAAAAAGGAGGAGGTTCTCAATTTGACTCTATGTTTTTTTTGTATGTATGTTCGTTACTTCAGACCTCCGTCATTTATAAATCAATTTTAAAAATTCTTTTTTATTGGAAAATGGGTGTTTTCAAGAGAGTCACATTTTAGTTTTATTGGAATTGGACCTTGAATTCCGAAGACATACCGGGGAACTCACCAGATATATTAGAAGAAATGGCGAATGCGTCAACCCTAATTGATATATTATTAAATTAATTAAAAAATATTTTCTATGGAATCAAATTGTGAAGTTGAAACCCATTATCGAATCGACTAAATCAAAATAAAAATCAGTCCAGCCGTTTAGGTGTAGTTCAATGACAACACACGGACAGAAGAAAAGTTCTTTCGCCTTTATTGAGGCTCTTCAGAATGATGTACGATTTATTTAATTGGTAGTTTATACTTGAATTTACTACCAATACCTACCATTCTCACGGTGACACTTTTATGGGACATTTATTATCAATTTATTATACAAATATTGTTATATTTGGAGTCGGCGCCAGCCAAGGTTTACAAACGTATATGGAAGTAGCGTCGGCTGGCACAGACTCCAAAAATAACAATAATTGTAGATATAATAAATTGATTGGCCTAACAAATTGATTGTATTCTAAGTAGTAATAGTAGTAGAATAACGTAAATATTTTTTACTTTGTAGTGCATTTTTTTAGAATAGATTTTAGTGAAGTCTGTTTTGTTTTTTTTGTTAAAAATATTTTATGAGAACATATAGTAATTACTCCGAACATAAAACAGATTAATTGGACATAAGTTAAGATGTTTTTTCGTTTATTTTGGTTACAAAATGTTATAAATTCGGATACATATATGTGGAGACACTTTTGGAGACATCTGATAAAAAAAATATTTCTGGCATATTCTATGAGAACATAGTTATTAATCCGAACATAAAACAGATTAATTTTGAACATAAGTTAAGATGTTTTTTCGTTTATTTTGGTTACAAAATGTTATAAATTTGGATACATATATTTGGAGGCACTTCATTCACCCAAAACAAGTTCGTAGTTCGTACGTAACCTTTACTTACCTCAAAGTCTGTCTCCAAACGCTAGTCTTGTAAACTGTCATATCTGTTATAAGATTAGAACAAGGAGACCGAGCTCGCGATGACGTCACCGCGGACCTTAAAATACGAATTTATATGGGATTTATAAGGGAATGGAACGTCTTTGGGTGTTAATTTTATTTCCAAATTAATACTTGCCTAATATTTTAATGAAAGACCAAATAGGTTAAATAAATATTTAGTTTAGGGTTTACCTATAAAAATCATAATGAAAAATTCGTCATAATGGTAAAATATATCCTCTAAACTTTAGCGCCTACCAGTAAGATATCTTACTACATGTGCTTAAATGTTGGAGACGAGTTTTCCAGGGCAAGACCTAGAAGCTTGTGAACAATTTCAATTTACTACTACTAATTTAAATAGACTTGAAATGCCGAATTAATTTTAGTGACACTTTCTTACTACTTATACCTTTTCTGTATTCCTACTTTCCAGTCCTTATCTTTTGAAATTACTATTCTTTTAAATGTTTTTTCCAGTTAATAGACAAAATAATTTAAACGAACATACAACTTATCCAAAGAGCGACCGAATTTGACAGGAGGAGAAATGGTCAAAAATGTATACGAAGGAATATTGGAACGGTATTCTGGGATCACTTAAACTGAGGCAGTTGACATATGCGCCTCGTTGACAAAAGTCTGTGTGAATAGTGTGTTTCGTGCAATTATAGATGAGGAACCCATTGCAAAAAATAAGAAAACGGAAACTCGTGGCGGAAAGAAAATTGACGTCGACGAAGATGCCAAATACGCAATTCGCCGGATTATCCATGGTTTCTTTTTTAAAAATGAGATTCCGACACAAGATAATTTCACTTGCTATTTCTGACGATCAATCTTCACCCAAGTTGAGACATCTGATAAAAGAATAATTTCTGGGATTGAATTTAAATAATAATTAGAGGATTTCGTTTGATGACAAATAAATATTTATTTTGGTGTCAAAAAAATTATTCCTATGTAAAAGGAATTATTCCTAGGCTTAGATTTCTAGAAACAATTCCTAAAATTGTGATATGTACGCGATCCAGCGGTGTGAATAGTTTTCGTCTAACCACTGACAAATTTACAGAGCGGCGATGTGCCGGTGTTATAAGAATTCATTATGTTTCTTCTTAAGTTAAGTTTTATTTTATCGTGTAAAAAGATGATTTTATTTTAACACTACACACCTTATAAAACCCTTTGATGTCAATTTTGAAAATTTTAACAATAATAATGACTATTAATTGCGTATTGCGAGTTGAATATATACTACTTGGTCCACGATCGTAGTACATTTTTCATCTTGATTGAGTTGTATTTAGTTCTTAATGTGTTTTTGGGGCAATGAAATGAAAAATAATTATTTCTAATATAATACGCCCATGTCATCAGTTGGTACACGTGGGCTATATAGCCACCTTGCCTTTTGTTATCAGTACGTTATGCAGTTATCAGTATTCGCGACGTTGTATGTTACCAGAGCCGGCCTTAGCCTCTTGGCGCCCCGGCGCGACTTCCTAGAGCATACTTAAAAATTAGAAAAAATACAAAAAAAAAACATATAGTTGCATAAGTTAGCCTGGCCTAAAATTTAAAATTGAGGGGGTAAAATTTGGCATGGCCTTGGCGGGTATTGGGTATTTAACTTTTTTTTAAGTAATAATTTTGTAAAATTACTACTTGACTATTTGTTTTTGTTTTTTTCAGACAATTATGTAGGTAAATCAAATGTAAACTGTGATTACCTAATCATTAATCACTGTAAATATATTGATTTTTATGATGATAATTTAGGATGATTTTTAAATGGTTGTAGGCAAATATATTTTTCGTATTTTTTTTAAGTTTAAGTAACAATGTTCTTGAAAGCAAAGTAAAGTAGTTAAAACCACCGAGTTTCGTAGATCAGTACCTACTATAAAATCATAATTTCAGTGGCGTGCGGCGGCATTTCAAACAAGGGAAGAAAATTCTTAAAACCTATCTATCTATAGTGTAACTCAATTTTTAACTGGAGGATAAAAATAAAAATTCCGCACATTAGACCACCCATAAAAATTGACCTGTTAGATAGTTTCTGTTAATTATTAATAAGAGACATTTTTAAATAAACTATCGGACATAAAAAGTGGCGCACCTAGATTTTATCCCAAATTTGATGTTCACTAACTTCACTATGGCGTTCCATAAAAAATGTATTTTTTAATATGTACAGCCTTTAAAAACCGATTACGATTTTGACAGGAAATTTGAATGTCGCTGTGGAGTGAAATTTTATAAGTATTGAATTCTTAGCTTGGTCACGGTGTTTACCATTCTTTTTTCAATATTCTTTTTTTGAATCACCTCTCTAGCCCCTTCAGCAACGAAGATGTGACACTTTAGATGAAACGGTGTTATTAAGTTTGATATTTAACAAAGAGGCTATAGTAACGGTTAACACTGAAACTCAAAAGATTCAGTTGAAATTCTCGTGAAAAAAAATCAGTTAACGTTCTAAAAGAAAATGCCAGTGCAAATTAGTCCAATTTAAGTAGCTAGAGTTGTGGCTTTGGTAGAAGATGGAAGGAGTCAAAGATATGCAGCTCATATTGTTGGTCTACCAGAAACAACTGTCCGAAGAGCGATCCAGCGCTACCGAGAAACGGGCCAATACAGCAGACGTCCAGGTTCGGGTAGTTCTAGGATTATGCAAAATATTGACGATCGATTTATTGGTCTGCAAATATCGAGGAATCCCTATCAAACAGCTGTGATCACAAACCGAAATTTAAGAAACGCACGAGGAACAGTTGTGTCAGATCGAACAATTTGTCGGAGATTCAGGAGCCTCGGTTTTATCGCAAGAAGATCTGCTATTGGAATGCGATTACTTCTACGACATCGACATGGCTCGTTTGGATTTTGTTCGAATTCATCTTGTTTGGAATGAGTTGCAATGGTCTCAAATTTTATTCACTGACGAATCAAGATTCAAGTTGAGATCAGTAGACGGGCGTCGGAGGGTTTGGAGAAGGCGTGGGGAAAGATACGAGGATGGTATGTTCAGTGAAAGGGAGAGTTTTGGCGGTGGTTCACAAATGGTATGGGGTGGAATTACCAGCGATGCCCGTACAGAAGTATTTGTGTTTCCACCACGGCAATCTCTAAATGCAGTTAGATACATAGAGATCTTGAATGAACATGTTGTCCCATTTGCACCTTACATTGGCGAAGAATTCCTCTTAATGCAAGATAATGCACGACCGCATATAGCAGTGATGATAACACAATTTTTAAACGATGTCGGAATTAATCGTATGCCGTGGCCCGATAAAAGCCCTGATAAGAATCCCATTGAGCATTTATGGGATGAATTGGGACAACGTGTTAGTAGACGCAACCCAGAGAATCTGAATGAATTGAGGATTGCTCTTACAGAAGAATGGAACAATATCCCTCAAAATCACTATCACAAATGCATGCTTAGGCGTATGGAAGCTGTTATAGCAGCCAGAGGAGGAAATATTATCGTTATTAGTTAGTTTGTTGTTCAGTTATTTTTTAAGTTTATTGTTTTAATCATTAATAATTACAGTCGTTTTACTAAAATGTCGAATAATTCTTTGTTTGTTATTTCTTTTTGATGTTGTTTGTACTTGTTACTTGTAAGTAACAATTATTTCAGCATCCGTAATCGAAAACGCTAAACATCTCTTAAACGATGAACTTTTTAGACATTTTCAGCTCCACGGCCTCCTTGTTGAATATCAAACTTAATAACACCGTTTCATCTAAAATGTCGCATCTTCGTTGCTGAAGGGGCTAGAGAGGTAATTCAAAAAAGAGAATATTGAAAAAACAATGGTAAACACCGTGACCTAATAATTCAATACAAATAAAATTTCACTCCACAGCGACAATCAAATTTCGTGTCAAAATCATAATCGGTTTTTAAAGGCTGTACATATTAAAAAATACATTTTTTATGGAAAGCCAATTAGAAAATAGTCATCCGCAAGAATCGCCCTTTCAAACAAAAAAAAAGATTATCAAAATCGATAGGCTGGTTTAAAAGTTATTGAACATCAAATTTGGGTCAAAATATAGGTGCGCCACTTTTTATGTCCGTCAGTGTAATTAATTTCACCATGAAAAACCGCATATAATATGCTGTCTATGGTGACTTGGTATATTGAACTGAAATCATTGCATATCGTGTTATTTACATCTATGGAATGTTCGCCGTGGTCGCGTTTGCTCGGCACAGGATAAATTATGATTTGACTGCTATTTTAAAATTATGATAATTAAATTAGTTTCATTTAAATGGCGTTTAAATAATGCAGTTTAACATATATAATAAATGTAAATATATATTTTAGGGGAAGCAATGCTTCACATGCTTCCATGGACATAATTTGGTAAATTTTTGAGATATCACAAACCAGCTAAAAGCCAATAACTTTTAAAATAAATGTGTACTTAATTAATTAATTAGAAACTAATTAATAAACGTAAAGATAATAAAATAAGTTAATATTTTGTTATTCCACCAATTCCAGCAATCACTAGTTGTAAGAGCATTGACATAAAATTAATTAAACTGAAATAGCTATTTATGTAACAAGTTGGGAAAAGTACTATTTGGTGTAACGGGAAGATTTCTGCGGAACGAGCGCTAGCGAGTTCCGCAAAAGGGTGCGAGTTACACAAAATATTGTTTCCCAACGTGTTTTATTCAAGATTTTTTCTAATTTTCACCAATTTTATATTTTATGGGAAGAAAACTTGAGAAAAATGAGAAGAATTTTATACGGTTAAAGTTAAAAACAATCCAGTTGGTTGTGACAGCTTGTCACTTTCAGGCTTGTCAGGTCTTAATAACCTACTATAAAATGAACTTTACAAAACCAGTTGCGTAATATTTTACTTTTCGTAACTGGTTGTGAAACGTAAGACGTTTCCTAACGTCAAAGGGTTTTGAAAAGTATCACTTTACATGTGAAAAATATAATTGTTGTCCAAATTACTTCGCATTTTCGAAGAAGATTACAGTCCCAATTTAATTAATTCTATACCAATGCGCTTACAGCTAGTGATTGTGCTGTAAATGATGGTATGACAAAATTAAATTATTTTATTATCTCTTCGATTATTAATTAATTATTTACACATTCGTTTTAAAAGTTATTGGCATTTTATTTTATTATGATTTTTTTTATGTTATTTCAATAATAAAAAAATTCTAAGACATTAAAAATAAAACTTTCTACCCCTTGACCCGATTTTTATGCTGCCGACTGTACCTACATAAAATAAAAAATTACTCTTGCCCATGAGGCCCCGGGATACCCATGGCGACGGCGCCAATGTACACACTAACTGTTCTAGATTTTAAAATATATCTACCTAGATAATAATTAGGTTCTAAATTGCCCACAAATCTAAAGAATGTTCTGTATACCTAATATAAAAGATATCCATTAGATTTAGTGTCAAAGTTCCCCCTAATATTAAAAATTTGCCATAAAAAACTTCGAACAATTGTTTAGAATAATCGATCATATATTTTAAAATTCACTGTTGTTATTGCTCGCGTAAGTAGAACAAAAACAACCATCCTACTTGGCCTAGAGCACACCGTCAACAAAATGCATTTGCAGCACTTTGAAATTCTATAAATCAGCATAGCGGCGAAAATTAATATACATTCGAACGTCGGCGTCAGGCTCAATAAGCACCATGCGAGTCCTTTTTACTACGTTGGCCATTTTCGTTCTTGCGGCAGCCACAATCGCCGAAGAAGAAATTAAGAAAACAACAGATGACACTACCAGCCAACCCACACTAGAAGACGCCGACAAACACCCAGAACATGAAGATATCCCCCCAATGTCCGTGGACGCCGATGACGCTGAGGTTACCAGAAAGAAGAAGTCTACTACTACGACTTTCTGCGTGGAAATTCGACCCAGCGGGCCATACACGAAGCCGTTCCAAGTGTGTGAGCCTGCCGAGCCAGCCAAACCCGCCGGTTTTCCAGATACCAGTGCCTACTATTCCCAAGGAGGTTTCGCCGGTCCCGAGCAGCCGAAAACTCTACCTCAGGGGCCATACCAGAGTGCACCGAGTCCAGTCCAGGGACCTTATCAAAGTGCACCAAGTCCAGCCTACAAGCCTGCCAGTGAAAACAAGCCGGCCGCTGCTTATGGGGGTGGGCCAGTGAAGACGTTCACTATTCCTACTCCTGCCCCAGCCCCCAATAAGCCTTATGGGGGGCATATTCCGATGCCGTACAGTTCCTATCGTTCCAAGGGTGACGACGGTGGTTCCGAAGGGCATGTACACGACCACACACACTCCATGAGGATGACATCACCCGGAGAAGACGGCGACAATCACTCATCCGAGATGCTGTCTGAATCACAGATGAGGACCGCAAGTTACGGGTCCTTTGGTGGTTCTTCCGGCTATGGATCACCGTCCGCCTTCATCCCAGTGATTCCAAAACATGACAAACCCAAGGGCCAGGATCACAATGGACTAGTCATCACCTGCCAACCAAATCTGGCTGGCTACGCTCACAACGTGCCATCCAGCTTCCATCACCCACCGACCATGTCCAGTTACAGCTACAGATCGGCAAGTCCTAGGGGTTATGGCGGTAGATACGGAGGAATAAACCAAGTTCATCAACACCAGGGTTACGGAGGAGGATTCCAGCAACTTCCTGCATTCAGACCATCCGGTTTACACCCTGCCATGGGCTCCAACTCGGCCCATGCATACGGATCATATGGTCCTGCCTTCAGACCAGCAGTAGGAGCTCACGCACAACAGGTAACCCATGCCTACCAGATTCCAATTCCCGGCAATGTCCCATCAGCACCTTCCTCTGGTGGCAATTCTTATGCGCCATCACCATCAGCAGTCCAAGGCTCTTCTGATATTGCTCCAGCTTCCGTAACACTCCCCAACTTCCCCCAATCAGCAACAAGCTCCCAAGGTTATGGTTCTCCAGTAGCGCCTTCTCAACAGTCCCAATCGTTCTCCCAAGGTTATGGTCAGCCTATTGCGGTACAAGAACAAGGATCTGGAGGATCTATGCCTGCTCCTCACGGTCCTGCTTTCCAAGGTTATGGTCAAGCTAATGCGGCACAAGAACAGGGCTCCGGAGGACCTATGCCAGAAGCTCCTGCTTCTCCCCAGTTCTCTCAAGGTTATGGTCAAGCTAATGCAGCACAAGAACCGGGCTCTGGAGGTCTTATGCCAGCCCCACCAGGTCCTGCATCTGGCGGATATGCACCTGGTCCTGCTGCTGGTGGCTTTGTACCTGCTCCTGGGGGATATGGACAACGCCCTGTACCTAGTGGATACGGACCAAGCCCCGCTGCTGGTGGTTATGTACCTACTCCGCAAAGCCCTGCGCCCGGTGGATACGGACCAGGCCCCGCTGCTGGAAGCTTTGTACCTGCTCCCCAAAGCCCTGCGCCCGGTGGGTACGGACCAGGCCCCGCTGCTGGAGGCTTTGTACCTGCTCCCCAAAGGCCTGCACCTGGTGGATACGGACCAGGCTCCACTGCTGGAGGCTTTATACCTGTTCCCCAAGGCCCCGCTCCGGGTGGCTTTGGTACTCCAGGCTCCGCTCAAGCCCAAGGAGGATCTTACATTCCTCCAGGAACCTATAGAGAAGCCGAGGCAGACACTGGAGCAGCACTAAGCCCCGCATCTAGTCAGCAAATGGATAAAGAGAAACACACTTTGCAGAAGATGGAAGAAATGTCACAACAAAGGGCTGCAGGTAGTCAGTGGGCCCCTGAAATGTCCACTGACAGTAGTCACAAAAAGAACGAGGAACGTGTGAAGGCATCCCAAGCTGGGTGGTCCCAGGGTATGAGGGCCGCTGAGAAGTCTGAGGAGATGGAGAACAAGCCCGTGAGGATGCAGCTCACAGAAACGGACCAAAAAGCGAACGAGGTGGATATTTCCCAATAGTCGTCATTTTTTTAACAATATGTTATATTTTATACTTAAATAAATAAAAATCTTAAAACTCGTAGATTTTCCATTCTTTATGACACACCACAACTAAATATTTGAGACATCTTGGTGGTAATTATTTTAAACCTTGAAATAATGAATATTAGGTACCTAACTTTCATACCTATATACGACAAAAAATATTTTAGTAGGTTTTATTCCTTTTTTGAATTTAAATTAGTAAGTTTTCAAAGACTCACCGAGTTAAGCATTGGCCCATTAAAGAAATAAAATTTTCATTTTCCTTCACTCTTAAAATTTGCAATTATAGCTTGTCAAAAAATTATTAGTTTGACACAATAAGCGTGCCACTTTTAATGATGTAGGTAGTTCACTAATTTAAAATTTAGCACTGTTGAAAATGTCTATTTAAAGAGAATGGGAAAATAAAATTTATAAACATAATAATAAAATAAAATAGGGAAGTATATGCTATGCTAAAAGTATACTTATATTAAAAGGGACACCAACAATACTTTTATATGAGCTAAAGATATAGATTTTTTTCCCACACTAGTTCGGAAAAATCGAACTTTCCTAACTCAAATTAATAAATAGTCAATGAACAACTTTACGAAGTACATAATATGTCATCTGGGATGTCACCGTTATGACTTGTATCTTCACTGAATGATTATATGATGTAGCGTTGGTGCTCAGCTCAGTGGTATAGCATTTGCTTGCAGGACCTACCGAGGGCTGCGCGAAGCCGGCAATTTTGCCCTTTTCTTTCTATTTATTATTTAACCACATACATGTACACATAAATCACATATATACGTGTACATGGCATAAGGTCTGCCAAGAGGTCCAACAGGTTCCTCAAGAATATTTTTAAGATTGTTACGTGGATACGCTCACTCCTCTGTTTAGACAGTGTACTAAAGTTTACTAATCTTTTAATCTTTTTAGGAGTCTGGACAGTGCAGTAGTCGCTCCTTTTTTCGGAACCACAGCAAAAATGGCACAAGCTCACACAAAACAAGACAGTTAGGTTAGAATCACAAAACATCAGAATATCAGAAACATCTACAAATGTTAGAACCAGAGTGTTTTGTGGTTGGAACTTGGAACAAAATTGGAAGCCTGCTTTGCTGCTTATGGACACATTTTTCTCGTAAGACCGCAGACAAAAAGCGATTTATAAAATCCCGTAGCATAGTGTGATTATATCCATATCATATCGCCACCCCCTCTCTCCCAAACAGACCACGAATGAGTGCCACGGATATGATGCGACCAGAATGCAACATGAAAGTTCCGTTTATACGCTCAATCTTTCCCACCTGCTTACCCTACAAGCCAGTTTGCACTGCACAAGCAGCACAAGTAAGTACGTTCTTGAGGACGGCAGCGCGTACGAACTTAAAAAAGCGCGACCTGTGCACTTGTTTACTTGCCGAAGAGTCGACTGCGCAGTTCCAGGTATGCGCGGTTTTACTTGAGCGGATATAAACGGTCGTGCAATCCGCGCCTCAGTTCCATAAAATTGTGGAACGGAGTATCCCTGTGTGATTAGGTTAAATACCTAATGGCTGATGTAAGAAATTATTCAAGAATTTTTTCCTTTCCTCCACCCCCCTCCCCCCCTTGGGCCTCATCGCTGAGCTCCACCAAACTAAAATTTGCACAGGTCTTTTTTGCTCCAACACTTGTACCGTGTGGTTACTGTTCCGTCTAGTTATAAAATTTTGCCCGTGCAGTTTTAACTGCACATGAAAGACTGAGCGTGTAGACGCACCTTTACATATGTTGTCGACTTACCTACCCATCATATATCCGTGGCAGAGACAAGAACTTTTACCATTATCAATGATTCATGAATGTGAATAAGATCTGTGGTAAGTGTCTGCCATTATCCATATTGTACTGACTTCAGAGCCATCTAGACTGTTTCATCCAATTATAAAAGGACCCAATCGCGAGCATTTTATCTTTTATCAGTTTGAATTTTGCCAAGAACACGGTCACAGTAGTAGTATAACCGCGCGAAGTGAAATCCGAATAGTAGAACTGAGCTAAGAAACCCCACGAATTGTGCAACTATGTCTTTGCTGTCGTATTTATTGGATAATTCCTATTCTTTTCGACCATCGAGGATTCTGGACCAGAATTTCGGCCTTGCTTTAAATCCTGAAGATTTTTGGCAGGCCTCAACGGTTCCCCGGTTTTTGGTGCAATCTCCAGCTGGCTATATAAGAAACTGGAGATCATCGGCGGCCCAGCAGGATACTGGATCATCTGTGTCAATCGACAAGGATACATTCCAGGCGAACTTGGATGTACAGCAGTTTAAACCCGAAGAAATATCTGTAAAAGTTACCGGAGATAATGTTGTAACCGTTGAGGGTAAGCATGAAGAAAAGCAAGATGAGCATGGTCGAATTTACAGAAAATTCGTAAGAAGATATGTGTTGCCAAAGAACTTCGATATTAACAAAATCGAATCGAAATTGTCTTCTGATGGAGTATTAACACTATACGCTCCTAGAGTTGATGAGAAAAAAATTGAGCAAAAAATCATACCAATAACTCAAACTGGAGAACCTGCCAAGGCTATAGAAAAAAGATGTGAGAAGAATCCAGACAAAAAATGTGAAACTGAACAATGCTGTTTACAGAAATAAAAATGTGTCCCCGCCATGGCCCGGCGTTTGCCGTTTTTTAGTTATCCTGCTAAATTAATTAATTATTGTCATATAATGTTTTAGTTATTCTGTTTCCTTTATTTATATTATTGTATCTATAATGAAATCTATGTATATTAATTATTTTATTGTAGTTTTTGTTTATTTAGGAAATAAACCAAATAATTTTGTAGTTCCCATGCAAATCTTGATAAAATATTTCCTATATCCGTATTGTAGTCGTTTTTAAAGTACACATCCCATAATTATGAAAATATATCCTCTAGTAGTTTTTTTAAATACACACACGTCTCATGAATCCTGATATTTACCTAAATTCCTAGATCCCTGAATCATTGCTTAGGATTCCCGAATCGAGACTAGGACCTGAATCCAAAACTGTGAACTGTGATGCATTTACATTCAAGCAGTTCACATCGGTTTAAACTTGTGATGGAAGTGATAGATTAACATTGCAATAAAAAGGTCCAACTTCGAATTTGTAGATTAAATACCTTTAGTTTGTGGTTTTGTGGATTCTATTTTGACGCTGTATTATAGAGTTTATAAAGTGAATTTGAAATATAAGGCAGTATAAACAATATATGGACGCCTTCAGAGTGCACGTTAGTGGATCCAGACTCCCAATAATCATAAAGTTTATGGTTCTTGGAACAGACCAAGGATATACATAGAAATGGGAAGAATGAAGTTGGACAAGTCCCATAGAAATATAAAGAGAGATGGCCATTTCTATGACGAGTCCACATCCTTATTTGTCGTCTATGAAGCAAAGAGATGTGATGAGAATGATTATTATTTTACCAGTAAGAGAATCTGGCAGCGATGTTTTATTGTAAAGGGTCCGCCAATAGGGACGCTCGATCTTTGACAGCTCATGGCGGCCATGTTGTTTGTGGTAGAGTTGGCAAACGTAGTTGTTATTATTCAGTGTATCTTCACAAATCACCATGAACCAATTCAGCCGCGAGCAACATGTGCAAATCGTTAAAACTTATTACGAAAATCATTCATCGGTTCGAGCAACGTTCCGCGCGCTCCGCCAATTTTACGGTGCAATTGATCGTCCTGCTGAGTCGACTATCCGTCGTTTGATTAACAAATTCGAGGCAACCGGTTCGGTGAACAGCCAACACCGACGCGTCGTCGAAACGTCCGATCTGCCCAGAATGTCGCCGCTGTGCGCGATAGTGTGCGTGAAAATCCGCGACAGTCAATTTCACGTCGCGCACAGGAACTCCGCCTTTCGGAAACATCACTTCGCCGAATCTTGCATCTGGATTTGGGCATGCATCCGTACAAGATCCAGCTGACACAAGAACTCAAAATAAACGACCATAGACAGCGCCGTATCTTCGCTGATTGGGCTTTAGAGCAGTTGGAAGTCGACCCCGATTTTGGTCGCAAAATCATCTTCAGCGATGAGGCACATTTTTGGTTAAATGGGAATGTCAACAAGCAGAATTGCCGTTATTGGGCCGAGAACAATCCACAGGAGGTCCACCAGGTCGTAATGCACCCAGCAAAGGTAACTGTTTGGTGTGGATTTTGGGCCGGAGGCATCATCGGGCCGTATTTCTTCGAGAACGACGATGGTGTGTCCATCACGGTAAACGGCGAACGATACAGATCCATGATAACGAACTTTTTCTGGCATGAAATCGACAATATGGATGTCGAGGATATGTGGTTTCAGCAGGACGGCGCTACGAGCCACACAGCGCGCGCCACAATGGATCTTCTGCACGAGCGCTTCGGAGGAATGGTTATCTCGCGCGGAGGCGACATCAGCTGGCCACCGAGATCGTGCGATTTAACCCCACTAGACTATTTCTTGTGGGGTTTTCTTAAATCACAGGTCTACGCAAACCAACCACAAAACACTGATGCCCTCAAAGTCAACATACGCCACGCCATCGATGAAATACAGCCCGATTTGTGCGCCAGAGTCATTGAAAATTGGACTTCTCGTATGCGCGCCACCCAGCGAAGCCGAGGTGGACATTTGACCGATATTATTTTCCATACATAATGCCTTCGAATACTCTTTCAAACAAAAAATAAATTTCATTTATACCTCTCACACAACTTGCTTTATTTCATTTTAAAGATCGAGCGCGCTTATTGGCGGACCCTTTATATCAAGAGACATAAGAGTCGTGTTTGGATATTTAGGAAGTAAATATATTTTCAAATGTTTATATAGATAGTTAATAAATGAATTAACGGAATAAAAATATGTACCTATTGTACTGTACTGTACTGTACTGTACCTACTTCCTGAAATGTTTATATTTGACATATTTTCTATATAAAAAATAATCACTTCATTTGAACGAGAAACCTATCTGAAAGAATAATAATAGGGAACATTCATATCTTTTTTTTTATTGCGTAAAATTATTCTACCATACTGAAAAATAAGATATGCAAAATATGACGCCTTAATTCCCAATAATAAATTTGTTATAAATTATTAAAGTGTCGCGCAAACAGGTTCAAAGTCGTGGCGCCACATGCTACAATTTACAAACGACGAGAAGACCGATTGGGTCGGCTACGGGAGATCCCAGCACTCGACCGCTTGTTTTCATAGTTCATTCCTCATTCGTCCGCTTTCCGGCGCAACGCCCACCGAATATTGTAGCCTGTGACGTCAAGGCTCGTTGCGGGCCGCTTCATTTTTATCGCTGTTTAAATCCTTCATACTTATCGCACGAAATTAGAATCTTGTTTATTATTGATCACGCCAACTTGACGCATACTGTAGCTTATTCTCCCTACTTCCGTTGATTGAAGGAATTCTACGCCTTCAATCAACGCTACTTCTATATCTCTGTAACAGACCAATTCGGTACTTTTGCTCACTTGTTAGTTGGATAGGTATCTGTCAATTTTTAACAAAAGCCTGTGTTAAACAAACTTGGCAGTGAACTTGCCCTATTCACAAAAGAATTATATGTTTTGTTAATGATTAAACGACTTACAAAATAACCAATATATGATATTAAAGCATATTTTAACAAATCTTAAAACTGTTTAATTTGAAACATTCGACGTTATCTCTTTCTGTTGGCCGATTGAAGTGAAGTTCAAACTGGCATTATAAACATTACACAATGACTGATTGTCATATTTTTTGACAAGGTCAACAATACCATAAAGGTGAATATAATACTTACTTATGTTTTCTATGAAAATTATGTATCAAGGATTAGAATGCGGGTATCCCTCATGGCGAGGAGATCTTAATTTGAATTTCCAATAATCAGTTTCAGAAATAAATGAGAGTACAAGTATCTTTAAGTACAAAGTCTTTCCCAAGATAAAAATAACAGAAACAGTGGGATTCGATCTATAGCATATAGCATACAATTGCCTCACATGTCCGGCTGGGCCACTACCGCTCTAGCAAACGTATGATGAACTAACTTATTCAACCAACCGTTGTAATCACTGCGGTGCCCAGGGCCAAATTCATACTCGGATGAAACACTACATATAATAGTTACACTTATGCAACCACAATTACATGCAATTGTATAGTTTCCTGCATAGATGTAAAAAAATATCTATTCTTGTTTTACGACGGCGATACCAAATTTAAACGTGAGCGCAGGTAAATAAAATATAAGATATGGCCACGTAATTTAATTATCATGTTTCTTATCATATTCCTTTATCTAAAGTCAAAATCATCGTTATTTGGAATCGAATATCAGGACAATTAGCTACTTTCGTTGGTGCAAACCTGTTATAAGGTAGTTAAGAAGTGAAAGATTTGTTAAGAACTCACGAAACAACCTGGCTGGTTTCAGTAATTTAAATAACACACTGCCAATATGAAGTTAACGTGCAGCAATGCGGTTATTAAATACTTAATGTTCGGCTTTAACCTGGTCTTTGTGGTAAGTAGAAAGCAGATTTTTTTAGTGTTATAATGTAAGTTATATAGCGAGGTTAATTTAATGGGGGCGAATTTTATGCTATAGTTGCATGCGCTTAATAATTGGTGTAATTTTAATGTAAACAACTCGCTGCTCTTAACACATGGTTGTGTATTATTGTGCAAGGTAACCTTCACAATAAAAGTTTCATAGGTGTTTATCATTTGTTTAAAAAGCGCCGTGATCGATGTGCAAATTGACACGGGAAAAATCGAGATATATAGACAGATATAAGTAGGAAATGTAGAAATACCGTACACATATATGTGCAGGTACACTTTATCTATTTTTCTGCCAAAATAATAATCAATATGTAGATATCTCATATTGAATATTAATACTTGCCGTGTAGGTAGGTACCTAATTACGGCTAATATATTTATCGACTTTTTTAAAGCAGCCGATTCTGACAGTCTATAGATTTTGATGTCAAAAAAATCTATAGAAAATTGTGATACTTGTGACTATTATTTCTCTACAACGCGTGATTTTCTTGTTTATGTTGTTTTGATAAACAATTAATCACATGAAACACGTAGACGACTCGGTCGCATCTCCAAATCTAAACGACACTTGCTGTATAGATAAAGGAAATACCTACTTCTAATTACCAACAAATAAGAGAAAATATGGACACGTAGTCTTATCAATGAATAAAGTGAAACCTGCTTATAGTGCTTATTGCTTATTCTATAGGTACAAGGTGGAGAATGTACCTAGTTTTTTTGTACTTTCTGCAAAATGTAGGTACCTACCACCACACTACCACAAACTTTATAATATTCATAAATTTTATTGTTAATATTCAGTATTAGCTACATATATACAACTAAAATATGTGCTAATCTGCATGCGTTCACTCGGTTCACTGTAATAATTCTTAGGTTTTCTTATTCTTAATAAAACCGGACACTCGTATGTTCCCATAGCGTAAATCGGGCACCCATTGGGACAAAACGTGAAATATTTCTAACATAATTAAACTTTAATTACAGTAGACTGTCTGGTATCATACGGTCGTAAACTTTCATAGCACTGATCTATATATTCTGTGTAATTATATAGATCAGTGTTTCATATATTAATATGTTTCATAGCTACTTAATATTACCTATATCAATGATTTATGGTGAATAAGTCTCTGATTACTATATTATACCTATAGGCAGGAACCTACATGTTGTATTTTTATAGTGCTCTCTGTAGTCTACGACAAGCATAGGTACCTAGTACAAAGTTCTACCGAGAACGGTTACCTAGTTCTAGGTACAGAATAAAAAATTAGAAGTTCTGTTTTTCCATACCAGAAGAGGAATTAAATGAATAAAACTTCTTATACAAGTGAACTTATGATTTCAAATCGGACTATAGTGCTTTCGTTTGATATGCAAGCTAATGGAATGCGGTGCTCAGTGGCGCGCGCAATTGTCCAATATAGGAAATAAAATAAAAAACAAAAATGTTACCTCAATTTAATTTATAATATATCAAAAACAAATTGCAAATGGATGCGAACTGCAAGACATCTATAGGGTGGTGGCGCACATATATATGTCTAATATCGCGCGTTGTATTAACGGATATTTTTTATTGTTGTCTCAGTGGCAGTGGCAGGTGTTCGATGAGTTATTGTGTACTTGACCGTATTAGGTAGGTGTTTACAACGGGACATCGAACGTGTACATGACGTGTAAAAGGCGTGCTCGAGTGTTTTTATAATAATTGTCTCTAGTGTTTGTAAAATCATTGGTGATAGTTAATATTTTATAGTGCTACTAAGTGACAGTGAAAAATACCAATATCATTGTAACTATATGTGCAAATAATAACATCCCGGAAATTGGTGAGTTAATTTGTTATGAATTTTACTAACAATCTTACCTATACTAATAATAAGGCGCTCTTACCTCCCCGTGGTAGTTGCTGGGCTGTAGCAATTTAATTTCTTTCTTTTATTTTTATTTAAATTGTTATTGCACTAAGTTGTATACTAGCATGCACTTTTTTTTCAATATATTTTAAATACATTCAAAACTAAATAATTTTTTGGCTTAAAGTTTTGCACATATATGTCAAAGTAATATATGACATAATAAGACATATATGACATCTTTTGGAGTCACTTCACCTTGGTTGCGCATGATGATACGCCACTGAGCAGTAAAGCCAGTAAATCGCCGACTTGTTCATGCAGGTGTCTTCTAAGTGAGCGAGAAGGGAAATGGGATTTATACACTGAGCTCGTAAAGTTTGGAATAAATTCAATTAATCGTTATTGAAGGATTTTCACAGGAAATCCTCGGACACGTCGACTTTATTTTATAAAATGTCACTTTTTTCAGCCATCGATTTTTTTTTGTTTTGTTCGTTTTTGAGCTATGACGTCATCGACAATTTTTTTAAATGACAACCTATATTTTTTTCATGGATTTCGATAGAGCACATTTTTCTGAGTGCGAATATGTCAAAAACATAGTACCTTTAACATTAAAGTTTTCGAGATATTCGGTTGCAAAGTTTGTAAAATGTACCATGGCACCATGCATAAGCTATCGGGCGGGTCAAGATTTTTAATAGCTTATTGATTCTAATAGCTTATAGCTTATTACATTTTAAAAGATTAAGGAGTAATATTATTTATTTTGGTAGCTTATCGAACATTTTGAAAGATTTGGGAGTAATCTGTTTAATTTTTTAACAACAATTTAAACAAATAAAAAAATATTTTAACAAATAAATGATAAATAATTAAAGTAAAAAATAAAATCAGAGTAAATTTTCAAAGTGACCTCCATTCACTTCCTGGCAATATCCCATCCGCCACTGAAACTCCTGCAGAACCTTACCAACAGTATCGGGTTGAATGGTTCGAATTTCATTGCGAATTCTGTCCTTTAATTCTTCGATGGTATTTGGTCTATTGAAATAGACTTTGCTCTTTAAATAGCCCCATAAAAAGTAGTTTAGGGGAGTGAGATCTGGAGATCTAGGGGGCCATTCGATAGTTCCCCTGCGACCAATCCAATGGTTAGGAAATACATGGTTTAAATAATCGCGAACGATCACTGCAAAATGGGGTGGTGCACCGTCTTGTTGGTACCATATCGTGTGATGGGGCAGATCTGGATCTACGTCATTTGGGTAAAGTACCGCAAGTGCAGGGACTAAGTCGTCTCTTAAAAATTCTAAATATATTTCACCTGTTAATACGCCTTCAAAGAAAAATGGGCCCAAAATACGATAACCTACAATACCAGCCCAAACGTTAACTTTTTGTGGAAACTGACTACGAGTTTCCATTTTCCAGTGTGGATTTTCAGGAGACCAATATCTACAGTTTTGCCGGTTAACTGTGCCGTCGAGATAAAAGGTAGCCTCATCAGAAAAAACAATATTGCGTAAAAATCCGTCGTCATCAATCAGGCGTTGCAACATGGTTTGGCAAAACTGTAACCTACGGTCAGGATCATCTTCGTTTAACTCTTGGACCAAAACCACTTTATACGGATGCCATTTGTTCAATTTCAAATATTTCAAGACGGAGCTTTGAACTATTCCGTTGTTTGCCGCCACTTGGCGGGTGGGTAAATGGGGATTTTCTTGAAGCTCTAGTAGAACATTCAATTTAACATCTTGTTGCACTGGTGGACGACCCGTTCTAGGGCGATCTCTCGTATGACCCACTTCTAAAAACTTTTGTTCTATTTTGCTAACGGTGGACTGTGTAATTGGTTCTCTGTTTGGATATTTGTTGTTAAATAAACGGCAAACTTCTACTTGTGTGCGAGCTCTGTCCCCGTAACCGATCATCATCAAAATTTCGATTCTTTCCCTTTCACTCAAACGACGGACCATTTTTAAATAAAATGAATTATGATGGAATAATGATTAATCAACTTACTTAATGATATTATTCAACTGATTAAAACACAAACTTGCGAGGAAAAACTTCAAAATTGTGACAACTGTCAAAACTGTTGTTTTTCCTGCGCTTTCTTGATAAATGATTAGCATTTGGTCATCGCTTGTATAATTCATTCTTAAAACTTTGCAACCGAATATCTCGAACACTTTAATGTTAAAGGTACTATGTTTTTGACATATTCGCACTCAGAAAAATGTGCTCTATCGAAATCCGTGAAAAAAAATATGGGTTGTCATTTAAAAAAATTGTCGATGACGTCATAGCTCAAAAACGAACAAAACAAAAAAAAAATCGATGGCTGAAAAAAGTGACATTTTATAAAATAAAGTTGACGTGTCCGAGGATTTCCTGTGAAAATCCTTCAATAACGATTAATTGAATTTATTCCAAACTTTACGAGCTCACTGTATGAGTTAAAGAGGGATAGCGACCGATACGGTAAGCCGGGGACCCTAGTTCTATTCACAAGAAATTGTGGCGGTATACAATTTTACACTAAATACTTTTTGTATTGCATAGTGATGTGATGTACCACTGCTGTAATTGGCACGGGTTTTCTTTGTTTTGCTCTAGTTTGTATATCAAACGAAAACACTATAGGTAGGTATACCTACCTCAGTGGCGTAGCTCGAAAATTCATCTGGGGGGCAACAATAAAATCGGTCTCCCCAAGGGACGAAGAAAACTTTTCCGAAAATGGTTGAAAAATATTATATTAACCTTAATCATAAATAATAAATAAATACCAATTTCACGAATGTTAAAATATCTTTATTAAAAATATTAACACTAAAAAACTGACCTCCTGTCATCTAACAGAATAAAGAACAACAGTAATAAAAAACCTAATAGGAGTAATAAAATAAAATATTTCCAAGACAATAAAAAATTTAAACCAAATATAGTAGTTCTAGAAATACGATATAACTATTAATTAGACTGCTAAATTACATTAATTGCAAAATATTTATTTTGAAAAATTGATATTGCTTTGTACTGATAAAATAAAGACATATGCTTCTTTATTTTTTGGTTAATGGACGTAGGCGGGGGGGGGGGGGGGGCAGGCTGCGCACCTGACCTACCTCTTATTTTATTTCCCTTTAGTTAAATAATATGAATAAACGTATATATGTGCTAGTATATATTTAGGAATATATAATGAAAAATAAAATATGGTTAAGAAGACTGTCATAGCCTACGTCTACGCATCTCGGAAAATAATACCCACACCTTGAAAATAAACTCTTTTCTCAACCTTGGTATTATAGTGTTATATAATTACCTTCAAACTTAAATACACAATAATAGGTATACAATATACCTTAAAGAAATGAATGATATACCTATTTAAAATTAATAGTATGTAGCTAGCATGTCTAATAATATTGCTATTCTATTACAGATTTATATGTTTATGATATTATTCTGTTTATGCTACTGCACCGTTTGTGCATATGCTTGGCATTGAAAATCTAAATTTATCCTCTTTTTAATATTCATTATTATTGGTATCCAAATTGGTGACTAGCGTTCTGCTGCAAATAAAATTTCCAGTTGACTTGCTCTTATGAATTAGAAGATAATTTGAAAATTTCAGAGTATGTAGACCACTAGACCAGCGCCGTAGGCAGACTGTAATCATATGAGAGGCTACGAGAGGAAAAAAACAGCGCAGACTTACTTGACTACTACTCTAGAAATATTTTTGTAGGGGGGCCTTAATTCTGCCGTCAGTCGGCCCGGGCCCTGTATTTTGTTGTCCATTTTATCCACTGGTAAAGGCGGCCCTATATAGATACTATATAATTAACTATATTATAATAATGATAATAACAACTTTTTACTTCTATAAACTTGGAACCTTGTACCTTAAAAATATTATTGGATTGGAGCCCATGAAAAACACTGCAATATGGGTCGGTATGTATATATACCTGATTTGCTTGCTTCAGACAATAATATTATGATGTCTCTCATCCATTGCAGTGTTTTCATGGGCCCCATTAATATTATTAAAGTGATATTTTTAATTTATTTAATAAAAATAAGGTTACCTTTCATTTGATCTAAATATTCATGGAAGTGCTTGGGCGGTCCACGATACTGGATTTTGATTGACGTCACTTAGCTAACCATGCATTGTCATACAAACTATACGTGCATGCAAAATTTCAGCTCAATCGGTTGAGGATAACTACTTTAAATTTCAGTTGCAAGATTTGACCCGATCAAACATACATATCATACATACCTATAGCAGGTTAAATAAAAGCTTGTAAAAACTAAAAAAACACGCTCTAAAGGGAAACAGAACTAGAAAGTAAAAAATAATGTTCAACTGTACAAACTATTAAGATTTTGTTTAATAATGAAAAAAATCCACTAACTCAATATAAATAAATGCTTTTTACTAAGTTTAAAATAAAAATAAAGTGATTGACAAAAAGTGCATACGATATAAATGATATATTATATCGTATAGATTAATATTTTTTATAACAATGTATTTTTCCCGTCTCTTCCTAAATAATTATATGTAGGTAACATTTGTTAAAAGTCATATTATGTTATTGCGTGCAGGTAGGTATCTTATCAAATGATCGTTTTAAAGGAGTAAGACGATATCAATTATTTGCTTTCTAGTCCCTTTATTTTTTTAGTACAATAGAATGAATTCATTATCCAACCAATAAACAGTAGATAATGAAGTCGATAGTTGCGTTACTGTTTAAACCTAAACCGTGAATACTGTTCGGCAATTTATCTGAAAATAAAACATCCTATCTACGAGTAAATGTCGTGTCCCAATAACGTCCGCCACACGACAGTTTACCAACGGAAAGAATACGGGATACAAATTTCAATGTCGCCACGGTCGTTATTAATAAATTAATTACAAACGTTCTTATCTTATTTTCGTGCTATAGTTACTACTTACACAAAGAAGCCAAATTTCCATTATGACCTGAGCTCGACAGAAGTTTCTGTTGCATATTTTATCACCCTTCCCCCTACTAACGTCTTTATTCAACTCTCGTGCGACGGACATTAGTTATATAGTGGGCGAAAATACAACACGCAAAATAATATTCGTAAAAAGTCTTTGACTTTGGGCTAATGACTGTGGTTAGAACTAATATCCATCCAGTCAAAAAAGTAGCTTCCTGCCACTTCCTGCAACCTCTTAGCCCCCTCTAAAATGAATACATTATTTGAAGTATGGGATATGGAACTTCACATGCAGTTTAATATATGGTCTCCAAAATGACATGGTGTGAAGTGTGGTATTATACACTGACGGACATAAAAAGTGGGACACCTAGATTTTGTCCCAAATTTGATGTTCAATAACTTTTAAACCAGCCTATCGATTTTGATAATTTTTTTTTGTTTGAAAGGGCGATTCTTGCGGATGACTATTTTGTAATTGGCTTTCCATAAAAAATGTATTTTTTAATATGTACAGCCTTTAAAAACCGATTATGATTTTGACACGAAATTTGATTGTCGCTGTGGCGTGAAATTTTATTTGTTTTGAATTCTTAGGTTGGTCACGGTGTTTGCCATTCTTTTTTCAATATTCTCTTTTTTGAATCACCTCTCTAGCCCCTTCAGCAACGAAGATGCGACATTTTAGATGAAACGGCGTTATTAAGTTTGATATTCAACAAGGAGGCCATGGAGCTGAAAATGTCTAAAAAGTTCATCGTTTAAGAAATGTTTAGCGTTTTCGATTACGGATGCTGAAATAATTGTTACTTACAAGTACAAACAAACGACATTTTAGTAAAACGACTGTAATTATTAATGATTAAAACAATAAACTTAAAAAATAACTGAACAACAAACTAACTAATAACGAGTATTTCCTCCTCTACCTGCTATAACAGCTTCCATACGCCTAGGCATGCTTTCAATCAAATTTGTGATTTGAGGGATATTGTCCCATTCTTCTGTAAGGGCAATCCTCAATTCATTCAGATTCTCTGGGTTGCGTCTACTAACACGTTGTCCCAATTCATCCCATAAATGCTCAATGGGATTCATATCAGGGCTTTTAGCGGGCCACGGCATACGATTAATTCCCACATCGTTTAAAAATTGTGTGATCATCACTGCTGTATGCGGGCGTGCATTATCTTGCATTAAGAGAAATTCTTCGCCAATGTAAGGTGCAAATGGGACAACATGTTCATTCAAGATCTCTATGTATCTAACTGCATTTAGAGATTGCCGTGGTGAAAACATAAATAATTCTGTACGATCATCGCTGGTAATTCCACCCCATACCATTAGTGAACCACCGCCAAAACTCTCCCTTAAACTGAACATACCATCCTCGTATCTTTCCCCACGCCTTCTCCAAACCCTCCGACGCCCGTCTACTGATCTCAACATGAATCTTGATTGTGAATAAAACTTGAGGCCATTGCAACTCATTCCAAACAAGATGAATTCGAGCAAAATCCAAACGAGCTACTCGATGTCGTCGAAGTAATCGCATTCCAATGGCAGGTCTTCTTGCGATAAAACCGAGACCTGAATCTCCGACAAATTGTTCGAACTGACACAACTCCTCGTGCGTTTCTTAAATTTAGGTTTGTGATCACAGCTGTTTGATAGGGATTCCTCGATATTTGCAGACCAATAAATCGATCGTCAATATTTTGCATAATCCTGGAACTACCCGAACCTGGACGTCTGCTGTCATGGCCCGTTTCTCGGTAGCGCTGGATCGCTCTTCGGACAGTTGTTTCTGGTAGACCAACAATACGAGCTGCATATCTTTGACTCCTTCCATGTTCTACCAAAGCCACAACTCTAGCTACTTTAATTGGACTAATTTGCACTGGCATTGTCTTTTAGAACGTTAACTGAATTACTTTTTTTTCGCGAGAATTTCAACTGAATCTTTTGACGTTTCAGTGTTAACCATTACCATAGCCTCCTTGTTAAATATCAAACTTAATAACACCGTTTCATCTAAAATGTCGCATCTTCGTTGCTGAAGGGACTAGAGAGGTGATTCAAAAAAGATAATATTGAAAAAAGAATGGTAAACACCGTGACCAGCCTAAGAATTCAATACAAATAAAATTTCACTCCGCAGCGACATTCAAATTTCGTGTCAAAATCATAATCGGTTTTTAAAGGCTGTACATATTAAAAAATACATTTTTTATGGAAAGCCAATTACAAAATAGTCATCCGCAAGAATCGCTCTTTCAAACAAAAAAAAAATTATCAAAATCGATGGGCTGGTTTAAAAGTTATTGAACATCAAATTTGGGACCAAATCTAGGTGCGCCACTTTTTATGTCTGATGAGACGGTAATTGATAGCGACGCGACAATCAACCAATGATGTGGCGCTCTTGAAAATTTGCCAATCCTAAATATTGAGGCTTGGAGCGCTAAGCTAGATTATGTTTTAGCGTTAATTCGCCACTGGATATAAGCGTAACCACCTTCACATATAGATAACCGTGGGGAGAAAAAGGCAACGTCGCATTCCGCTCGGCAAGAAGTCTGATTTTAAAATAAACATACTGGGCCATGTGTTGATTTACGAATTAATTTCTCGGAAACTAATCAATAAAATGTCTTCAAAGCTTAGCAGGTTATTAAATAGATCTTCCTTTAATCATGTGAATTTTTTGAAAATGAAACTTAGGTTTTTAGTTATTAAAAAATATTGTAATGTGATATTTTCATTAGGTACTATTAATAATCAAATTATAATATTTTCACACAAAATAGTACATGGCATAACAAATATCCATGATATGGATAAACCTAAGTTTTATTTAAAAATTAACAGCCTAAACGCTAAAACAATCCAAGCCCAGGTATTATTGAAGACTGGGAGGTTAACCTTTACCTTTTGCGAAGCCGTATTTACCAATTTTTGTAGGACCCATTCCCGTTTTATATCCCAAGTATTTAACGCGATTAAAAACACACTAATCACTAGTTACTCAGTACATTACTAATTACTGAACATTTACTTTACTACACTTTCACAAAAAAAAATCATCGCGAAACTACTTCGTTTACGTCAGAACGTACCTAGCTACGTTGCCACGTTGTGTACATCAATTAATAAAAAATACTCTTACAAATAAATTTAAGGCTCAATAGTTATATTAAATAAATAAATATTGCTAAAAATGAAAAGATATGATTTATGGGTTAAAGATTATTTTAACCTTGTTTTAAATAAATATAACGTACTTAAAAGCTACTTAACTGGAGTTTACCTACTGTCTATGTTATTTTTCACATTGCCTGTAACAACTACTAATGTTGAAAGGGATTTTAGTAAACAAAATTATCAAACATTACCTCAGGTCCTTGCCCTTATTATCTATAGACAATGATGACGCTGAAGACTAGATTCAAATGAAGTAATAAATGAATTTGCTAATAGAATGGCAAGAAAAAGAGATACTTGAATTATTTTCCTTATCACCATACATATGAACCAAATATTAATTTAATTTTTTTCAATATTATTTCATATACATATATACCTATGCAATTATTGTACCTATCAAATATTAGTTTGTGTTTTCTTTGCAATGTTATTTTTCCGCATAAGTATCTATTATTTTTAGTTTCATATTTGCAATTATTTACCAAATATTAATTTAATTTAAGAATGAGGTATAAACGATTTTTTTATTTGTTTCAATGTTTCGTGTTAAAATAAAAGTCTCTTTATTACTAACGGATATATATATATATTATTTTCCGACTTAAGGCTGGGATTTTGTAGAGTGAGAGGCAAATAGATGCATTTATTTTGGTTAAGTATAAATAATTAAAAAACTACATAATATCTGATTATCAAATTAGGTGCATTCACTAGCTATTATCATAGTGATAATTATAATATAAATTTTTTGTCCCAATATTTTCTTATAAATCTGTTCTGTGCGCATGCAATGAAAATAATGTGATTTTAACAATAAAAATGCAATTTTCATTTCTAGCGCACAGAACAGGATTATAAGAACATTTCGGGACAAAAAACTTATATTATAGTTATCACAATGATAATAGCTAGTGAATGCACCTAATATGATAATCAGATATTATGTAGTTTTTTAATTATTTATACTTAACCAAAATAAATGCATCTATTTTCCTCTCGCTCTACAAAATCCCAAACTTAAGGTATAGGGGGGCGCCAAAAATTTTTTGCCCTGGAGCCCCATGACTCCTAGCTACGCCACTGACTTTACTGTATGTTTTATTTTTATATCTTTAGCATTAAACCCACAAGAGGCAGAGATGCCATGAAATACTTAAATAATAATTATTGATACTTACGTTATTGTGTTGCTCCTAGGTGATAGCTACGTCGATAGTTTTATAATTAAAAGATAAGCGCACCTGTAAACGCTATGTGTGACATAATATAGTAAATAATATGTTGTAGCCTCATTAAAAAATCTGTCATTTGAACTAATGACTATATAGTCACTCTACAAAACTCGACCACAATATTTTAGTAATAACTTGTAATAATATATAGCCAATGATTTATGAAGGTATGAATAAGTCTCTGATATAACATATGGGCTAAATGCCACGACGTAATGAAAATGTTATTTATTTATTGTGATTCACCAAAAAGAGAAAGAAAAAAACCCTTTTATAATATGACATAACAGACAATTATATACTCAAGTCTTAAAACTTACAACAAATTGCTAATAACTAATATGATTAAAATAGGTCATTTTATATGCTCCGTGTAGATATAAAAGTAATATAATTCCTTTAGAAAATCCTGGCTCCATTTTCTTATAATAATGTACAGAACAGAAACAAAGCAAAACACAATTCGTAGAGAACGCACAAAATTAAGCGTAAACAACTACAGCTATGGGCATGGGCTATTTAGGCGTTCTGACAAAGAATGCTGCCAACTTAATTCCAGGCTGTGTTACGTCCCTCAGTCTCAAGATCAAATTAATGTTCAAATTGCCATAATAAATATTTATTTTTTTATTAAACACAGTGGGATTTATATTCGAAACAAAATGGCACGGGTGAATATCTATCAGTTACCTTTCAAATAAACATTTGTTTTGGGATTTAAGAATCTAGTGAAAGATTTATTAAGTTGATATTATCTTAAAAACTACCAGAGATAAAGTTAAATACACTTATTCGTATAATATATAAAAATAACTACATTATCCATTAACATCCATCATAAAAAACCCCTATTTTATGATGTTCAATTTAAAGAAGACATTACATTACATTTACATTATAAACTAATAAACATACATTATAAACTATCCATCTAAGATAACCATAGCAGAAAGTAAAACAAATCAACATATTTTTTAGTGCAAAAAATTATAGTTTTAAGAAACCAAAAAAACACGCTTTAAAAGGAAACCGAACTAAAAAGTAAAAAACCTAAAAAAAACACGCTTTAAAGGGAAACCAAACTAAAAAGTAAAAAAACTAAAAAACAGGCTTTAAAGGGAAACCGAACTAAAAAGTAAAAAACTAAAAAGCACGCTTTTTAACAAACCGTACTAAAAAATGAAATATAAATTATAGTTTAAAAAACACGCCTTAAAGGGAAATCAAACTAAAAAGTAAAACAAATAAAAAAACTTTTATAGCAAACCGAACTAAAACGTAAAAAGTAAATGACAGTTTAAAAAAAACTTAGAAAACACGCTTTAAAGCGAAACCAAACTAAAAAGTAAAAAAAACTAAAGAAACACGCTTTAAAGGGAAACCGAACTAAATGTAAAAGAAACTAAAAAACACGCTTTAAAGTGAAACCGAACTAAAAAGTAAAAAAAACTAAAAAAACACGTTTTAAAGGTGGTTTCCCTTTTTTACACTAAAAAGTAAAAAACTAAAAACACGCTTTTATAACAAACCGAACAAAAAAATGAAATATACCTAAATTATAGGTTAAAATAACTAAAAAACACGCTTTTATAGCAAACCGAACTAAAACGTAAAAAGTAAATGATAACTTAACCATATTTGTTTACAACTGCCCTCCTAAACCTCGACGATGGTAAATCTCTATAGAAACGAATTTGGTTTTGATATTTTTATGTTTCAGATAACTGGTATCATCATATTGGCCGTGGGAGTGTCGGTCAAGACCTACTACTTTAAATATGATGCATTTCTAGATGACAAGTACTTCTCGCTACCGAATATGTTAATAGCTACAGGATCATTAATTTTCTTCATTTCTTTCCTGGGGTGCTTCGGGGCCATGAGGGAGAGTTGGCTGATGTTAATGGCAGTAAGTATTATACATAGAGAATAGAAGTAGGACTACCAAAAACATCAACTATCACTATCAAAAACAAAGTCTGTTCACTTAAACTTTGCAGCGTTAGACAGGATAGATATGCGCACTGGTGATAATAAAATGCGCACTGATGGTGATTGACTGACTCTACGGAGAGAAGGCAACTTTTTATTCCCGAGGCCTGCATTTACTGTACCCACGATCGCAGTGACCATGATTTCCTAGGGTTTTATAATTAAGGCTCAATCGAGCAACCGGGTGACATACTTTTTGTAACATAATAACCTAAAAATATTCCTGGGAAATCAACTGGTCTTCCTGGACAGACCTGATGACATGCACACGTATTTTTATTTTTTTAGTCAGTCGTCGACCCTGTAAAACTGGCCATCTGTGGCAGACCTGATGCCATACACACGTATCTTTAAGTAAAAAAATACCTAAGTATACAAAGTATACATAAGTATACAAAGCTATATAAGACTCCCCTATGTTTACGGTTAACAGTTGCCGTGAACAGCTGATTCAGTTAAACTATTTAACAGAAAATTATAACAATTTTTCTTAGTTTTCAGTCCTGCTGGCCATAATTTTCATATTCGAACTTTCCGTTGGCATAGCTGGTTACACTCTACGGGACAAAACCTCAAGTTATCTGGAAACTAAATTAACCGAAAACATGAAGAAGTACGACTCCTCACCTGCCATTAGCAACATGTGGGATATAATTCAGGAGGAGGTAAATATCTGCTAGATTGAAATAGTTAATTAATGTATGTAAATATTGTAAGATGTATAATGATCAAAAGTAGCATTACGCATTACTCTTATTTATTCCGAAATTTGTGTCAAGGTGACAGGTTTTCTTAGATGATATTTTTATCGTTTTCATTATTTGTTTGTTTTCAACATTCAAATAATGTGTGTTGACTCTTCCATCCTCCCTGTCTATTGATTAACATGCAAGGGTTACTTGTTTAGCTGCTCCTTCATCAAATGAGAGTCGGGGTCCACTATCATTCAGCAGAAGAGAGGTGTAAGACTTATCGACCTATATGATTTTGGGACCGCATAGTCTTTTATTATAGCAGCTACTACTATAGTAGTAATTTATATAACTATACTGATAATTTTTCTATTCCAGTTCGAATGTTGTGGAGTCTCGAACTACACGGACTGGTTTGGGACTTTCGACAATTATTCTCTGCCAGTGTCTTGCTGTCCAAGAAGTTACGGCACCATTGGGGTGTTTTACTGCAATGCTTACATACCCGCAACCACCACAGTTACACCAACACAAGACCCAAATAATGCATCTAATAACACTGTAATTACACCTTCAGGTGAGCCAAATACCACAGATACACCAAACATAACAAATACAGATACTCCACTCACAATTGCAGTAACTACACCTACAGATGGGACGATTACCACAGATACATCAAACTTAACAAGTACAAATATTACAGACACAACTGATATCTCAAGTGAGCCATCATCAACGGCTACTGCAAAGTCCCCTTCCCCCCAAAAATCAGCACAAAGTGACGGACAATTGAAACAATTGACAAAAAGCCAAGCAAAGCGAGATACCACTTCTAATAATGCAACATCCACAGCTTACCCTTCTTCATCTTCTGCGCCTTACAACACCGGATGTGAAGCTTCATTTGGCAGATTTCTGAAGAAACATGCTGTCGATATTGGAGCTGTTGGACTGACATTAGCTTTCATACAGGTAAGTTTGTTTATGTATAGTACAAATGCAAACATTTTGCTAGTAGGTATTATGTATTTGCTTCTGTATGGACTGGTAATAAACTATGGGTAAATAAATGGTAAAGTTGTAGGTAATAAATAGAAAAAGATCTACAACTTTTGTATTTGCACTTTTTTCACATAACCTCAAAATTTATGTGAAAAATTCAGATAACCAAGTTTTTGGTTTTTTTACGGCGGGTTTATGCAACAGAAATATAAGCACAAGTTTTGTCGTAGTCTTAAGCATAAAGTTAAATCCGTTGATTTCAATGAACGTGTTTATACATATAATTTAAACATAAGCACTGTACTGTTTCAGTCGTATAAAAGTGACCTTGAAAGTTCCCATATTTTAACTTTTGTGTTTATGCTTGTGCTCTTTCTGCGCATGCCCGAATCGCCAAAGAATAAATTCCCCGAGGTTATCGTATTTTCTAAGCTAACCTCAAAAATCAGACAACATTTTTCTGTGCTTTGTTACTTTCATTATGAATGCGGAGGCGGTTTTAATAGAACTACTGACCAATCAGGTTGCGCTGTGTATATATTACATCTTGCAGTGAACCTCTAGCTTTAACACAAAATTTATGTTTATGCTCGCTGCATAAACGGCTGCAAAAATTAAAACTAAAGTACGCTGGCTTAATCATAATTTTAAGGCTATGACAAAGCTTGTGTCCGCCTTTTTTAAAATTTTACAAAAAATTTTTTTTTTAAATTTGGAAATTTTAGTAATTTTTTTGTTAAACAGTGTAACATGGAATCAAAAAATTTTGATCTTTTTTGCCGAAGTTGTAGATCTTTCTATTAGCTACACCTTTGCTATTTAATTTTTTTCCATAGGACTTGTAGTTTTGCCGTAAATCGAGATAAACCGTGTTTTACCCTTAAAAACCCACCCCTTCCTTTCATTTTTGTTACATTATCTTCTTTTTCCAATGGGTTTCATCCTACTATTATTTTTTTTCAGTTTACCATTTTCAAACGCTTCAGCCCTCTGGTCTATTGGTTAAGTGCATTTTCTGTAAGATATATGACATAATGTTATTAATAAAACTGCTTGGAATATAAAATGATATTGAATTTACTATATTTTAACGAATTTACACATCAACAAAAGTATCGATAAGTATAATATTATCGATGACCCATCATTCGCAAATTTTACACATGGGAGACAATTTTATATTACAAGCAGATTTCCTTATTAGCATTTTGTCTATCTCTAACATAAAAGTCACTTTACTTTTATGTCACTTTAGTCCCGAATTACCCCATGAAAAGGGGTAAGTGGAGACATGGCAGTATTGTTAACTGCAACAGAGTATCTTTTGAAATGGGTAAATGGGGACAAACCTATGTCACAAAATCGTTAAACAATTTTCGATTACCATTAGACGATTTATTTAAACATAAAGTGAATATTACATAGAAATGTGACAATAAATGCTCTAATTCTAGCAAAATTAAGTACTTAACAACTTACTGTGGAACAAACACTAAAATAAATAAGAATATATAGGTATAAAAATATTAACAGTTTGTCCCTTACAGTTGTCTCTATTTACCCCATATAAATAAATGAAAGGGGTAAACGGGGACACCCATTTTTCTGTATAAAATCGTAAAATTTTGTTGTTTTATTAGCAATATGTAATTTTGACATGGACTGCACCTGTGATTTATATCATAAGTAATACGTAACATGCAGGTATATAATAAATTACTTGATTCTATTGATATCTTACCTATATAGTAATGTATAATATGTTGCCTAATAACTGCATAAAGCATGGTAATTTGGTTTATAAACATTAATGAAGACCCGTTATTGTCTAGGAACGCATATACCAATGAAGGTATATGCACAGAAGAAACTTATGCGGTAGATATAAATAAGTGCCTACCTATACTCAATATTATCTAGGGTGTACCGGTGTAAAAATTGCTGTTCTTGACCTATCCATATCACAAAACACAAACACATAGTGTATAGCAATAGCAATGTAACGTCACAGGCAGTTCTTTTAGAAATGAACTGCGTATTCTTGTTAGTATTACAGAGCGTATTCTACAGTGATGTTACTGTCCTTTGTACCTAGGTACCCATGCTAGATCAGGTACCATACCTACTCATAATATGCAATATATTCCCATATTATACTTATAGACCAGGAGATGATAATAATTTATTTTCTACTATTTCGCCCAGCATGCCTTTTGGAGGAGTGAAATTGTATCTTAGGATAACAAAGAAAATCGGATGAACTAGCTAGCTGGAGGCCTCCAGTCATATGAAAAATTGCATTTTCAACTTTTTTTACACTTGCACAAAACTTTTGTGGTTCTCTCTTACATTATAATGATTGTCCCAAAATTATATTGGTTTTACAACACAAACTTTCATTTTTTTCATCAACGTCATAGGGAATATAGTACTAATATATATATTTTCTATTGTCAACATGCAGTATAAAAGCGACGCGGAAATTTTTTTTTTTATTGCCGATTCGCGTGACTGTTAGACGTTAGAGCCCTTTGAAACCCTGCAAATCGCATGCCTATTATTATAAGACTATAAATTTGTTTAAACTTTCTTTTGATAAAAGGGCATGCATTTTAATTTCAGAGAAAAGAAGAAAAAAGCGTCCAGTGGGCTAGTACTGCTTTTCTTTGTTTTCATTACTTGTTGTTATGATAACTGTTATCATCTCCTGGTCATTATAGTTTTAAATGGTTTGAAACACTATATCATTGAAGGATTCATATTTTCTAGCTTATGGGAATCTTTCTATCTTTCCATTTGGCTCGACAACTGAAGAATGGTTACTACAGTACATAAGAAAACAGCATACCTATATGGTTGCAGCAACATACGGCTGGACTTAGTGATTGTTGTTTATTGTTATCTAATCTATATTTAAAATTTATTTTCTATTGCATTGTTAAACTAGGTATATGTTTATTTTATCTGCATTTATCATTTTTTTGCAATATTTAGTACATATATCATATAAGGATTCCAACTGTATGTATGTGTCATAAGTTTTAATTTAAGTTCTGTTTAATTCATATTCATAGTATGTTTACCTATATACCTACCTATCCTTAGGATTATTAATATAATACATATTAATTATCCTGACCTACAAAATATAGACATGACCTTTAAGGATTATTATACCCAATTACCCATATGATTATACCAATCAGTCACATTTAAGTCTTGTGTGAAAAATCTTGTATGAAACACGTTGGGAACGTGTTACACAAAAACTATTTTGTGTAACTCGCATCCTTTTGAAGAAATCTGCTCGTTACACAAAATAGTACTTTTCCCAACTGGTTACATAAATAACTATTATTAAAATTGAATATCAGTATAGTATATAGTAGGTAGGTATATACCTATAGTAGCTACTTAATGTAAGTACATCTGGGTATATTTTGAAATATACAAATATCAATAATGTATAAAACTATAACCTATGGTTATACATGGTAGATAGATATGTTGTAATAAAATATGTTGTATATAAAATAATTATAATTTTCATATAACTATTAGTACTTATTATGTTATGCATGTAAATTATAAATCTAATTTTTTAGACAATATAAATTTAAGAATTAGGTACTTAATGAGTATCAGAATCAGGATTACCTCACACCTCACATACCTATCAACATAGGCAAATAAAAACCTGCCAATTTTTAATATACCTAAACATAAACGACACAAAACATAAACTGTTATTAGAACACATAAGATACACTCTATTAGAATAGATATCAGTTTGGCAATTTTGGCAGTATGTATGTGTTGGAAGTGTTCACTGCTCATAGGCAAAGTTTACAGAATACATATAAGTTATCGCACTGGCATTTTCCTTCCTTCTGCTTTCCCCTTCCTTGCAGACCGCCCGTGGGGAGCGACGAACCTAGCACAGTTTTTTTACTTATTTTTATTTTGTAGTTTTCAGTTTTTTTAAGTTCCACGGTCCACCTCCTGCCTCCATCATCAAACCTTCATCACCAAGTACAATGTACCTATGGGACTCGCTCAACCAAATGAGCCCAGTAACCTTAAACCGAGCCTTAAACAGCCCCAAGTACTAAGTTTGAGACGACAAAAGGGTTCATAAATAGGCCAGTCCGTCATTTTAATTTTATGAAGTTTGAGTAAAAAATTGTATTGATCGAGTGACCTTAAACACCGCAAAGTTTCAAGTTTGCGACAAATAGGTTCATAAATAGGATAGTCTGCCATTTTGATTTTATTAAGTTTGAGTCAAAAATTGTATTGACTGACCTTAAATACCGCAAACTTTCAAGTCGAGACAAATTGGTTCATAAATAGGATATTGCCGCAATTTAATTTTTTTGTAATCAAGAAATATTAAATTGTATGTCACCGAAATACTATACACCTACCAAATTTCAAGTTTTTAGCTCATCGGGAAGTAGTTGAAAAAACTTTTGCAAGATTTGAAATAAACAACAAACAAAAATACGAAGTCAAGCTAAATAAAACCGTTTAAAAAATCCCGTTGATTAACCGGAATAAAAACAAAATGTGTTTGCTTATAAAATACCTAACTCATAAAATTTTCCTTTTTGTTGTGTGCATTCGGAACAACCCTTGTATTGAAATCGAAGGTCACACCTGCTGGAGCACTGAGATTTGCTCCGTAAACGTAAATGTCCTCGCAATGATTTATGAGTCGGCATTGCTTTGACCTGCGAACTTGAAAGGGACTACAAACCATTCCGCCGCTACCGCCAGTCACAACTGTCATGCATCTTGTAAGCCAGTAAGCATGATACACTCGTATCGTGTCTTATAAGTGTAAACCACAGACGAGTGTAAACTTTGTCATAGGTTGCAGAAGTGCTGCAGAAATAAACATTTGGAACTACTTATAAGTGGAACTACTAACATTTAAAACATTTTATATCAAAATTCTCCTAAAGGTTCTGTGAATAGTGACATGTAAAATTTGTTAACACTACATATTGTACACGTGTTATGAAGCAAAACATTAATCAAGTCTAAACCTGAAACATAATAATTAATAGAACCAATATCAGTGGAAGTTTTTATCCGTTAAAATGCTCTCAGCAGTCATCTACAGAAGATGAATACTGAGTGTGTATGAATTTATTAAAAAATTAGGTTCATCAAATACCTATGTCATCAGTGTGATGAAAATGCATGGATTCACAGGAACTATTTTTTTTCTTATAACAGGCATAGCAGTGGATAGAGAGAGAACCGCATATTTGCGGCCGTCCGCCATTGTTACTTTGTCACATAGGTACTCAACGCAAAGCGTAAAACGTGTATTCTCTACAGTAGTAGATGTTTTTACCATTTGAAAATCTACCTCTTTGAGCCATTGTTTCAAAATACTATTTACCTGAGCCTATTTCCATAAGTTATTATGACGGTAATTATAAAGTATTGAAGTATTATGGAGTAAATATGACCGCTGTGTCGGCATTTGTCGGTTCATGCGAATGCGATAGATACTCTCTTTATCCACTGCACTGATGAGAGGCTCCAAAACATTGGTTATACGTCTAAACTAAAATATACTATATAAACTATAATAATTGTGGCCTAATGTTACCCTCGCCCCTCGATTTTGTTTTTCAATTGCTTTCAGTTTAAGGTAAATTCAAACTATCTTACCGCAGTCACAGAATAATTATATACATAACGAGGCATATCAATATTCTGTGATGATTGTGTGTGATTAACTTTACTGAGCGACGGCAACTTTGAATCCGGAGGCCCCATACGTACTGTTGACGGTGGCACAGGTTTACAAAATTGTAGTTTGAGAAGCGTGTATTTATTTTTTAAATTTAATCACATACTTTAAAATACGCATACAAATGACATAAGGTCTGCCAAGGAGCAACAGTTTTGTCAGAATTACTTTTCTCACAAAGTCGACGACTGGCTTAAATAATAATAAATACGTGTACATGGCATAAGGTCTGCCCAAGGGGCCACAAGTTTGCTTGCTCAGGATTAAATGGCTACCTGCGATAGCAGTTAAAGCGCATGCGGGCCCTCAGATTGAAAAGTTGCCGTCTCTCTGCAAACTGTGGTCTTGTGTGAACGTACGTTCGTACCATGATACTAAGAGTACATCGTACCAACAGTTAACAGTACCAAGGATAATCTGTCTTTTCCATTGTAAGCTCAGATAAAAAATTTGGTAAAGCAGCTTAACCAACGTTTTTAATTTAAAAAAAAATATTAACCATCTGGCCATGATATCATGCCATCTGGCCATCTGGAATCGAAGTTTGGTTTGGTATGAAAACTGACATCAGATGACAATTCATTTTGACATGAGTTGAGTTGTCACTTGTCAGGTGTAATATAGTGTAGTAGGACATGTTTTTAATAACTATTACAATGCCTTTAACGGTAAAGAAGTGTAAAATTAGGTAGTAATAAGGAACAGTCCAAAATGAATGTCGATGATGAGCAGTGGACGCTATATACCGCTGCTCAGCATTTACCGGCTGTTCTAACGGACCCAAACAGAGGAAAGCAGTTGAATTTCTTCACTAAGACATGGGGCGATACATTTGTAGAAAAAACTGTAGTAGAAAAGAGTCCGTTTTTACCAGAAATAACGTATGCGCATTTTGAGGCGTATCTCCGAAAATACAGCAAAAGATATAAGAGACACTTGCGTTTGTCTCAAACAAAGTTCGAAAGCATTCATGTCAAGCCAAAAATCAATCAGGCGACCACCGAGGATATTCCCAAAATATATTTAAGGCCAAATTTTAACTTACACGACCCCAAAGTATTTGCAGAAGTGTTTCAAGAGAAAAAAAATGAGTATGATTTGCAAGATGAGCTGAGTCATTATTTAGATATAGTTGAGGAACAAATTGCCCATCAGGTGTCTCAGAAATCCAGTGCTTTTTTTCATGCCATGACGTCACATGATACCATAATGGAGCAAATGGGAACAGCTTGTAAAGAAGTGAAGTTGCTACGATCCAAAGTACAAAAAGTAGATAAAGCTTTAGCAACAGACTCTCTTAAATTAATTGGTTCAGCTCGGTCTAAATCAAATCACGTTATTCTATTAGATAAATTAAAGTTAATGTCAACTGTATTGCAAACACAGCCAACTTTACAGCTCCTACTAAGCTCCTCAGATTATGTAGCAGCCCTAGAATTAATTTCAAGTACCCAGGATGTATTAGCTAAAGAATTAGCAGGTGTGACCAGTCTACGACATTTACCCTCCCAACTCAAGGAAATGCTGAAACTAATAGACAAAATGCTAAGTACTGAATTCGAAAGATATGCCGCCGCAGATCTACATCGTCCTTTAGAGGCCAATGGTGGGGTGTTAGAGCCAGAAAGATTAATCAGTTTGGTCGCAGGGTTGCTAAGACAGAACCATTTGCATTTTCTGGAGACCTACAAGCAAGAAGCAGTAACGGCAGCTCAGGCATTATTGAAACAACTTATGATCGAACAGTTGGCGGATGCAGACGATGAGCTCGATGAATTGACAGGATCTGGCGAAGTTGCCCCCGCGATGGATGCCACACATTGGCTTAAAGTACTGGACCTAGCGAGTGAAGCTTTAGGTAATTATTTATATTATTAATAAATCACAAAGAAGTATGTTCACATCTACGTAATTGGTATATTGTAAAAAACTAGAACAAGTTAATTGAATACTTTCGCTATCTTAGATTTACATCATTTCTACCAGTTAACTTTTTATATTAAGCGTTTAATATGCACAATAAATCTTATTTAAAGTTATCTTAGCGTTCGATGAAGGCTAAACTTATTTCAGTTTAACACCAAGTATTAGTGTTTGTTTTATTAACTTTTTGTGGTACATTATTCGGGTTATTTGAGCTCAACTTTATGATTATTCATTTTATAAAACATTTTGTGACATCTACAAGTTACGTGGTTCTATTCTATATGCAATTCATTCTTAATTGCGTGGTAGATATTTAAAATATGAAATACGCATCCCAGTTCAATGTGCAGAGGTTTATACACGTAAACGGATTTGTCCTTCGTCTTGCAATAAGGCAAGGAGGTAAGACGCAGCTCAAAGCTCTTTACTGATGTGATTAGGTGCATTTGGGTTTTATTAGAACATCTTAGAATGCCAAGTTTTGAGATTATGCCTCTTTAAGGCCAGTTTGTGCCCTGAATAAATTAAACTACCGCTGTTTATGTTATTTGGATGCCTGCTAGGAAAACTGTAGTAACTCAAATTTAATAGTATTTAGAAAAATGCATTTTAATTATGTACCTAATACCAACAACATTTTGGAAATTTTGCTTAATGAACTTTCAGCAAAATGTTAATGTGGTTTTAAAACTTTTCTTGATATTCTCGTTAATGACACCCAGATAAGATGGTATTATACCTTTGACAAAGCTGTCATGATCCAAGTCTCCGAAATACCTAAGGTATTGAGGAACATCATTATAAACTTAGTCCTCGACTTAGTCTCTTTTGTAGTGCTTGCTTGAAATATCCATTATAAAGCCATGATCTTATTCCATAAAGCTGTTCAAAATGCAGTAAAAACGATTACCTATCTACCTTCATGAAATTCACATTAATGTAATATCCTGCCACCAGGTAAACTTGTTGAAAGGGTGAAAGCTGTACATGATGTGGTCAAAGAAACGGCAGCATCCAGTGCAGGGCTAGCAAATTCTCGACTATCCATTGGATATTCGGAACAATTTCTCAGCCTCGAGGAACACGGTAGGGTAGAAGTGAAGCTGAAAGATCTCCTCACATCAGTTTGTGACTACTGCAACGACCGTCTAGCATCCCTCGTCAGCACTCAATCCGACAAGCAGTCAATCACTGCTTCCCAGGTTACCGAGTTATCTAAAATAGTAGAAAGTTTCACGGATATGTGTGAGTGTATATGCGGCCGACAGAGTGCATCACTGAAGGCAGCTTTCAAGATCCAAGCGGGCAACTATATTCATAAATTTCACAGCCAGCGGAAGCACAAGTTAACACTACTTTTGGATGCAGAAATTTGGAAAGTTGCGGAAGTGCCTCCTGAATTTCAAATATTAGTCGATAAGTTATCGCTAGGTTCCATAATCAAGTCTTTGCCCGGTTCTCCTACAGAAGAAGACATAACCACAAACAGGTATAACATAAAACCAGCACCGGCTTTAAGAGTCGGTAGCCAGAACTACCACACCGTTGGAACTGTGCTAATTTTAATCAGACTAGTAAGTGAATATTGTGTTTGTGCATACGATCTACAGCTCCTCGCACCGGTGATTGGCAGAAATTTAGCAGAATCGTTAAGGACGTTCAATTCTAGATCATGCCAGTTGGTGCTTGGGGCGGGTGCCCTAAGGACTGCCGGATTAAAAACTATCACCAGTACAAACCTAGTGCTCGCCTCTCGCTCCTTGCAGCTAGTTCTGTGGATAATCCAGCACGTACGGGCACATTTTAATGCGCTAACAAGTGATCCCTTGACAGGTTTCGATATTGTAGAGAAGGACATAGGGCATCACATTCAGCAACTCGAAACAAAGGTGCTGTCCATCATGAATACTCTCCTGGGGGATCAGCTGAATGACTGGGACGCGAAGCCACCGGTACCATCCAAACAATTCAGGAATATCTCAAGGCACCTTACTAAACTTCACGAAGCTGTCAGTTCTGTTCTTCCCGACGAACAGGTAGTATTTTGTAATATGCCCATTACTTAATTTGAAAAAGTTACCAATACGTTATTATTAATTTTGAAATTTATTTATTAGTAAACTTATTTTTAAGAGCAGAGATTGAAGGCCGTATTTACAGAAATATCTACTAGAGGTCTTAGTGTATAATTTTATAATGCACTTGTGGGAAAGATGCAGTGTATAAAAAATATTTCTTTTTTCTGTTACCCCTAGCACATAATAGATGTCACAAGTACACCTACACACAAGTATTTTGAATTACTGCCATCGGCTTTGTAGTCCCCTTTGCCATCATGTTTGAAAATTGGACTCGGGCAACAAATTGTTTGGTAGTCTCAATATTTTTTTTACGGCGTACAATATGTATGTGTAGTTGAACGACCGGCAACCCTGACCTACACAATGTTTTTCATTAGCGTAGACATTTTTTTTTCTTAGGGGGGTGAAAGTAGAAGGTTTTTATATGCATATTTTCAACACCACAGCTGATATTGAATGCAAGTTTCCACACCACTCATGAAGTATTGCTTTTAGCGCGTTACCATTTTTTAGTGGGTGGCTCGCTAGTAGCCATATTTCCCACAAGAAAAAAAAATGATATGTACAAAACAGCTAAGTAGCCGTGAAAAATAAACTTTAAAACGGAAAAATAAAATAAATATACTTGCAATTGAAATACAGTCATATTTATTGTATAAGTAGGTACCTACCTAACCTACCAAATCGTCAACACTCAACGCCGATTTACTTTGACTCAATGCTTTGACAAAGATCAGAGCTTGTTTGTTAATAGGTACCTACATAACTAAACCGAGACTAAATACAACACATTTTTAAAAATAATTACAAATGCAATACATACCTACCTACCAGCTTCTCATCGCAAAGCGATTTCCAATACACACACTTTTTACAGCCAATCAAAATTAGAAACTGACCTTGAGGTATTTTACCGTCATTGTAAATTTTCATTTCATTCGTGGCTAGGTAGGTACACGGTTTTAATTGTATAAACAGTCTATAGAATTTTTAATTTTGCCCACTGATGTAAATTATTAATTTGTGATCTAGGATGGTAATAAGATGGTAAAAAATAAGGTCAATGAACAATAGGTACCTACTTATGTAATAAACCAGAGAGCGTTTCCAGTTTTCGTAAATCCCAATAAAACACCTAACTTATATTGTTGTATTTATAACCTAGCCTATAATCAAGCACTGGGATATTTTTTCGATAAAATTATTTGAGAAATGTCTTAAGTGGAGGAGGTACCTATTAGTACCTACCTCAGTACACGTCAGTACCTACTTCGAGCAGCCCATAAATCAACTTTTTTTTGTTAAAGTCGGCTCTGCTCTAACCCCCACTATAAATTTTTGCCGTCAAATAATATTTTCCTTATATTTTTTAACATATCTATCCGATCTTGTAAATAAAGCGAGGTCTGGTGGAAATCTGCGTTTTTGCTAACCGCCATACTTTTCTAACTTATTTTTGCCATATTTTTGCTAACCGCCATTTTTTTATTTCGACCCTCGTAGCGGTGTATACCTACATAGGTAGGTATATAAATAATATATAGGTAGGTAAACGTCTTGCTTCGCCGTTTTGATTTTTTGTAAAAACTCCAGGATAAAAACAATTTAAAAAACGGGACTTAAAATTTACCTACCAACACTAGGAGGTACTTAGGTACCTCTGAAAATACATAAATACCTAAGTATCTGTACTGAAAATAAAATAATTAGTTTATTTTTAGTTACAGGACTTTTTTGTTTCGTCAGAGGTACCACCTACCTACATCGCTCAGATAATAAAAATAACCGTATTATATTGTATCACAATAACATTTAAACAGCACTATATATATACGCGAATATCTCAACCAACGCGGATGACCGTTGCAGATTATAGAAATGAGCGCAATGCCCGCAAACCCGCCACTGTAAGAGATCCGAACGTTCCGAGAGTCCATAGGGACTGTCAAACTAACACAGACGGCGCGTCATTCCAATAAGTTAAAAAGAGATACACTGCTCGATTATCCAGTATTCCGTCTACGGTAGAGCGGCGTTGCCGCTTTTAACTATAAAAATAAATGTTTAGGGAATTTCCATAATTTAAAGTAGACGAAAATGAATGTAAAAATGGCTAACATCTTGGGCTATAATATATTATTGTATGCACAATAATTCTTTTATAACATTCATAAATAATATATATAATATTTATATAGTATTGTGAAATATTATGATAGTTTAATTGAATATTGAGAAATTTGAGAATTACATGTGGCAACTGCGCGGTATCTTATATGCGGTCAGTTAACTACAGATACATATTGAATGAACATGTAGTTTCATATTCAGACGCGGGTTTTGGCTGCAATGTTGCTCCAATTAAAATAGTTAAGAATTTTCAAAATGGCGGATGAATTTTACCATGTATGGTCTAAATCTTTTGGCCTTTGAACATTGCAGAAAGCCAGTCTTTACATGTACCAAAGCATATTTCGCCTACAATGTTACTACCACCAGAATAGCATCCGCCATTTGGAATTATTTTTTTCAAAAAAAATTCAAAATGAATATTGAATGTTTATGTTTATTAATATGATGTAACATATGATGTAACATTAGGCAATGGTTTGGAAATAGTTCTGAAAATCTTTAAGGTTACTGACGAAAAATAGTGCTAAAAAAATTAAATTCCTAATATTTATATACCGAGGTAGATTTTACTTTAAGAAAATATGTATGTTAATATTTTTGTTGTATTTTGCAGGTTCATGATATTTACGAAGTAATACATAAAAACTTCAAGATTCGAATAAGGGATCACTTGGTGAAAATGAATATCCGAAACAACGGTGGTCCCCAGCATGGTGTTGTTACCACTGAAATGATTTTTTACTTAGAAACTATGAAAACATTAAAAGCGTTACCAGAAAAGTATTTGTCTGATAGAGCCATGGATGATATTTGGTTAAGGTAATAATGGTATTTTCTTGTACGGGTTATCTTTGCACCTCATTACGCACAATGAAATAGATTAATTATATGTTGGTAAGTATAACGAGATTTTGTTATTAAAAATGTAAATAATTTTAACTTATTTTTTAAAAATTGTTATGTATTTAAAAATATTAAATGAATTGCTATGTGATGAAATATTTGTTCTTATAAGATATTAAATATAACGTTAAGTACCTATTGCAGAGAATTTTATTATCTTTAATTTTTTTTTAGGGCTGTATATTCGTTATTTTTATATTCTTTTTTTTGCCTTTTTCAGGTTTCTCTTAGATTCTTAAATTTCAACAATACTAAATATATGAGGGGGGCTGTTACCTGTTACCATTTAACACATTGCCGATTTTCCATACATTTCTAGCGGTAGATTTTGAATAATAAAGTAATAAATATTAGTAGTAATTAATTTCTTTTCTCATCATATTTTTTTATAATTTGTTTAGCAAAAGTTTTTATTGGCAGTTGTTTCTGTAAAATCTAATTTAATTTGACTTTCCGTTCTTAAAATCGCAAAAACCCTCTACAGAAAATTTTCATATCTGTTGAGAAATTTCAAATGAGGGAATTGCTTTTTCCGAGGGTCAATAAAATTTTTGAAACCAAAAAAAATAATAGTAGGATGAATCCTATTGGAAAAGGAAGAGGATATAACAAAAATGAAACGAAAAATAATTTACGGGCGATCTGAGGTCGGGAAGTGGAGAGGGTGCGTTTTTAAGGGTAAAAAAAATATCGCCAAATATCTGCTTTTTTAAAAAAGTCGGTGGGCTTTTTGCTCGTTGAAAGTTCTACTTTCTGATTGTGTAAAAAAATACATTACTATGGTAAATGTTCTCAGAAAATGCAAAGAAACGAAAAAAACTCGAACCCGAATTTTTTTTTTCGATTTTAAGTCAAAATAAGGTGAAAAAATAAATATTTTAAATCAAAAAAATTAGAGTGTGTTTGGGACATGAAAAGGTAAGTTTTCACCAAATCTCTTTAAAAAAAAATTTTTTTTTGTTAAAGAAAAATAAAAAACCAAAAACTTATTATTTGAATTTTTCACGTAAATTTTGAGGTTACGTGGAAAAAGTGTAAATACAAAAGTTGTAGATCTTTTTATTACCTACAACTTTGCCTTTTAACTTTTTTCCGGAAATCGAGATAAACCGTTTTTTAACCTTAAAAACTCACCCCCTTCCACTTCCCGACCTCAGATCGCCCGTAAATTATTTTTCCTTTCATTTTTGTTATATTCTCTTCCTTTTCCAATGGGTTTCATCCTACTATTATTTTTCTTCACTTTTTACATTTTTAAAGGCTTCAGCCCTGGTCTAGAAAGTCTAGATGTATGTATAAATTTGAATGTCTTCCCTTTATCACCTTGGTAGTTGTGCTTGAATTATATCTGTAAATCTAAAATGAAACTCTTGTTCAAATGTAACCGAAGCAACCGATTTTCATGTATGGTAAAGGTGGGGCCCAGCCAGTGTTGGTGTTCTGTGAGTCAGCCATTGAACATGTGGAGTTATTTTAGCTAAAATGGAGGCAATGATGTATATTATTATATTGTCTTTTACTTTGGCACACATGGTGGATAATTTATTAATAAATATTTATCTGAAAGTTCAGTAGAAGTGATCGTAGATGTCCGGGCTAGTGAGTGAAATAGTTTTAGTTACTTTTCCTACCCTAGTTCCGTCGTAAATGCGACGTATTGACACACTAAAAGTATGGCCAAAATTGAGGTTTACTTTAGCACTTAGTTAAATTTTTCTTCTCATGAGCATTGAAAATTATCTTACTCACTAGCAGGAACCATTGCGAATACATTGTACTGTACTATAAGTACTATCAAAGATAATTTAGTTTTAAGACTTAATAAACAATAATTTGCTTGTGTCAGTCTTTGACAGTGTTTAGCATCTCACTACAATCTACAGTGTGATTTTAAGTTTAATTTCAGTATTATATTCAGTTGTTTTGGGCACATCAGTCATTATATAAAACACTTGAAACCATGGAGAACTAGAAACTAGTAAAAAGATCACAGTCCAATTTACTACTATCAACAATTACAGGGGTTATTCATGAAAAGTTGTTTGTAGAACATCGCAAGTCATAAAAACTTAGTACACATATCACAAGTCCAAAACCTTGTTAAGTTGATATTTATTAAATAATGTAATTTTGATTTCCATGAAATACACTAAAAAAATCAGATTATTATAAAATATGACTCGTATTACAATTTATATTGTCAATAATTTTTATCACCCAAAAACTATCTATTCAAACAGTTCATGGGGAATATTCTCTCCTTGGGTAGCCCGAATAAACAATGCAGTGTTTGACATTGGGGTGCTAACAATCTTCCAAAAGTTCTCTGCAGTTTCCATCTTGTGCGAATCTCTAAAAGTGTGACAGCTAACAATACATTCCGGTCCATAAAAAGACGGTACCCATTTCGATTGTTCCACTGCTAAATTTTTTCCTGATGCTGTGTGTTGAATAATCACCCTTGAATTGGGCTTAAAATTGGTACCTGCCGTTTCATATCTTTTCTGCGGGTTCCAGTGAAAAAATTTAAATCTGTAAAAAACTCATTGAATTGTATTTACAAATATTAAGTTTGTAATCAAACCTGCAATAAATGTCTGGACTTTGGGACAATCTTAAAGATAGATGGTCACCAAAAGTGTCTATAGTAGAATTTTCGCATTGTATAAATAAAGGACTTCCGTCGCTCTTAGATATCTGCAGCAACACGTCCTCACCATAAATAACAGGCTGCTCTCCTTTATCGGAATCACAGCCTACTATTTGAAAAGTATTACGAACACAAGGATCTTTAATCGTAGATGCAGACATAGTACAGCCATGTTTAAAATGTTGACAGACTTCTATATCACGCTCATTTATTACTCCAGATAAATACATGCCATTAATTCCCCCGCCAGCAGTAATGTCAGATGTAACGATTTGGTAATTTTGGCCATATTGAATGTAGGGTGTCTCTGCAGCTAGAATAGTAGACTTGAGTACATTCCTGAACATTTTCTTTGTCTTTTGCACCAGAAGCTGACAGTGTTGCTTCTTGTAAGATGTTATAAAATTCTTTTCCTCCCTTAGTGCTAATTCCTCAGCCCATTGCCCCAAACGTACTGGTATTGAGTATATTATTCTATTCTCAAACAGCTGGTCCCTCTCTTCTTGCTCCCTGTTACTACAGTCCATAATTCCGTAGTATATTTCTGCAGTCTGCGAAAATATAACGTTTTCACGTCTCCACACCCTACGTTCTATTATACAAATTATTTTAAAGTTTAAAAATTATGGTTGTCATCTGACTCGCCATCTATTGTTTGAACAGAGCAGCACAACGAATAGTTTCATTTAACATGGTCACTGTAAGTATAGTAACTTCACTAACTGCAGTTCGGTGACTGGTTGTTAGGTGTCCCTATTGTTAATCTGTCAACCTCAAAATCTCTCCTCGTTGTCTAACGCAAGTCTAAATCTTGAATGATGTGTTGGACAAGGATGGTTATATTCTAAAATTTTATGTACGTTGTTTTCCACTACTTATTTCCATTGTTTTACCACCACGTCAAATTTTAGTCCTTGTCGAATGCTAACAATTCGGATAAGTTTGTTTCAGTTCCTAGTGCAAGATTTCCAGAAAATAGGCAAAATCTCCATGAATTTATCTTCTGTGATTTCTGTTTTCTGTATCTAGTTCAGACAGAATAACGGGAGCGGGTGTATATTGTCTTTAGTCGGCTTTTCGCAGTCTTCAAATTACAGTTATTTTATATAAATCATTATGAATATTAAAGGAAAACTAGAATAAAACAGTGCTTGTGAAAATATGGCAGTGTTAGCAAATTATGTTACGGCATTCACCCAGGGTTGCGAAATATAGGTAAGTTAGCCGCACAGGTGTTTATGTTTATTAACATTCAAGGGCTTTCCGATTATCATAATGAAGTAATTAACGCTGCATTTACTTTTGTTAGCCCTTTGTGGTATTATGGAAACATTTGTATCAAGTATTTTAGTGTATTAACCTAATAACCCAACTATATCAATGGAATTACCTTGCAGCCGTAAATGAAGCCACTTTAAGCCAAATTGTTCTATTACATTGTTGGGTATCACATTAATAAGCAGAATAATAATGTACATAATAGAATAATATAAATTGGGGATTGTTATTTTAAGTATGACAAATAGATACTTAGGTAGGTAACTCATTTTAATAAGGGCAAACAATTTTTATGTTTCATTGATGGTGGTGTTTATTTTCAAATCAAAGTGGAACTTCTGGTGATGATGATTGAAATTGGGCAGGTCACTGCTGATGTCTAGGTATTGATCTAAGGCTATCTTTGTTACACAACCGTTTTGAGGGGTGCTATATTCTCTCTCAGACCCCACGTGGTTTTGTCTCATGTCATGGTGGATCGCGATGCATGGTGAAAGTTAATACCTACCTAATAATTATATTATTCTTAAATTGCTATTATTACCGTAACGTAAACTGAAAACACTTATTGCTTTGGTTTTGTAATTTTTTTGGAGGGGGGCGGAGCGGCAGGCTGGACAGTTTTGCCGTTCTACATTTCTAAAATTGACCCTTATTTTGCGGTTTTTTCACTTCTGCCTGATGCCTATTTTAAAGAGTAGGTATTAATTATTTAAATATTCTTGAAAAACACCAATTCCGCAAGATGTCGGAACTAAATTACTTAACATGCATAACTCAATACCTACCTACTTATAGGTTCCTTATATAAATATATAAATGTACCTACCTATATTATGCAATTAGATAGATAATTGTGGTATTATCTATTGCACTTTCGTTTGTGCTAAATGTGCTTATTAGCAGCATGTTGGTGCATACCATGTAATATGCAATATAGGTATTAATTAATTCAAAAGTAACAACTTTAATCAGCAGTTATTTATTTGTTAAAACGCTACAACCAAGGATATCCCCAAACGTCATTATGTGGAACCGTCCATGCGTTAACAAAGACAAGGAGGTTGAATGATTCCTGACCTCAGCAGCATGTGAAAATATTTAACAGTTATCCCCAACGCATTATTCGCATTTTCGTGTGCTTTATTGAAAATGCCGGGGTGAACACTGAACAGGAACGTCAGGAACAAGCGATGATTAGGTGTTTAAGGCATTGACTTCTTCTGCGCTTGATACCATGCCAGTAGGGGTGACTGGGGTAAAATCGTACAGACCAGTTTATTTAAATAGATCGTAATGTAGTAACAAGAATTTACGAAAATGGTAGGTGGTATAGTAAAAAACACATACAACATGGGTGATTTTGACTGACGACACCGTGATTTGCCTATACCGGTCGAATTTCGATAAAAAATTTATCGCTGATTGGTCAAAATCGTTTACTATATTTGAAAAATGTTACTATATTTGATATAAGTAATTTGGAATGCTTACCAATAACGCCATTATAATTTACTTATACATTTTTATAAAATAACGGCATTATAATTTATCTATTATTAATCTATATATTATATCTATATCTATTAATTTATATATTATAATTAATTATCAAAACCGTCACAAAATAACTAATAATATTCACATTTCCTTTGAAATTAACATACGCGCCAATTTAGAATCGGTTATTTTTTATTTTCTTCCCGTGTCGTGTTGCTGTTCTGATTTTGCAGATGTCGGATGTTGTTTGTTTGGTTTTTGGATTTTTTAGTGTTAAATTTATATTGCTGATTAAATTCGCACAATAATTATTATTCGTACATAGTGCAGTTTTTTTACTATTTATTATAAAGCAGGCAGCAATTTAGCATGTACACACAACCGCACGAAAGATAAGTTTTGACATAACCATAACCTAAGTTTTATTTGGCATCTTTAGCCTTTAGCTAAGATTTTCGTTTATAACGTACCTATATATTTCATACTCTTAATTATGTATGAATATAATTATGTCATCCATAATTAAAGAAAAAAGTAAAAGACAAGGACCTGAAGGTACTGCATTATCTTTCAACTTCCACTTATTTTTGGGCAATTGCAATAATAAAATTTTTCTTTAATATGAAAATCATAATCAGAAAAATACAACATATTCTAGCATTTTTAATATTAAAATCATGCGTTTGGTAGCACTTTTGCACCCATAATTTGCAAATCTCTGCTGCAGTTGGAAACTAAAGTATCGATATGTACTGGAAGATATTTTACTTTTTTTATTATTGTTACTGGTACAACTCTTCATTGCACAGTAAACCATTGTTTATTACAATTACAAATGACCAAAATAATTAAAATCATGTATTTAAACTTTAAAATAATGTATTTTAAAGATGTGTCAAATTTGAATATTTGAAATTTGTCACGGAATTACGTCAGCAGAGGGAGAGAGATGCATGCGCGTTAGCATATCTTGTAGTCTTAGTATCATGATATAAGCCTATCTATAAAACGTTTTCTTCTTGAACAAGTAGTAAATCGTTGACTTGTATATTTTTTAAAAACATTTCTATTTAATATAATAATTCATTTCATACACATTTTCAAATATCAATATCAAAATATTATATTTTATATAAATATCATATTTTTACCTTCCTTATTTGACAAAAATCATTATAGTCGATTAGTAATTTAGTCGATAGCAATAATTAATTTAACATAATATATTTTAATTGTTATTTACTTACTTATATATCTAGATACCATTTACAATTCATCATCATAAATCCGAAATTGTAATCACATGGTGCGTTTCGCTGTTCAAAAAACAAATGGTTGTTCACGCTATTGCGCAAGTTCGTCGCCCGACGCGGTGTGGCAGACAAATTCTTATAGATTGCGCATGCGCAAAAGCTGCGCATAGCTAAAAATTCTAAATAAATTCTAAAATATTCTAATTAAATTCTAAGAAATTCTAAAAAACTGCTAAACAATAAAAAAATGCTAAAAATCAAAAATTCTAACAGCTTGTACACCAAAATGCCAAGATTCCCCCCTCGCTTAAAAGTGTTTCTTTTTTAGTTTTTCAAACTATAATTTATTTTTTACTTTTCAGTTCGGTTTGCTATAAAAGCATGTTTTTTAGTATTTTTAATCTAAAAAACTTGTAAAACGTTCGAGTTTTGTATCTAAATAAGAACCTGCATGTTTCTAGAACAGAATTAAACAAATACCTATGACAACTCCGATCAGTAAATTCTATACTGTGGCGAATGCGCCAATGTGAGATCTTTTTTTAAATCCTGGTTTTTGATGATTCTGGTGAGGACATTAGGACAAAATTGTCAAATTATTGTATTTTATTGTCATCGGTCTTTGATAAGTGAAAAGTTTCGGTTTAATCTGTGGTGAAAATCTCGTTCAAAGATTCCGATACAAGATACATACAAACATACAGGTGAAGCTAATAAAAGCGTGTGAAAAAGTGTACAGCATGGGGTGATATACTTATAAATGGTCGATATATAAATATAAAGGGCCGTAGCCTACCGATAGATCTAGCCATGACACCGCGCCAGTGACGTCAAAATTGTAGGTCTAATTGAGTAAATAATGGTAAAATTGAGTCGCCTTCTTTTATATATCCACCCCAATATGTCCTTACCTAATTGAGCTATCAACATGATTTTTCTTTAATTTTATTGACACTTGGCGCTTCGCTCGAACTATAAAATGGTTGATATTTTTTTATTTTATGTGCTTAAAACATCGATAACTTTCGCAGTTCAGAAATTTGCGCGGGCATTTTCAGCAATCGAAAAACTTTTTTGTTTTATATAACATGTTGCGAGAAGAAAATGTAGAAAAAATATCGAAAATATTTTTAGTACATACCTACATAATCGTTATTGTCACTTTTATAGTTTAGGCGCTATGATTTTTTTCGTACTTCCGGGACTGAAGTAATAACTTCACTCCCTTATGACAGCGACTGAAGTGTCACTTTCTGTCCTTCCGGGATTAAATATTGACGGAAATCCCGAAAGTAGAAAATTACAAACAAAAGAATGTAACAGTTTTATTGATTTAATATTTACCCAAATTAATGTTGTCACAGTTCGTCATATTGACCAGCCTTTCCTCGGTGAATGCAGCAGATACTTGACATACTTCGGTTGCCCTTTTATCAATATCAATATATACTTAATTAATTCGTTATTGGTTAATTCATTAAGAGTAATTAAAATTAAAATTTTATATCTGGTATGTTGATAGGCCTAGTGAAAGAATATTTTAATACATTTAATAATTTAATAACGCATTTAATACAAATAATAATTTACTATATACGCTTAACTTAAATACGTTTTTAACTATACCTTTATAATACCAATATCTACAGTTCGTACAATATGTTTGTAGTTGAACGACCGGCAACACAATATTTTTCATTGGCGTAGACATTTTTTTTCCTTAGGAGGGTGAAAGTAGAAGATTTTTATATGCATATTTTCAACACCACAGCTGATATTGAATGCAAGTTTCCACACCACTCATGAAGTATTGCTTTCAGCGCGTTACAATTTTTTTAGTGGGTGGTTCGCCAGTAGCCATATTTCCCACAAGTAACAAAAATAAATATGTACAAAACATCTAAGTAGTCGAGAAAAATAAACTTTAAAACGGAAAAATAAAATAAATATACGATTGAAATACAATCATATTTATTGTGTAAGTAGGTACCTACCTAATCTACCAAATCGTTAACACTCAACAAAGACAAAGATTATTAACAGACAAGCTTTGACAAAGATCAGAGCTTGTTTGTTAATAGGTACCTACATAACTAAACCGAGACTAAATTCTACACATTTTTAAAAATCATTACAAATGCATACATACCTACCTACCAGCTTCTCATCGCAAAGCGATTTCCAATACACACACTTTTTACAGCCAATCAAAATTAGAAACTGACCTTGAGGTATTTTACAGTCATTGAAAATTTTCCTTTTATAATTTTATAAACAGTCTATAGAACTTTTAATTTTGCCCACTGATGTAAATTATTAATTTGTGATCTAGGATGGTAGGTACCTACATAAAAATAAAGTCAATGGACAATAATAGGTACCTACTTATGTAATAAACCAGAGAGCGTTTTCAGTTTTGTAAATCCCAATAAAAAACATAACATCGTTGCATTTAGCATTTATAACCTAGCGGCCTCAAGCACTGGACTATTTTTTGGATAAAATTATTTGAGAAATGTCTTAAGTGGAGGATGTAATAGGTACCTACCTACCTCAGTACACGTCAGTACCTACTTCGAGCAGCCCCTAAATCAACTTTTTTTTTGTTAAAGTCGGCTCTGCTCTAACACCCACTATCCATTTTTGCCGTCAAATAATATTTTCCTTACATTTTTTTAACATACCTATCCTATCTCGTAAATAAAGCGAGGTCTGGTGGAAATCTACGTTTTTCAGGTTTCATACGAAACGAACAAACATGTTTGCTAACCGCCATACTCTTTTATTTCAACTCTCGTAGCGATGTATACCTACATAGGTAGGTATATAAATAATATATTAGCAATTCCCGCGAACACGCCACTGTAAGATATGCGAACGTGATCCTATTCGATCCGAGAATCCGATCCCGATCCGAGAGATACGATTCCAATAAGTTAAAAAGAGATATACTGCTCGAATATTCGTTATTGGAAAGGTCGTGGATCGGCGTTGCCGCTTTTAACTATAAAAATAGATGTTTACGTAATTGTCATATTTAAAGTAGACGAAAATTAATGTAAAAACGTAACATCTTGGCCTATAATATATTATTGTGTGCACAATTATTATTTAATAACATCCATAAATAATATATACAACTTTAATATAGTATTGTGGAATTTGATATTTTAATTGAATACTGAGAAAATTGAGAATTACATGTGGCAACTGCGCGGTATCTTATATGGGGTCAGTTAACTATACACACATATTGAATGAACTGTATTTAGTTTTATAATAACTTCATATAACATTAACCTTTAACCATTAATAATAACCTTATATAACAGAAGACTATTTGTTCAATACATATCAGGAATAGTGAAATGGTTTTCTTAAATTTTGCAACAGAAATAAATCAATGCCTAAAATTGTTTAGTACCTATAGTATTTTTTAGATATTGGAACGAAACGTTCTAATCACCAAAATATCATCGGAATGTCATAAACACAGCTATATGCAGTTGTTTCAGAATTAAAATTATTCTGACTAATACTTTGGACAAGATATAATAGATGGCGCCTGTTTTCGCGACACTCGTTTCATAAAATTAAAATGTGCTGGTAAATTTAATTATATTTTAACTAATATTCCCATTTTGTACTACCTTTTGTTTATATCAACAATATACCGTTTACCTATTCTTTAAAGCCCCAATTTTGTCTTTTTTATGTTTGGTTTGTCTTTTACTATTTCAAAATAAAATCCGTATCATTGTAGTGGACTTAACTAACTTATACTTAAAAATTAAAAAAATATATATTGTTTTTGCTCAGTTATAATCCATGAGATTTTGTTTTAATGTTTGCTGGATTTCTCTAATGTAAAATTTCCCAGTGGTTACCATCTCCTGATTTTGATTTCTCAGGGCTTGTTGCATAAGTAATGCAAAAAAAAATGGTCCATCTGCCTCCAGGTTCTTACCTGTCGATGTGTTTTTGAGAGATTCCCAATAAAAATACGAGGAAATCCATATAGGTACAAGTTTCCCCTACGGCATGTGCCCCCCTCGACAGGTATTGTGTCCGTTATTCTAGACGGGGTAGACCGTGGGATACTTTTACACGGCCGCTTTCAGTTCCCTGTATTCTACAACGGACCTGCTAAAAGTTCCCATCATCTGCATAGCCAACTCAACCGTCGGCGGATAACAATGGTCGATACATTTCGATATACTGCTCTCGCTTTTCGTATATTTATGCGCTTTTCTACCATTTTGATTACGTTTCCCGTAAAAGGACTAATGCATTATATTTAGTTATCAACCAAAGTGATTAAGATCTAAGTGTTTGAATATAATGATTGTATATAATGCCGTAAAGGAAGGCGGGGCCAAGCTCATCTTATATATTGAAAAGTAATTACCGATTTTATTTTCAAATTTGGGATATTCATACAAGGAGTAATTTCCAATCAAGTGAATAAAATATCAAAGATAATAATAATAATAATATTTATTTATTCCAACAGGAAAAAACCCAATTACAGGAATAAAAGCAATACAAGTAATAATTAAAATATAATTAATATATAAAATATATAAGTAGAAGTAAAATAATACAAAACAGCAATCCAATAGATAAGACGTAATACCTATTAGCCAAACTAAATATGCATATGCATAATATGCATATATGACAACATAAAACAAACAAACAAGTACCTAAAATACTTAAGCTAACCGAGCTAACCAGTTACATATACTCTTCAAATTATCACAGTGAATATCAATCAAAAGCGATACGATTGAACAGTTCACACATTAGAGATATTGGGGATTTTCTTAAAATATTTGATCTAGGAGCAACACAGTAAAATAAAGTTTGCTGTCTAGAATTTAGGCGAGGTATCAGAAAATTTATTTTATTTAAAAGTTCAGGGCAATCAAGCTTGTCATTCAAGGATATTAAATAAGAATCTAATTAGCATGATATTGCGTCTAGTTTCTAAAGGGTCAAAATTAAATCTCGCAAGTAAATAATTCTGATCCAGACCTCTAGGAGGATAAGATCCATCTTGCAGAAAGATCGAAAACTTTAAGAACTTTCTTTGGATCGATTCTAAATGTTGACAATGAACGTGATAAATCGGATACCATATAATCGACCCGTATTCTAGTTTTGACCTCACCAGAGCGCAAAAACAGAGATTTGAAGGTGCTTATATTAGAAAAGTCCCGGCAATTGCGGTAAATGAAGCCATAAGATTTAAAGGCACTAGATACAATATGGTTTATATGTTCAACAAAAGTGAGTTTGCTGTCAAAATAAATACCCAGATTGAATACATCAACTCGACTGATGATGTCATTCCCAATGAAGTAGTTGTGAGCATAAGATGAAGTTTTGCGAGTATAAGTCATTACGTTACATTTGGCAATATTTAGTTTAAGATGATTAGTCTCACACCATAAAGTCATTCTGTTAATGCAGTCTTGAAGATGGATGGAATCTGTAGAATATTTAATTTCAGACTAGAGTTTAAAATCATCGGCAAATAACAAATGCTCACAAGTAATGACTTCAGGAAGATCATTAATAAAGATTAAAAACAATATGGGGCCCAGATTGGAATCTTGTGGAACTCCCAAAGTTGGAGAAAATGAAATTGAATTGAAATTTTGATATCTGACCATAAAGTGTCTATCGCTCAAGTAGGAGGTGAATAATTCAATTAATGCTTCAGAAAAACCAATACTTTCTAGTTTCAAAAAGGAGTATGTATGGTCAATCTGATCAAATGCTTCTTGGAAGTCCGTATAGACGACATCGACCTGTCATCTATTATTCAAAACCTCAGAGACATATTGGGTAAAAACCGCTAAATTAGATATTGTTGACCTCCTTTGCATGAACCCATGTTGGCGTGACGAAATAAGCTGCCTGGTAGAGTAGTCAATTTTACTATACAGTATGGTTTCAAAGATTTTAGAGAAATTACACAGTATTGAAATTCCTTTATAATTTGGAACATCATTTTGATTTCCCTTTTTTGGTATTGGGCAAATATATGGTTTTTTCCAATAACACGGGAAGGAAGAATTACGTAGGATGCAATTGAATAAGATCTGTAGGGGCTCTGCAAAAACATACGCACAGTCTCTTAGAACAAAACTGGGAATACCATCTACGCCCATTGTAAAAGTATCCTTAGATCGTTTCAGACTTTGTAAAACATCTTCATATGAGATATTCAGTAAGTCTATGTGGAGTTCTAGATTGTTGAGTAAAGAAAACTCAGATGGATTAACTGGTTGTGATTGAATGAAGACGCTGTTAAAGTAGTCACCAAACGCATTATCGATAACAGTAGGACTGGAAAGTTCACTGTCGTTATAGAACATTACAGAAAGGATTCGCGAGGAACCTTTCTTTTTATTTATAAAGTTCCAAAACTTTTTCTGTTTAAAAGGTTTTCTGTAATTTTCTACGCATTGCATTTTTACATTTTTACTTCACTCGGCCTTACAGAATAAGAAAATTAACGTGTTATAATTTTTGACATACCCATAAACATTCTTGGGCACTTAATCTTTCCTTTTTAATGTCCCTAAATAATTTTATTGTCTACTTTTAAAAAAATTTAGCTGTGCAATTTTCTTACTGAATCCCCCACGTGCTTGAATTAAGAACCGGAATTTTTTTCTCGTTCACGAATATTTTGATAAAAATTTAAAACCAAAGTTTTTATCAACTCCCCCATGATGCGACCATGGTTAGCGAAACCCGCGTCGAGTACAGTTTATTGTTCCTGTGTTAGTGGAGAGCTGTGTTCGGTTTTCTTAAATATTAATTTATTAAGTGTATTATTAGTAATTCGACACTACGATACTACTGTTCAATAGGGAATTAGGGAATCCGCACGGTTGGCCTTGTATCCTTTCTACATAAAAGTGTCTTTTGTAATAATTGTACTCGTGTACAAAAACACGAGCCGTGTTTCTCATGTGAGTAGTATCCCACGTCCCACGCTATTTAAAATCATATAAAATATTCCATTTAACTAACTTTTTATTTGTGCTTAAACTCGTTAAACAATTAAATTATACTGTTTTGTTCGTGCAACTTTATTAGGTACAATTCCAAAGTAAATTATGTTAAAGCGTTGATTAATCAACGGTTAAAGTTGCTTTCATATAAATATGTATGCGTATACAGACTGAAACTTAAAAATATTGCAAAATGTTGGTTAACATGTTTTCGATACAATGCACATAGAAATTAAATGTAGTTAGTTACTTAGTTACCTTTATCTTATAATATTATACCCATAATATTCATTATAATGGGTAATCATTGTCATTGTGTATTTTGTATTATGTAATGAGGTGGAAGGAAACTGCCCCATTATAGCCTAGCGCTAAAATAGACGGCAATTGCGACGGGACGGGAATGGCCTTATCCGCACATTGTGACAAAATTACTTCTGAGAAAAGCGACGAAATAAACGACTATCGGAAGCTTCAAGATTATAAACATTTAATTTGTTTAAAAGGCACCCTGTATATTATTCAGTTTTTGTAAAGAATGCATTTTCCAGGCTCCAAAAATGTTTTTAAATATTTAAATAATGTGTAGAGGAAATTCAGATAGCTCTGAAAAACATGCTTTTTTTTACTTTCTGTTAATCTGTCATATAGATATATAATAGATATAAGAAAATTACTTCGAAAAATTAATAATATATTAGATCTGATCTGAAGGCTTCTGCCTGGGTTTCATAAACCTCGCCACATTCTCGCCACACCTCGCTATGGCTTCTTCTTTAGGCTCGAGGTGTGAGCACAGAAATTTCAGAAAGGATCAGATCTATATCGATGATTTGGCACCATTGTACAGATTGCCAAATAATTTAATTTTGCTGAAGAAATACTGGTTAATAAAATTATATCAGTGGCGGCTCGCGATCTCTTGATTCGAGGAGGCTTATTTTATAAGGTAAGGTTACCAGTGGCGTACGGTGAGATAAAGGGAATAAGGGAAGCAATTCTTAGAAACCTCTGCCTATTTATTTATAGGGTAACTGATTACCCATTTTTTATAATTTTTGGCGTAGCGCATTGCTACAGATAGTTGAATGAATTAGTCACATCGGCTGTTTCATCTAGGTAGACAATAGCAAGCTGACTTTGTATATGTATCTAAAATGTATGTCTTGTATGTCATATTATTTATATCCATGACACGTTCGTTTGTGGTCGCGTTTACTCGGACCTGACCTCCCTGTCAAACGTTGTCGACACATATATATGTGAGGTTGCTATTTAAAAATTATAATAATTGATCTAGTTTCTGTCCCATGCTTTGAATTTTGTCAAGGCCGGTGGTGTAAAATGATAGTTAGGAAATAGAGAAATAATAGACTTAGCTCTGTCACTCAGTTATATTTTGCTATAGTCAGTCGGGAAAATACACTTAGATAAATATACTATATTGTCTTAAAAAAAAACTAGATTTCTAATTCCGCGCGATCAGTATGAAGGATCTAAACAGTGACAAAATTGAAGCGGCCCGAGACGAGCTGTGACGTCACAGCCTGCAATATTCGGCAAACTCCTACCGTCGCCACTGATTTAACTTTTATCTTAAACGGTTTTATTTTATTTTAAATCATCAGGTACTACTACAAAATAATTAGAACACAAATCTCGGGCTTCCTGAGTTTCTGACGTTTGGTGAGAAATAAAAACGTGGGGCGCATTTGAAATATGGTTTTTGTCGGCCCCACGTTTTTATTTGTTACCAAACGGTCCAGGTTTGTGTCCTAATTATTTTGTAGTTTTTAGTACAACTGATGATTTAAAATAAAACCGTTTAAGTTAAAAAGTTTTTTACTATTTTTATTTTGTAGTTTTAATTTTTTCCAGGTACCACTGTCTACCTCCTGCCTCGTTAAAAGCAACCAAATGAGCCCAGTAACCTTACACAACCCCAAGTAGCAAGTTTAAGACAAATCAGTTCGTAAATTCGATAGTCCGCCATTTTGATTTTTTAAGTTTGAATCAAAAATTGTATTGAGTGACCTTAAACACCGCAAAGTTTCAAGTTTGAGACAAATCGGTGCATAAATAGGATAGTCCGCCATGTTGGAATCGCCATTTTAATTTTTTTTGAGTTTGAGTCAAAAATTGTATTGCGTGACCTTAAACACCGCAAAGTTTCAAGTTTGAGACAAATCGGTTTATAAATAGGAAAGTCCGCCATTTCGTCTTTTTTTTTTGTAATACAAAAATATTAAATTTTATTGTCACTGGAACACTATAATACACCTACCAAATTTCAAGTCTCTAGCTCATCGAGAAGTAGTTGAAAAAACGGTTACAAGATTTGAAACAAACATGAACAAACAAATAAATATACGGTCAAGCTAAATAAAACCGTTTAAAAATCCCGATTCAGTCTGATTCTTGATTTTTCTTAAACACCTCGTTTTTTCCAGGCACCCCTTTGTATGTACTGCATGTTTAATTATCCAGGAGATTACTGTATTTTAAAGCTTACCTATCCTTTGTTCACCCGGGGTTTATCCATCCGTCCTCGGATAGTGTTTGAAGAGTTCAGTGCCCTAACAAAATTCTCCTAATTGATCAGATCTTTATAAACCGAAAAAATATCAAGTGTCGTGTCCAGTAACCAATTATTGCTGTTCCTTTGCATCGCCCGTCCTCGTGATTAAACGTTTTCGCAACATCATCTGTGAAACGTGATGAAGACGAACGAAAAAATGTAAAGTTTCAATATGCAACCTTGTGAATTAAGTGTCATCTAATTCACGGTGCAAACTCGCTTATAGGTACGTTTACCTGGCCCGACATTTACAAGACTGCTAGTAGCTTTGTGTGGGGATACGACATACCTCTAACCGTCATTCAGCCCGACCAAGGCAGTCGCACAGTCGCATCGTTCTACGTCCGGTGTAACCGAAATTTTCGTGGCGATAGTGCGGGACCCTACGTCAACTAGTTTTTCCAAAAAATGTATGATTTTCCCTCGTAACTTACTCGCGTTTTATCTCGGTTATCGAAAAAAGGATATTCTTCAAGAATCTTGAGCTTTTGGCGTCTAACGCATTGTTGAAATCTCCAGTTCCCGATCCCAAAAGAAAGCAATAAGTAGTGGGTGTGTTATTTTGTGCAAAAATTCCAGTGTGGGTTTAAGTTTTAGTGGTTCAGTTCGTTATCTTGGCCGTAGCTTCGACCTCCAGTCATCAAGGCCACCAAGTTCGTGTCCACTTCAAGGAAAATCGTTTGATAACGGAATGTACAACGTAAGGACGAGCTGGACTAAGACGGCATATCTGAATTTACTTCCAACTCTTCTACAGATCTAGCCATTATCCACGTCAGAGGTGCAACTGCATTCTTCTGCAGCTCATAGTGGACCAAAGGCGTTGCGGACGTGTATGGGGTTGTCTAGAGTGATTAGTGAGCTGGCCTGCGAGACACCCTAAGCATCTGTTCATCGGACCGCATCTGCTCGTTTTTGTGAAACGGGGCACGAGTTGAATCGTGCGCTTTGTGTATTCGGAACATATGACGTTTTAGTTTTATTTTGAAAGTACTTGGTTTTCTTGAGATATGGGTAATCATCCTTCCAATCACGTGCCCCTGGACGCAGCCAATGTCGGGAAATTCGGAGATGTTCACACGGTAGGTCCTAAGACTTCTTAGTTTTCTTTTCGCCGTTGATGTGGCCAACGGTTTTCAGGACTTTTCTCATTTAATTCCATAGATCAGTCAAATCCGGATGGACGCACCATTGAATGCTTGAAAATCATTGGCATTCTTTGCTGCTTAGTCACCGGAATATTAGGATTACGTATTATTTATTGATCCGCAATATTACGAGTACATGCTTCCACGTGTGGTACATTCAAATATATAACTAGATTTAAAAGAAATCGTTTTAAATTTAGGGTCCTTGTAAATCGTGATCCTTAGATAAATGTTCCTATTATTTTTATTAGTAATTAGTATCACCATACTTACACTTACGGTTCAGGTATATACGTACTCCATCCAGTCACAGGTACCTCACAGTCACAGTGGATGTCAAATAGGTATGACATCATTTTTGTTCTTGTAGGGGAGTAAAATCGCTTCTCTAACTCGCTTAGTTCTTGAAGTAGCTGACCCTGAAGTATACCCAGATGAAACTTATACCATCTTGTAGAGTATGTAGAGTATGTTTTTATCTATAAGAAATGGTAGATTACTTATAGCTAAAAAACTTGAGCGGTTCTTATGGTATTTTCCAACATTTTCATCAAAACATACTCTACAAGATGGTATAAGTTTCATCGGGTTATATTTCAGGGTCACCCAAATTAATATCGGTACCGATTTTGCTCCACCATTGTCTTAATTGTGTGGAGGTGGCTACAGGCTAACTGTTATATACCAAGATGCAAAAATTTTATACGTTTTAAGTTCTATATAGTAGAGAAAATAAATTAAAAAAATTGATTTACAAAACTTTTGAAAAAAAAATGAAACCTTCATTTTTGGTGATATTTCACTAAATATCATTTCATTTTAAAACCTGCTGAATGATTACTTATAGCTAAAAAACTTGAGCGGTTCTTATGGTATTTTCCAACATTTTCATCAAAACATACTCTACAAGATGGTATAAGTTTCATCGGGTTATATTTCAGGGTCACCCAAATTAATATCGGTACCGATTTTGCTCCACCATTGTCTTAATTGTGTGGAGGTGGCTACAGGCTAACTGTTATATACCAAGATGCAAAAATTTTATACGTTTTAAGTTCTATATAGTAGAGAAAATAAATTAAAAAAATTGATTTACAAAACTTTTGAAAAAAAAATGAAACCTTCATTTTTGGTGATATTTCACTAAATATCATTTCATTTTAAAACCTGCTGAATCAATTTAACACCCTACGAGATGTTATAGGAGAAGCAACACCAAAGATTTTGGTGTTGGCAACTTTTCCAATACGAAAAGAATTAGATTTTTTTAAGTTAGGAAGACTAAATATTTTCTTAAGGATTTCCCCAAGCTCTCCTTGATATCTTCAAAATCTCTTAAGCCTCTTTAACGCTTAAGACCACTATATATGCAAATCCGGATTATTATATACGTAGGTAACTATAATAGAGGCGCTATTTGCCAGAAACTTAATTTTATGAGACCCTATTAGAGATGTTGCCTTATTTAGCAATTATTTTATGAGGATCCCTTGTAAAAATAAATTGCCAGGCAACAGGGATTTGCATAGCGAGAGCAAATAAAGTAAAGCTACAATAATAAATTGTAATACATATTACGTATTGTAAGGGGTCTTCATTAATGTTTGTAAAGCACGTGATCATGTTTTATACAGTTGTTAGGAATTTGTGATTGTCACTAAATTCTAAACTACATCAATTCAATAAACGGAGTGCATCAAAAATTGGGACTGCTCGAGCATTGGACTGCTCGAACCGTATGAATAAAAGGCATCTACAAATAATTAGTTTTTTTATATTTTAGAAAATAACCCTCGAATAACCCTGCAGCGATTTTTCCAACGCCCAAGGACGAAAATGTCTTTAAGAAAGATAATGAAGAAAAAAATTCTCGCATTTTTTGTACCTATATATTTTCTGTTAGTCAATAGTCTAATATGTAACGAGCTACAGCGGCGGATCTCCCGAAATACAGTAAATCGTCATTTTTGACGGTAAATTTAGTAATGTTACGCCACTGGGTTCGTATAATAAGTGGTACCGTCCAGAATCCAAATACACTTTATTAACTTCCAAACTTAGTAAGTCACAATTGTTCACAATGATAAAAAACTATCACAAACTGAATACTTAATTATTTGTTACTCGGTCTTGTCTCCAAGAACGTTTAAACTAAACTGTAACTCATATAACGATCGGCTGGCCCTTTTTTTTCTAGAATTTTCTAGAACCTTGAAAATAATATATATATATATATATATATATATATATATATATATATATATATATATATATATATATATATATATATATATATATATATATATATATATATATATATATATATATATATATATATATATATATATATTTACTATTTTCGTTAGTTAGTTAGTATTTCGTTAGTTAGTTAGTATTTCGTTAGTTAGTTAGTATTTCGTTAGTTAGTTAGTTAGTATAGTAGTTCGTTAGTTAGTTAGTATATATATATATATATATATATATATATATATATATATATATATATATATATATATATATATATATATATATATATACTAGAAAATTCTGGAAGGTTCTCGATTATTTCATCCCATTCTAGATTGTTCTCAATTATTCCATCCTATTCTAGATTGTATACAGGGCGTCTCGAAGGGGGTAGTGACTACCCGGTAGTCCACATGTTCTTCTACTGAAACTATTCTAAATGGGGCCAGGGGGCGTATCTCGGTTATTTAAAGTCCCAGAGGGCTGACACTTTGCACTTGGGGGAGTTGTATCTGGCATTTCCAGATGCGCTGTTGCCACATCGCCGGGTGCGGTGTTGCCAGATCGTGCAGATTTCCCTAAATCTGGGTAATTTTCAGTATATCGTGTACAATTGCTTCGGACGATTCAGTAACAGTAAGAACAATTTAAGCTTATTTTTGATGTTTTTCCATACCTGTTAGTGAAATAAGTTGCATAAATACATTTTTTTATATTTTAATTGACTGAGAGAACGTTCAAAAATTAATTAAACACCAAAATAAAAATATTACCAATTTTTGAAGGCGATAGTCGTATAGAAAACGTATGTTGTTGCTTGATCCAATTGTAGAGAAATATGTTTAAAATTTGACGTTTGACGTTTAGTATTTAAATCTATTAAATACTAATAAATGCCTACAACCCTAGAAATTCCCATCTGAAAATTACTCTTTTGAATCTCCCATAAGAAATACATGACAGTCAAATTTGTTTGAAATGTGTTTAGGACCTAGGACCCCATTTCAAATTTCGCCCCCGGATTTTCCTAACCTAACTAATATGGTCAATTACACCTATTATTATGCCCATGGCGATGATAAATTAAAGTGTGGATAAATACATTACAACAAAAATTCCAACAGTTCTTAAAAAATGATGTAGGTTTGAATACTTTTGCGTTGACTTGTATGACAACAATATCAGTTTCTGATACAGAGTAATTTTTAACAGGAAGCTGTAGCTTTCAGACGAATCCAAATAGTTGCAGGTCTCGGATAAAATGGAAATTCCTTTTTTTTTGCCACCCGATATTTTTAGCGTACATTACACAAACACTACACAAACGTTCATAAATTATCGAGAATTATTGATTATTCTGATTAAGTTCTATAAACAGGCTTTGATTATTATTAATTAATATAGATATCTACTATCAGCTACGTTTAGTCACCAATCGATCGTAGGAATTTATTAAGCTCCCGTGTAATGTCAAAGTAGGATCTTTCTAGCAAGGGATAATATTATTATTATGCAAGTCCCTGATAATTTGGCTGCATACCTGTATTTATTTTTGCAACCAATCAGCAAAAGTAGAAATTCGGAATTAGCATGTATTGGTAATTAAAAAAGTGGTGAGTGGGTATCTGTACCATGGCAACTAAAAAAAAATGAAATCTTCTTGTAGGTGGTTAACAGCGGCGATCACTGACAGTTATTAGACTAGTCATCAATCTTCATCAATGCAATAATTCACGTTATGAACGGACACATAACGGTGACTTGGCCATCCTCAATTAAATGATAATTTTTTTACAGCTTATTATATATGATGATCTTTCCAACATCTTTTATGTATTAGCTATTATTTTTTTTTATAAAACTGCCACTAAAAACCTGAACAACTTTTTTTTTAATGGAGACACTGATTTTTACATCTCTTTGGATTATCTTCTCCTGTAAAAAATATATATACAGTCGAACTTCGATAACTGGAACCATGACTTAGAAACCATGACTGGAAAATCAATGAAATTTATTCTTCTTCCTTCCATTCAGTATTTTTTCAGTATTTTGATCAAATCCTGCTTTATTGAAACGGTTAGCCTCAGGCTTGACGTCGATATTCCACGCTTTTGTTACATCATCAACACAGTCCATTAACATAATGCTTATGTTATTGTTTTTATTCTCTTCTAGAGTTTAATAGTCTTTTCAAAATTCTGCGACGATAGTGACATTTTAAATTTTGTATGAGACCTTGAGCAAGTGGTTGAAATTTGGGGGGAGAAGCAAGTTTGATAAACTGTCATCTTTCTTGAATGTCCTTTAGGGTCAGTAGCGTCGATTATATTTGTGTAATTAGCAGCAACATGTGTAATTAGCAGCAATAAATTTCAAACTGTTCTTATAGGTACAGCCATAATACAATACATATTAAAATTATGTTACCCTCCCAGAATTCGACTTTTTCTATCTAAAATAAATACACTGCGCAACTTATTTAACGCACAACCAAAAAGTTAACTCAAATTTGACGTTATGTATTTTCGACAATTTTTGTTCGTTTTGGTCGATTTTTTTTTCAAATTGTAGGTTTTTCTCTTAGGAATATCACTGTCTTAGTTGTTTTGGTAAAACGAATGATTTTGATATTATAACAGGTGCTATAAAAATGTTATGTTTTTTTCCGAAATTTCAAAACGTCCTGTGGGCTATACAAGGTATTGCAAGTTATTGCAATTATAGCCAATTTAAAGCCTCATGTTTTTTCTACATTTTCTTTTTTTATTCATTTGTTTATCTCTGTTACTTCATAAAATATCCAATTTTTGAGTTGACGTGATTTTTATTAAATTTATTAACTTTCTTTTTTGTCAAGTGCTCATTATTTATTACTCATTATACTGGTTCAATGCCTCATTTTGCGTTCTGTTTTCCTTGATATCTTATAATTTATTGAGAGATGCAAGGTGTTTTAGAAGAGAAAAAGGTCTTAAAAGGACAAAAACTCAAAAAACATACCTAGAAAAATGGATTGCTTTAATCAATAAAACCACGAATAACAGGAAACAAAACAAAAGTAAATAGAGAATTAGTATCTGGTGTTCACCCCTTCCGCGAATGACCTCCCGACATCTTTGGTTCATACTTAAAACCAAAGTTCTGATTAGGTTCTGATCTAGGCCATTCCATAATTCGACTAGGCGTCCTTCCAATTCTTGTAAATTTTGGGGTTGTCGTCCCTCACTTCGTAACCGCCGACCGATAAAATTCCAAACATGTTCAATGGGGTTAAGGTCGGGGCTACGGGCTGGCCAGTCTATGTGATCAATTCCTACTTCTTCATCAGCCCTACTTCATCAGTCCAAAGAATACGTTCCCAATCTGCTTCCATACAATTAACATGCTCATTGGCAAAATTCAATCTGGCTCTTCGATAATCTACTGTTAATGCGGGTCCTCGAGCAGCAATCCTGGGTCTTAAATTTGCCTCCCTCAGTCGTCGGCGTACAGTTTGAACGCATATGAGTGGACCACCTGCGTCTTGAAGTTGTGCTCTTAAATGTGTTGCAGTTATAAATCGTTGTCTTACAGCATTTACTCTTAAAAAGCGATCCTGGAGAGCAGAGGTAACACGAGATCTACCTTGACCGGCCCGTCTGGAATGTTCTCCTGTTTCCGCGTACCTTTTTGCTCTCGCTATAGTTGTGTGAGACACTCCCAACCTTCCAGCTATGCGGTTGTAACTCCACCCTTCACCATGTAATGTAGCTGCCTCAACACATTCATCACGAGTTAAATTTCTGGTTTGGCGTGCTAAAAAACTAATGACACAGTTGTCAGTTTATGACGTGTAATCTTCGATTTCCATAGCTTGCTAGCTGTTTGAGTTGTCCCATAAATGCATTTCATGTGAATAAAAGCATATGGTGTTTCAAAACGGTGTATTTCATGAAGTAACAGAGATAAACAAATGAATAAAAAAAGAAAAAGTAGAAAAAACATGACGCTTTAAATTGGCTATAATTGCAATAACTTGCAATACCTTGTATAGCCCACAGGACGTTTTGAAATTTCGGAAAATAACATAACATTTTTATAGCACCTGGTATAATATCAAAATCATTCGTTTTACCAAAACAACTAAGACAGTGATATTCCTAAGAGAAAAACCTACAATTTGAAAAAAAAATCGACCAAAACGAACAAAAATTGTCGAAAATACATAACGTCAAATTTGAGTTAACTTTTTGGTTGTGCGTTAAATAAGTTGCGCAGTGTAGTTTATGAGAAATTTAGTCTAATACAGAAATTAACCGATCTCACGTTATTTGTGATAGGCAAAAAAAAAGACGTTACAATAATGTTAATTTCGTATTCCGTTACAACGTTAACCCGTTTTTTTTGCGTTTACAGGCCGTTCATGAACTTGTTTGCTCATGTAACGCAAAATTAACACAATCTTAAATTCAATTAATTAATTTGATTTAAAATTATTAATTAATAATTTATATTAATCACCACCCAAGAGGTACTAGGTACCTTGTACCTCTATATATCATGTCAGTAAGCGATGTGAACTGTTATAAATGTTATTATACTGTGTTACACCCATGAATGTTATGAAATTAGCAATGATTTCATAGCAATGATTTTCCTCTCATTATTGTCTAATACTAAGTTTGGTATATTAAAATCACCAGGAATAAGTATGTGCTTACCTAATGTGAATTCTATTTGACTAAATCCTTTAAGAAATATTTCAAAGTTCTCGCTATTAACATTTTGAGGTACATATACGACAAATATATAAATAGCACCATTAATTAATTGCCTTTACAACACACAACATCGATAGTAGGAAAATTCATTGTAAGATAAGGAATGTCATTTTTTCAAATGTCATCACTTATGGGCTAGGTACTGCTAGCCCATAAGCCTTCTGTTTTATAGTCAGTCATATGTAATTTCCTTTGCTCCGATGAACTATATATAAATCAGAGAGTAATTCAGTACTTATTACGTCTTCTTTTAACCATGTTTCTAAGTCCAATTCAGCTTGAGATACACTTGCATAGAAATGTTGCACTTTACTATTGAATCCTCTGACATTTTGGTAATTACATAGGATAGATTGAGTATTGTTGGGCGATTCTAATTTAAAAATTTAGATTTATATTTCTTGATAGTATGCAATTTGTCGGGGGGTGGGAACTGGTGCAACAAATATGTTTTTACGCCGAGGATCCGCTTTCAATAGTCATATAATATAATTATAATATACTATTATAAATATAATTCATAATAGTATATTATATACTGGGATTAAAAGTACTTCAGTCGCAAGGTATATACGATATTTTTCGTACTCCGAAATTGAAACGTAATAGGTAATATTTTTTATATTATGTAAATATAAAAAAAGCACATAGAAACACAGATAATTATTAAGCATAAAGCGAGGCAAATAATGGGAATTGTGGGAGAATGTTGCGTTGTGACAAGATTAATTTGGAGACATTGTCATTGCTAGTGTCATTAGCTCGATTATGAGTGAAGAAGGTGTATCTGGTATTGATAAAAGGGCAGCCAAAGTGTGTCAAGTATCTGCTGCAATCACCCAGGAAAGACTGGTCAATATGGCGAACTGTAACGTAATTTAGGTATATATTAAATCAATAAAACACCTGTTAAGTACATTATTTTGTTTGTAATTTAATCCTTCCGGGATTTTCGTCAATATATAATCCCGGAGGACAAAAGGTCACTCTTGAGTCCCTGTCAGTGAAGTTATTACTTCAGCCGCGAAAGTATTTTTGAGAAAAAAATTTAATGTCGTTGTCATAAGCTGACAAAAATTATCGAGTTACATGTTTTACAAATAATCGAATTTAAATTACACCTTAGAAATGTCAAAATAAGAAAAAAACTGAAGCAGATGAAAATATAATTATGTCGTATAGTGGCCTGAACCATAGTGTTCTTTGTCTTTGTAATTATTGTGAGAAGTGGCACTTCTTTTACTTTATAACAATGTGATAATATCACCTACCTATACATATGATGAAAACTTCAGCTGATAACGATCTTCATAATGCTAGTAATTAAGTAATTTAAGTAACCTTGCATTGTCGATGTCTATAATTAGATAAATGCAGTCTCGTAGTAATATATTTAAGAGGTATTATTACTAATTTGTTGTTGAATTGTAATGTAATTGTATGAATAGAAATAATTTAACAAAACGCATCGACCGGCTGCATACCTACCTACTGAACAAATTGATATACAAATCATATAGCGGGGAAAGCACGTAATATAGCATGATATGGGATGGATGATTATATCCCCTCATAGTGAACCGTCATAGTATGAATCATACACATAATCAGGAAGTACAGTTTTGAATTTGATTGTTTATATGATCATACAGTGAAAACAGAATAATGATACAATACAATTGGGTCAACATTTTAATTACAAAGAATTTGTTTTGAAACGTGTCTCACGCTTCTGAATAAATGACGCGGGTCTGAATGTCTTGGGGGTCTTGAACTTGACTTTTTGGAGGTGCCGTTACCTATTTCGGTCAGTGGAGAAGCTAACGATAATGGGGTATTTTTCCTCGATTGAAACACAAATGGGCAATTCCGAATTCACAAGTACATTTTTTCCCTTAATTTTTGACATAAGAAATAATGTGCAATATTCAGAGATAAGTGTTTAATTGCAGTTTGAATTTATATGACGTCACTAAGCGAAAAAATATGGGAATCACTAGATATACGTATACATTTTTTTACAGCTTGTTTTATAATTAAACAAAAAAAAAAGAAAAAATACGGTTCCCTTCTTTTCCATTTACTTTCTGCTGCCATTGTTAAAAAAAGTGGGAAAATACCCGGTACCACTACGCAGGCCACGTACACTACCCTGCGGCAAACCTTTAATTTAGGTAATTTAAAAATATTTGTCCTCCATTTTTTGTATTAAATTTTTATGAATTGACATCATAGATAATGCAGATAATCTTCAGTCATAATCGATCTCAACCATGTATTTAGTTTTATTAAAGTAGTGAAAGAACGTTCAGCTGTACATAGTCATGGCTAAAGATTAAGGCGCCCCCTCCCCAGCCGGGCGCCTATGGCAATTATAAGTGACAATTGAAGACATAAGTAGATAAAGGTGTCATGTCGCAATTTTTGAGTAGATTAACAAAACGCGTTTTGTGTTGGAACTTTTTTATTTTGCTTTTAATTTAAATGAGTAATATCTCAAAAAATAGATCATTTTAGGCTATTGCCATTTTTTGATCATAATATTTTTTAAAAATACACAAGATTTTGTAAAAGTAGATTTTTGTGTACATAACACCTTGATCCACAAACTTTAAACTCAATCTGTGATAAGTTTCGTGATGGATAAAAGAGTCATGTAGCTTTTAACTCAAATTTAATTTTATGTAAACGCAGTACAAACTCATACAACGATGAAAATTATTGTTTGTGTTTTGTTTAAACTTAACTAAAAATTTGTTTTTGTTTGTTTTATGAGCAATATCTGTTTTTCTCTTTTTTCTTTCGCCGGATTTAATGATTCTTTGCGATGCGTCCGAAGTCTCTATCGGAATCAAGAAAGCCGTGTCCAACCACGGGAAACTTATGCTCGAGTACTTTAAAAAACTTTAGTATCAAGTATTGTTAAAGGCAAAGCATATAAAAGTTTTTATTTTGTCCTCCATATTAGTCGGAACAAATTAATAAATGGTCAATTCCAGGATCCTCTTCTTCGAGTAATTTGCAAAATCGTAACAGACAGGTAGCTATTTCAATACTGCCAGGGGCGTAGTCATGGGGGAGCACCCCCTGAAATCATGAATACTATACCCATAATTCGAATTTTTATTTAAATTTTTGTTTCAAGTCTCAATATTTTTTATTAAATAAAAGGCACTTTCATTTAGTTAATTAGTAACTATTTTTTTGATTTGTCAGCATTTGGATTAGGTACCTATTTAAAGATGTTAAATATGATTTTTCAAAGCTTTCCTTGGTATTTTAGTTCTCCAACCATCATCTAAATTCTGGTTACGCCACTGATTATTGCCTCTATTGGCAATATCTTAAGTCCAGTTAAAAAAATATGACGTGTGGCCTAAATGTTTGACACAGTGGATACAAACGTTATTAACTACATTTGCCTTAAATAACAGCCCTTAGATGTGGATAACTTCAGCAATGGAAAACATGTTTTCCTGTCAACGGAGGATATTTGTCTATCTGTCTAAAAGTAGGTATCTACTTTTTGGGAATGAAAAGCCAATGTAAATATGTAAAAACTATGTAAATATTACAAATCTAGGATTTCCTATTATTGGGAGGTTAGATCTATACCAGGTAAGTTCAAAAATTGCAAAAAGTACTATTTTCAAAAAATGTGACATGACGCCTTTTATCGACTTATGTCTTCAATTGATAGTTTCCGAGAAATAAGCAAAAAACCGCGTTAAAAATAAAGATTTTTTAGCTTTTTTGCACTTTTTTCAATGTTGCGTCACGAATGTACTGTTAGGGTTTGATGTTTTTTCTGATGTTTCATTTTTAGTATTTATAATATATATATATACATTTTATTATAAGGAAATGGCACGTCATGCCGATATTGGACAGGCAGCCGGATGGCGAGTGGTAATCTGGGCCTTTGAATAGTACAGAGTATAGAATAGAATAGAATTTTTACAAAGCAACCGGATAAAAATGCGGTAGCATTGAAGGTATTACTGGATAGGGCTGGAACCTTTGATGTAATAACTTCGCTCAAAGCGAAGTGAAAGTGTTTTGGTGTTTGTGGAAACTACTCCCGAGTGTTTTGAAGGTAATACCCTAATTATAAAATAAAATTTTTTTGCCAGCCGAAACACACGGGCCGTTTTTGCTGTAGCGAATTAAAAAAAAATTATGAGGCAACCGCTTCAAAATTGGTGAGCATACTTATTGACACCACCAAACATTGGGAAAAAATTGCCATCCGATCCTGAAGGGCAGTTTCGGAGAAACAACCTCAAAAGTCGCCGAAAAACCTTTTTTTTCGATTGTTTCAACAATAATAAAAAAACACTATAAATTGTTGAAATATACTGTCCTAAGTACAAATAATAGTATATCTGGAATATGTCCGGAGTGCGGATCGAGATCCGCTGCACTTAGGCCCCATTGGGCCCCTTGTGCTTCCTCCGTGAGGGAAATGTCTCCCTAGGTCATCGACCAGCCCAATGTTGTACAAAAGGTGATGATGTTGCCCAGGGGCATTTCCCTCAAATTGGCCATAGAAGGCCAACGTTCCCCCAATATGGATTCTCTGGTCGATGACACGGCGGGACATTCGCAAAGTACATGCTCGATCGTTTCATCATGTTATAGAGGTGTTTCCTTACCCGGCAGTGTCCGGTTAGGATTCCTGTAACAAATCGCAGTTTACCCCTGGACATTGCCAGATAGTTCCTCGCCGTCTCTTCGCTGGGATATCTCAAGAGATTTCTGGCCAGCTGACAGCTACTTGTTTCATCCCATAACGTCTTAAATTTTATGTGGGTGTTTTCCTTTATTAATTGTAGTTTCGCTGCAACTGGTAGCGTACTTGAAGGACCAGGCCCAAGGATACTCAGGTTGGCTGCCTTCTTGGCCAGTTTGTCAGCTTCTATATTGCCGTTGCATTGTGAGTGTCCTTTGACCCAGCACAGGCAGATGTTATTCATCTGACATGCTCTCACAAGTGCTTGGTGACATTCCCATGTTGATCCTTTAGTTATTTTATAATTTTTCAGGGCCAGTAGTGATTGTCTACTATCTGTGCAGATTCTTATTGTCTTGCCCGTTATTTCTCTGCGAGCAATCTCTTGTGCGGCTATGGTTATACCAGCGAGTTCTGTTTGTACTACACTGGCATTTTTATCCATAGTCCAGCTGCATCGGAGTCGCAGATTCCTGGAATATATACCACAGCCTGCTCCATCCTTTTTCTTTGATCCGTCCGTGAAGACATAGTTTACACCTTCAACGCCGGCCTCGTCTTCACCAGTAGTGTGTATGGTGTAAGGTTTATCAAAGACAAGCCGAGGCGGAATACCATCTGCACATGCCTGTAAAAGGGGTATCTTTCTGACAGCCTCAGTCCACATGCGGCTTCTGGTTTGGCCACAGCTTGCATTTGGTAGTATGCCAACAGATTTAAGGCGAGTCAGAGCCACTTCTTCTAGATGTAGGTCTAGTTGTGGGAGACACAGCATTATCTCCATTGCTCTCGTTGGTGTTGTTCGCATGGCTCCGGTTATGCTCAGACAGGCAACTCTTTGTACCTGGCCTAGCTTGAGTTTTGCTGTTATTTGTTGACTCTTGGGCCACCAGACAACAGCTCCATAGGCCAACATTGGTCTTATGATAGCAGTGTAAATCCACAGGACCACCCTGGGTTTCATTCCCCAGGTTTTCCCTACTGTCCTGCGACACTGCTCGTATGATATGTAGGCCTTATTTATTCTTCTTTCGAGGTGAAGATTCCAGTTTAATTTAGCATCGAAAGTTACCCCCAAGTATTTCACCTGTGGTGCAAAATTTAGTGCTGTGTTTAGGAGAACAGGTGCTCTCATTGGCTCCAGTTTTCTTTTCCTTGTAAAGAGTACCATTTCCGTCTTCCTGGGGTTGACGGATAGGGCATACTCCTCACACCAATTTTCGATTATTCTTAGGGCCATCTGCATTCTTTGACAGAGAGCTCCTTCGAATTTTCCATTAAGCAGTATCGTTAAGTCATCTGCGTATGCAATTGTGTAGAATCCTTCCACGTTGAGGTGGTTTAGGAGGCTGTCAAGAACCAGATTCCATAGCAGTGGTGATAAAACACCTTCCTGCGGACAGCCTTTCGCAACCAGTCCTCTTATGACAGTGTCTCCTGCACTGATTTGTACTGCTCTTTTAGAGAACATGTTGGATATCCAGCTGCTCACAGTATTAGGAACGTTCCTATGTGTTAGGGCCGCTGTGATTTTAGGAAAGGTGGTCTTGTCAAACGCACCCTCTATATCTATGAAGACACCCAGGGTGGATTCCTTATGATCCAGGGATTTCTCAATCCGACTTGCTACCACATGGAGGGCAGTATCGGTGGATTGTCTTCAGTAGAAATGAAGTTATACTAATAGGACGGTATGCTTTGGGGGTGGAATAGTCCATCCTCCCTGCTTTTGGTATGAACAATACTTTTACTTCTCTCCATGTCATTGGGATATAGAGGTGTGCTAAGCACATCCTAAACATCCCAACCAGGTGCGGCAGTAGTTTATCCAGGCCCCACTGAAGTAGTGCTGGATATATACCGTCGATGCCCGGCGATTTGAATGGGGAGAAGCTCTGTATTGCCCATTTGATTCTGTCTTCACTTACAATTTGGTTGGCGGTTTGCCAGTCCGAATTTGTTGGTTGGGTGTCGACTTCATTTGGCCATTCCCTACTATCTGTTGTGACAGATTCAGGGAAGTGAGTTTGCATGAGCAGCTCTAGGCTTTCGCAAAGGTTGTTGGTCTTGGTACCATCGTCCCTTTTCAATATACCTATATCATGGTTTTTGTCTTTGGTGAGGATTTTACATAGCCTGGCTGCCTGTGAGTAGTCTTCAATTTCCTCACAATAGGCTCTCCACGCTTTTCTTTGTTTTTGTCTAACTAGTTTTTTAAACTCCCTCAGGTGGGTCTTGTGTTGGTCCCAGTCTGATTCAAGTTTTGTCCGTTTTGCTTTATTGAAAGATGTCCTTGTCCTCTGTTTCAAGTCCGTCAAGTCCCGGCACCACCATTTAGTGGCTTCCCCAGGGGCTCTCGAGACTCTGAGCGGGCAGGATCTTTCAAAAGCTTTCCTTATGGCTGTTATTAGAGTGTCTGTATATTCCTCTATTCTGCCACTATCATTGAGCACGTCGAGTTTTTCCAGGTTCTTCCCGAGTTGACATCGATATTTATCTCTGTTGGTTCCTCGGGGATCCCGAAATGGTTTCCCAAAATGGTGGAAATAATAGTATATATCAATGCCATCCGATTTTCCAAGCAGACCAAGCAGTCGGTAAATATTCATTGAAAAGGATTTTCAACGATTTTGTGCAGCGTATGGCATAATTGTAATTTTAATGAGGTTTGGGGGGTGGCTAAATAGGGGTTAATTTAATCAAAATCGGATGGCATTGATATACACTATTATTTGTACTTAGGACAGTATAAATTTCGAACGCCATCCGATTCCAACAATTTTTAGTGTGTCGTTTTAATTATTGTTGAAACAATAGAAAAATCGGCTTTTTCGGGACTTTGAAGGGTTGTTTCTTCAAAACTGCCCATCAGGATCGGGTGGCAATTTTTTTCCCAATGTTTGGTGGTGTCAATAAGTATGCTCAGCAATTTTGACGCGGTAGCCTCATAATTTTCTTTTTATTCGCTAGTGCAAAAACGACCCGTGTGTTTCGGCTGGCAAAAAAAATTTCATTATATAATTAGGTTATAACCTTCAATGCTACCGCATTTTTTATACGGTTTTATACGACTCTGTACTACTCAAAGGCCCAGATTGCCACTGGCCATCCGGTTGCCTGTCCAATATCGGCTTGACGTGCCATTTCCTTGAATAGAACTTAAGGAAAAACAAATAATTTTATATACATCGCCCATCACATGATGACATTATCATGTAGTATAACAAAATGTTGATCACACTATATACCTGTCGACATATCATAAAACAATTGGATGGTGAATGTGATGCAGAATAAGAATCTCCATTCAACTATTACGGATCCATTTGACACGTTCCTCGGCCGTGTCACATCGGCATCATTGGCATTCATTTGGATGCCTAAAACCATCCAACGTGTTGTGGTAAAATGGGGTCAACAATAATTCTTGAAATATATATGTTTCTATATACTACAAAGAAATTACTATTACTGATGACACTGATAATATTGCTACAACTAAAACAAACAAAAAAATAATAATACTGAGAGTAGTTACTTTATGTAGGTTAAACGTTTAAGATAAAAAAGGCAAAAAAAAATATTGGAAATTAAAGTAAAAGTAAAATATTTGCAATACTGAAATATATTCATCGATGATTTATTTCGTCATAATAACAATTAATAAAGGATGGACCTAAACGGAAATATCTATATTCCTAAGATTATACTTAAATTGTTTTAACGTCATATTAAATACATCACAATTAGTTTTATCCATTTTTCCATTAAAAAGTGAACATATTCTATCAAGTCTAGATTGACTGTTTTTAACAAAGAGTGTAATATTCCTGGGTCTTGTATTTAACTGAGGTACTCTGTAGTTTACACGTGATAACAGATATGCGCAGTTGATTTTATTATTAATCAATTTATACAAAAACGTTAGTAGTATACATTTTCTCCTATATTCTAACTTTTTTATTTCTAATTCCAGTCTAATCGGTTCATAATGTACAAAATCTGGGGGGGGGGTGTGTTTTTTGTTAAAAATATAATTTAAAAAAAATATTTTAAATCCTTTCGATAATCTTCTTTTGTTTTTTAGTGTGCGGGTCCCAAATCACTGCTGCAAATTCTAATTTTGGTCGTATCAGAGTATTGTACAAATTTTTAATAGCATCTATTATGTTGAAACTACCAGTAATGCGTTTAATAAAACCAAGCATTTTGTACGAACCCGATATATGTTTCTATATGTTTGGTAAAATAAAAGTTTTCTTGAAATATAACACCTAGATCTTTATGTTGCGTTAATCGTTTTAACGGCATGTCATTCATCGTGTAACTGATATGAAATATAACGTTTTTCCTATAAAATGACATATGATAACATTTTTTTATATTGAAATACAACTTATTTTTTTGTGACCAAATATATATAGTATCTAAATCTTTTTGTAGAGTTACTCCATCATTGCTACTATTTACCGCCCTATATAATTTAAAATCATCTGCGTAGAGTAGACATTTGGAAGTTATATTATCTGGTAGATCATTAATGAACAACACGAAGGGAAGAGGACCCAAGTTGGAACCTTGTGGTACCCCAGATTCAACATCATACTCAAATGATTCTGCACCTTTGTAATTCACGACTTGTTTTCTTAGCTGTAAATAAGAACTAAAATATTTTATTAAATGTTTACTGAAACCAAATGAGAATAATTTATGTAACAATATATCATGGTCAACCTTATCGAATGCTTTAGCAAAGTCTGTATAGATGACATCCACTTGACTCCCTTTCTCCAGATGTTGCTCAATGAAAAAGACAATTGATTAGTATCTATTGACATCTTCTTTAGAAACCCATGCTGTATTGGCGTAATCATATTCTCAATTTGGGGGTAAATTTTGTTGTAAATAATAAATTCAAAAATTTTTGCTATTGAGTTAAGAATAGTTATAGGGCGATAATTAGAGTGTTGATGTTTACCGTCACTTTTATATATCGGGGTTGTTATTGATTTTTTGAATAAGTCAGGGAAAATGGCTGTCTCTAACGATAAGTTGAAAATGATAAGAAGAGGTTTAATTAAGTATGCGATACACGCTTTATAAATATAGCTAGGTATTTGGTCCGGTCCTGTGGCTTTTTTTGCTTTTAATTTTTTACGGCCATCTCTATTTCTTTTTCTGTAACCGAGTCGAAGTGTATATAATTTTGATTGTAGTTATAATTATTTTGCTCACAAATAGAATCAATATCATAATGAGAGTTGTGCTCAAAAACACTTAAAAAATAGTCAGCAAATCCATTTGCTATTTTATTTTTATCAGAGGTCAAATCACCGTTTATAAGAAATTCATCTGATATACCATCTTTTTTTGTGCTATTAACATAGTTCCAAAATGTGTTCGGGTCTTTTTTGATATTTAATTCAACTGTTCTTATGTAACATTTGTGGGCCTGCTTTATTTTGACCTTCAATCTTCTTCTTAGCATTTTAAACTTATCATCATAAAACTGTGATATATTTTTACGTTTCCTGTAATACTCTTTTAATTTCAAATTCGCAATAATATCTGAAGTAAACCATGGCGGATATTTTTTTGTTTTAGGCTTAACTCTGGGTATACACATATCTAATATTTTATACATTTCCTTATAATAATACTCTACAGCTTTATTAACGTTATCGAACGACTCTAATTCATTCCAGTTATACTCCCTAAGTAAATTAGTTAACTGGTCGAAATTTCCATTTTTATAATCATATTTATTTATGTTACTATTATCTATTTTATGTGGAACTAAATTTAATCGTGCTAAAATATTTAAAGCAGGATGTTTTCTATCACTAACAAGTAATGGTTGCATGTCCTCTTGAACATTTAAATTGAAATCACATAAAATTAAATCAAGTGTTCGATTATCCTCATTTGTACAGTTTTTATAAGATTTAAGGTCATAAAAGTTAATAAGATCTGATAGTATTTTAGTTTGTGAATTTTGAGTAAAATTAAAAATTTTTCAATGTATGATGGGTAAATTAAAGTCTCCAGTTATTATTATTTGATCATTGTCAGAGATGGTTATCAAAGTAGAAATCGACGTGACGATTTTAGCTTGCTGTAAGAAAAGTTATACTGCCCCGATCTCCCATTGCGGCAATTGTGGGTATCCTTTGAACATTTTTTATGTCTCATATTTCGATGTTACAAACAGTAACTACAGCTGACAAACTTTTTACCTTTCATCATAATCCTGATTGAATTTATTTAGTCGTTTTCTATAGGAAGAACTGTTAATTTAACTCACTCTATTTTCATTGGTGTGAAACCTTATCTTTGTTTAGTTTTATCGGGATTTGCTTAGTCAGCGCTCTCGTTTTCTCATTCTTTTTCCGAGTTGAGTAAGCAGTCACGTCACGTTCTACATTTTATATTCGGTACTTAGATTGTAATGTCTACCTTCATGAATCGTCTTTGTTTTTTGTGGCACCGTGAAAAAAAAGGTTGGTTGGCCATATTTTCTAATCAAGTAGACGCAAGATTTTTTTTAAAACGCAGCATCTACTTCTTTGTACCTAACTTTGCTGTTGTAATATTATGTAAGAGCTGTAAAAGTTCACGGTTTTTTAGCGAACCCAAAATCGTGCAGAAAAATGAGTCAGGTTACAACGAATGTTCGGCAAAAAAATGTGACTTATCAATGATATAATAGAGAAAGTAGTTCAGTTGTTGTTAGTCACTGATACTTATCAAAGTAGCAATATTTAATGGTGTTGCTTTCGATTGTAATTCCAGTTTTAATTAGTAAATTGAAACGGTGAAATACTTAACTATTAAAATATACTTATGGAGGTTCCGGAATGGTATCTAAATTTAAATCACAATAATAGGTCGCTGTCATTATTAAGTATGAAGTATAATAATAATTAATATTCGCATAGATTGTCATTGATATAGGCCAGTATTTCTCTATTTGTTTATCTGTTGACATAGATAGTATCAAAGATATACAGGGTCTTTCAGTTTTTAATCCCCGGACTTTAGGGGGTTGTAGAAAAAGTTAGTTTAGGCAGAACATTTCTAGTAAACTTATCAACGCTTATACTCCGAATCGCTTCACCCCAATAAACGATTAAGGTAGAAATCATTTTTTTAAATAAATAAGATAAGGTGGGGTAAGAGCGTTTTTGGGGTAAGTGCGACTATGCCATAATTATTTAATTACAAAAGCATAACAGGTATCGCCTTCTAATGGGTCTTGAGATAAATCCCTAATACAGAAATTAGTCCCTAGTAGGGATCTGTAATTTTATTATTTGAGATGTCACCAAATACGACATTTATAATAATCTTCTGTAATCTGAGCCATTTTAAACACTCATATTGTCATATTACATATTATCATAGGTTTTTTTGCTAACATATGCGTAGTTCTTCAAGTGGTTCAAGTATTATTTTCATTAATTACATTGTTTTGTTTTACAAATTGCCATGTCGCTCTTGCCCCTATTAAAATTTGATCTGGGGTAAGTGCGACTGTGACTCAGTTGTAACTTAGGAAAAGAAGTACTTATTTATTACATTGGACATAGGCTGCAGTCTTATTTTCGTTTTTGTAATACCTATATGTTATATTCTAGTTTTAATTGTGGTAGAATGAAAATTGAAAATAAAGTTTTTATACACTCATACCTTCATTTAAAATAATATTTTATCCACTAGATTCACGACAAATCAGGAGACAGGACTTTGTAGCTTTTGCATTGTATTATACTATTGCACTTATGCTCTTGCCCCAAAACACTTTAATATCACTTTAAGTACGAAACTACAGCCAGAAACGACTTACCCCATCATATGGGGCAAGTGCGACCTATAGTCCAAAAAAAATAATTCTGTTTTTTCTATACGTATTATTACAAATTTGCTCAATTCATACACTATTACACTCCCAATACTTGATAGATTCATGCATTACAGTGGGAAATATATAGGATAAAAACAAACATTTTCAGGGCTTTTTACATTTGAATTATGAAATTTCGCAGTTACCCCACCTTACCTTACCTATCTTAAAAACTATTGAACCTTTTATAATATACTTTCAATGATTGTTACACCAAATACCTTTGATTACATTGTAGATACTTTGGTTGATGTAAAATAAACAGATGCGTCTCGTTTGGGGTATTCTTGACGGTTTTTTATCAATAACTTTTTCTGTGATAGAAATTTCATCAAATCAATTAAGAGGGGTTTAAGCGTCTACATAAAATAATACATAAATATTACTCCTCAATTTTTTTTTTTAGCGGGCCACGGCATACGATTAATTCCGACATCCTGCTGTATGCGGTCGTGCATTATCTTGCATTAAGAGGAATTCATCGCCAATGTAAGGTGCAAATGGGACAACATGTTCATTCAAGATCTCTATGTATCTAACTGCATTTAGAGATTGCCAGGGTGGAAACACAAATAATTCTGTACGGGCATCGCTGATAATACCACCAGCGATACCATTAGTGAACCACCGCCAAAACTCTCCCTTTCACTGAACATACCATCCTCGTATCTTTCCCCACGCCTTCTCCAAACCCTCCGACGCCCGTCTACTGATCTCAACATGAATCTTGATTCGTCAGTGAATAAATCTTGAGACCATTGCAACTCATTCCAAACAAGATGAATTCGAGCAAAATCCAAACGAGCTACTCGATGTCGTCGAAGTAATCCCATTCCAATAGCAGGTCTTCTTGCGATAAAACCGAGACTCCTGAATCTCCGACAAATTGTTCGATCTGACACAACTGTTCCTCGTGCGTTTCTTAAATTTCGGTTTGTGATCACAGCTGTTTGATAGGGATTCCTCGATATTTGCAGACCAATAAATCGATCGTCAATATTTTGCATAATCCTGGAACTACCCGAACCTGGACGTCTGCTGTATTGGCCAGTTTCTCGGTAGCGCTGGATCGCTCTTCGGACAGTTGTTTCTGGTAGACCAACAATACGAGCTGCATATCTTTGGCTCCTTCCATCTTCTATCAAAGCCACAACTCTAGCTCTACTTGAATTGGACTAATTTGCAGTGGCATTTTCTTTTAGAACGTTAACTGAATTATTTTTTTTCACGAGAATTTCAACTGAATCTTTTGACGATTCAGTGTTAACCGTTACCATAGCCTCCTTGTTAAATATCAAACTTATTAACACCGTTTCATCTAAAATGTCGCATCTTCGTTGCTGAAGGGGCTAGAGAGGTGAATCAAAAAAGAGAATATTGAAAAAAGAATGGTAAACACCGTGACCAACCTAGGAATTCAATAAAAATAAAATTTCACTCCACAGCGACAATCTAATTTCGTGTCAAAATCATAATCGGTTTTTAAAGGCTATACATATTAAAAAATTCATTTTTTATGGAAAGCCAATTACAAAATAGTAATCCGCAAGAATCGCCCTTTCAAACCTTTATTTTAAAATGTGCTTGAATAATAGGTATTTTACTCTACAAAAGTTTGCGTATGTCGTCAATCATGAAGGAAAATATACAACATATTGTACACTTACGTAATAAGATTACCATAGATTAACCTCCAGTTTGATAAGTTTAAATATATATTAAAAACGTGTTAACTATTATTGCCAAGGCTAACTACTCAATCGGAGTAACGGAGTTACTACTATCTGTTTAATGATTATCCTCTTTATAATGCATTATGCTATGACCGTATTAGTCGTAGGAGTGTATAATCGGTTAGGATTTGGTAATTAATTTTTCTAAATACGCTGCTTGTCTGTCCACTGATATAAAATGATGAAATTATAAATTTTCGATTTTTCGGAAACAGTCAGTAAAAATGTTTAAAAACAATTTATTATTTTTGCTACGTTCATGCAAAAAACAAAACGTTATTTAACTATATATTAAGTGCAAAAATTGGTTCTTTATTGCGCTAAAAATCACTTTTTTCAAAAACAACGAGCACAATGAAATTAACTAGGAAGCTACCTGCTATGCAAAAAAAAAGTTTATTCGACCCGGACCATAAGTTCAAGGGATCATAGTTGCGACAAATTTATATTGTTGCGTCCACTTTGTCCATGAGTTTATGATATTAAGACCAAGATGAATTGATGTCGGCTTGGTCCATGCCCATAGACAGCTTATCATTATTCGATCTGTGCTTGGAATAACGAAATTTCCAAATGATAGGAATTCAAATTGGTATTTATAACGAAATTTCCAAGTGGTAGGATTCAAAAGGAATTCATATGCGGTAACTTCGAATGCGTATACCTATACGTCATTGCCTAGCCAATGAGGTCATCAGTCTCGCAAACAGAGGCAACTCGATTTAAATAATTCATGGTTCCAATTTCACGACCTCGAGCAGGATCTGGCAATGACAGGAGATGAATTGAATTTTGGGGAAGGAAGATATTTCTTTAATACCGATGCTCAGCTTACTGATATTTGAGGAATAGTCAATGAGGATTGATAATTACATAATATCCTATTGTTATACAATTAATTATTGGTCTAGCCGCAGTAAATGAAATCACTCTCATCCGTTTTCGTAGTCCAACCACATTATTGTGTATATCATTATTTGTTATAAAGTGTGTTAGGATACATAATGTGCTAGGGTTATAGTAATGTTAGGTATAATACCTAGTATGTTTTTATGTCAATGTCTGACATACACGTTACACGTTAAAATATTAAACTTAAATTAGGAAGCCACTGAAGCTAAATATTTTTATACATATTTTAATACAAAATAAATTATAGCTGATAAGCTGCAGTAACAGTATAACACATCATTTTATTCCGCAAATATTCAGCCCCATGATGAAACATGTCATTGTCGCACATCTCTCTCACCTACTTCGATACAATTACTTTCTAGTTATATGAAAAATAGAGTACAAGCTGTGATTTATAATAACTATATCTCAACCTTTAGATTTCAATAAAGGCATACCCCAAGGTTCTATATTAGGTCCATTAATGTTTATCATTTATACTTCAAAGTTTCTGACCGGTTTTGTTTCTTGTATGCAATATTAATTCGCCAATGATACACAAATATTTGTATCATTTTATCCTAATGAAGGTCAGCAAGCAGTAACAGCAATTAGCTATGATTTAAACAATTTTGCAGATTTAGCACGACGACACTGTTCACAAATTAATGGTAGTAATTCTATAGCTATTATTTTTGTTAAAAAAATAGAGAGCATGATATTTTTACAGCAGTACGGCAATATAATTCACCTGAATAATCATTAATTTTAAGGATCCTGTTCAGGTCTTATCATTGATTATAATTTAAACTTTTCAATGTATGTCAGCAAATGCTTATAAAAAGGTTATATTAATCTGAAAGCTACGTATGCTAATAGATTCTTTCGAAGTCAATATTATGTGATTCTTTAGTGTTGACTCACATGAATTATTGTGATAAATATGTCCTTGTTTATCAATATTGTTTAAGTCTGTAAAGTTGGCCCCGAAAAATGAGGGACCGGGGGAGGGGGGAGTTCAATTCATTCAGGGGGGGAGGCTAATTCATTTACCCAACGTTTAGTTTCGTTTGACCGATTAGTTTCGTTCGACCTTTGACCATCGTTTAGTTTCGTTCGACCACCTTTTGCTTTCGAGTTATTGACGAAATAAATTTTTGGGGCTAACTTCACGTAGCCCCAAACATTTTGCAAAATCGAATCGATCCATAGTGTAATCTTTGACCTTTGTTAGACCATGAAAGGCCACCAATTGGTTTATTTTGACCACCCTCAGAAGAAGAGTTATTAAGGAAAAAATATTTTTTGAAAAATAAATCACGAGTCAGGAACAAGGTTTACATGTCTCTAAAATTAAATGGATGAGTTTTAACGGGTTGTTGACATTTCGGATCGTTAGTTTTCACCTAACAATGTCAAATTTGATATCAAGGTGTGCCGTACGAAAGATAAAAGGGAACGTGTGTCAATTTTTTCCCAAACAACTCCCACATTAGTTAATCCATGAGATGGTTTTCATGGGGACGAAAAAAGATTGAAAATCTAATCTTGACCATGTCGCATAGAGAAATGAACGGCGCTTAATATGAGGGGTCGGTCGAACCCCTTGCCCTATTTAAATTTTTGACTTACGGGTGCTGGGGCTAGGGGGTTTATGTGTTGTCAAGTTTGTCAAGTTTTGATGTCAAGTTTGACATCAAAAGTTGTCCCCGAAAATCAAGAATCGACCTGCCTGAGCGTTTTTTCAAGAAACTAGTCACTATTCTAAGTGGCACAGAAAGTGGCTTGTTTCCTTTTCAATGGCCCACCCTCTATATATGTTTTTTGGTCTATTACTATTAATAAACAAATAACGACAAAATTGCACTTCACGATTAAATCAAACAAACAAGTCGAACGGCAAAATCTCTGCCAAAAACTAGTCGAAAAAAGCCTTTTCCCAGCGAGAAACTCGGTTGTCCCCCTGAGAGCCCTAGATTTCGAGGTTTTTTGTTTATTATTATCAACAAATAATCTCGAAATCACGGAATCTCAGCAGGGCAACCGAGTTTTCGGCTTGAACATTTTTATTTCGACTCGTTTTTTGACTAAGATTTTGCCGTTCGTCCTGTCTCATTTAGCCGTAAAGAGTGCGATTTTGTCGTTAATTATTTAGTGGTAGTAATAAACAAAGAACCTCGAACCACGGAATCTCAGCAGGGCAACCGAGTTTTCGTCGTGCATATTCTTTTTTGGCTCGATTTTCGGCTGAGATTTTGCCGTTCGCCTTGTTTGATTTAATCGTGAATCAACGATCGTGAAGAGTGCGATTTTGTCGTTAATTATTTATTGATAATAATAAACAAAATAACCTTGAAATCACGGAATCTCGGCAGGGCAACCGAGTTTTCAATATTTTGCCGTTCACCTTGTTTGATTTAATCGTGAAGAGTGCGATTTTGTCGTTAATATTGATTAATTAGTTAATACTGATAGTAATAGAGAAAAACGATGTGACCTGCTAACTTCATATGAAGTTGGCAGGGCACCCGAAATAAAAATAAAAGAGCGGCAAATTTTTTTCTTTCATGATTAATTAACGGCTAAAAAACGGCAAATGTTTATGCCATAGCGAGATCGATTTGCAAAAGTTGACCTAACTTTTTGTACATTAAAATTTGCGTATATTTTGAAATAGTCAGTTTTTTTATGTTAGCTTTTTAATGATTACAATACTATACTAAATTATAGAGCAATGTATACTTCTAAAACGCTAAAAAAGATCTTATTTTTTTATGTTTTATTTCCAAAGTTATGTGATCAAAACTAGAGTGTCGTCAAATTTGTTTCCCAAGTGAAAAAAATATATTTTAATAAGTGGTGAAAATCCCACTTGGTTATATTTCAGAATTGGGTAGGACAAAAAAGAGGAAGCTTTTGGCGCTTTCTCAGAGGGACTATAAGTTGAGTTTCGTCTATCACCTTTTGTATCGGGTAAATGAAACAGTCACTGATCACTCCTTGCTATGAATTTGTCGGTCTAAAATTGTAAAATCAGACCCCGCATGGCAATGTCCGGAAATTAAAACGCGATTTAAGTGACCATTAAATTAAACGGTAATAATAATAACTGTTATCTAAACTTACAGCATGACAAGTACTCACGTAGTGTATAAAAGCCATTAGAATGCATTAAATATACACCTATAGATTAACTAGTCTCTATTATCTAGAAGCTGATAAACCTAAAACAAGCTCTTTCAAAAAATATTTTACAGCCATTTTAAGTGCTAAGCTAAGCTAAGCTTCATGACCACTAGCCAATAGAGATAATGAAAGAAACAACTTTCTCTGTTAATTCTCATTATTCTAAATGATTTATGTAAACGTATATATTCATATATTTAAATTGTTATATTGTGAATATTTATGGAGAGATATAAATAATATATGTAAGTGGGCTTTGGGGTAGAAACATTTGGGTTGTCAAAAGAAGTACCGCTTAAATATTTTAATTCTACAAATATTTTAGGTAATGTGTATTGATAATTTTAAATCGAATCATATTGAATGATTAATTCAACAAACATTTGACTTGACTGGTCGTCGGTAATTGTAAACCAAACATCCATTCCGATTCAACTTCGGATTCAACCTACATATTCAACACATATTTTAATTAATGTCTATTGAAAATTGTCAAACCATTGTTTTAGTCAGCAAAACAAACAAACGAAATATAACAGACGTGTTTTAAATGTGACTTAAAAACTAACATATATTTTAAAATGGCGCTCGTTTTACATATCGACAAAAGAATTTGTAAAAAATATTTTTTTTTATTTAAAAAAAAATGTTTGAAAACATTTTTTCTAAAAAGTTTAATAAAACAAATGTCAGGCATTTTAAAATCATTTACTTACGTACAAATTTAAGAAGCTACTTAATGACATGCAATTTGGTTTTCGTGAAAACAAATCTACTCAAGATGCAATAACTAATCTAACTTCTAAATTATATAATGCACGTGATCGCAGTAAACCAGCGCTATGTGTCTTCATAGACTTAGCTAAGGCTTTCGATACGGTAAGTCACAAACTTCTGTTACATAAATTAGAAAACTTTGGAATTCGTGGAAATGCCTTAGCCCTATTTCGTAACTATCTAACGAATAGGAAACAAAAGGTTGTAATTGACGGTGTTGATAGTGACGAAAGAACTGTAACTTGTGGGGTACCACAGGGTACAGTTCTAGGCCCTATCCTGTTTACAATATACATCAATGACTTACTTGCCTTACCTTCAGAAGGCAATATCATATCTTACGCAGATGATACTGCGATATTCTTCGAGGGTGTTAACTGGCAGGATTTACGATCTTCTGCATCAACGGACCTGAAAAAGATTTAAAAAATGGCTTGATAACAACTTGCTTACATTAAATTGGGAGAAAAGTAAATACTTGGCATTTACATCATATAAAAATAACTTACCTGATTTTAGTACAATACCACTGGATGACCGTGTAATCTCGTCTACAACAAGTATTAAATACTTAGGGATAATGATTGACTGCCATCTAAGGTGGGACACTCAGATCAGCAGTATTATAAGAAAACTCAGACATTTAATATACAAATTCAAAATAGTGAAAGCGTTTTTAAATTTTAAACAATTGAAAATAATGTACTATGCTCTTGTTGAGTCGATATTTCTGTATGGTATAATAGCATGGGGAGGTGTAAGAAAAATATATTCAAAACCATTAGAAATTTTGCATAAAAAAATTATAAAGATAATTTTAAATAAAAACATAAGATTTTGTACGGATCAACTATACCGTGAGTCAAAAATACTGGATTTAAGACAAATCTACGCTAAAGTGATACTAATATATCTCTACAAAAACAAGCACATTATACAACCTATAGATCATCTTTACTGCACTCGCCAAAAAACAAATGACCTCATTAAACTAGATGTAGCAAAAAAAAATATAGGCAAAAGACACTTTATTTATATTGGACAGAGATTGTATAATCATTTGCCTTCTAACATTAAAAATAGCGTAAATGTATTTATTTTTAAGAAATTGGTTAAGAAATGGTTGAGAGAGAACGAAAGATCTTTTATTGAAAGACTGATTTAATTAACCTAAGACACCTAAATTTTGTAAAACTACTACTTTTCTTTTTTTTTCATTTTCTCTTTCTTCTTCTCTTTTTTAATTATTAGTTAATTTATCTGAATTGTATTGAGATGTATCCATCCATTCGCAAGTTTTTAACTTAAAATGGATGTAAATTTATATTTATTTTGTGAATTAATACAATAATTAAGGCTGACATCTTACTCCCTGTAATTTAAATTTTTTATGAAATAAATATATTATTATTATTTTGCTAGGACTAAAAGGAATGCTACATTTTTAAGGGGTCATATGATACCGCTTGAAAAGGTATAATTTTTGTAGTCCTACAGAAATAAATCACTTTAAGCCCTATGCCGTACATTTTAGATGGGATATGGGAATGCCGCGGAAACGTGAAAATTCAGAAAATTTTAACCCACGGGGGACGCATTTTTTCAAATTTTATTTGGGCTGCATTTATATCTGTGGCTCTTAAAAAGGATGAACTTTTTTTGGATGAACTATGCCGTACAAATCAGTTGGACCACAGGGTGGAAAATGCGACGTCAACCATTAATTTTAGTATTTTGAGTTCTGTCGGACAAATTCCACTAGTTTTAGCAATTAATTATTACCATTCCATTTATTTGAAAAATACTCTTCGGTATATAATAACATGATTCCGTTGACGACAATTAAAGCTATTAAATATCCCATCTAAATCGTTTATGATTTTTAATAGGTTATTAATATTAAGTTTATATAGTCGGTAATGGATCGGAAATTACTTGTTTTGTAGGAACGAGCTGGCAGCTAGCAGACGAACTCGATGGTGTTCATGTATTTACGAAAATCAACAACTCTCGTCAAATGTAATTACGGTCTGAAAATAGCCGTTCACCGATTTGCTAAAAATATGCAGAACAAATAAAGTAGGTACTAAAAACCCACCTAAAATAAATTTTGTAAGATACATTTTTCCTTCAATTATACCTTGTTTTCTCGGCCTTAAATTGCCTATTTGTTTATAATTATTGTATTCATTAATACTTTCATTATAGGTAGTTGCAGTTGCTAAACCGGAAATCTTGGTTTCCTTGTTAAAAATTTCATAATGTTTTAAATCATTTAATTTCAAATATAATTGTTTAACTAAGCGTAATAATATCAAGGTTAATTAGGCTAATCGTGCCGTAATCTTCATAAAGCGATAAATTGTGTCAATGCGTCCTTTTATTGTCTGGACTTATTGCCGTGCTATTATTTGTGTAGGCAGGACGTTTGTAGGCTGAATTGCAGACAAAACATTGTGTCAGCTAAAATTTTCTTTAGATATTTCACTCAAGTGTTATATTAAATAGTGGCCATGTTGTTTCATTCCATGTTTAATATAATTTGATTTTTTGTGTGCTACCAATTTATAATTTTAAAATGGAAAGGAAAACATACCAATGTTTTTTGTATTAAATGACAGTTATATGGCTGAATATACGGTATTGACATTTTGTATGGCCTATACAAAGTTTTCATGAAAAATATGCTAAATTTTAAATAAAAAATGCTAAACAATTAGAAAAATATGTGTATTAATTGGACCACATATTAAAATTTCGAAACTTTTGTGTAAATTCCGAATAATAAAAAAAATACATGCAAAATGTCCATACCCTGGCCTGCCTCATTACCAAATTCCGTAAACAAACATTAATTTTTATTCCAAATATGGACAAATTAATTGTTTTAATTATGAGTAATTGTATAGTAACCTATTAAAGAACGAATAAAAGCAAAATTTATTTTATGACACGCTAAAATACAGGGAATAAAAAAGGTTCAAAATTAAAAATATCTATTTTAACCAAGATTTGGGTGATACGCCTCTATGGCGTACTGCCATTTGTAAGATTGGCTTTTACGCCTTTATAATTTCATGTTTTTTTACCAAAATATACTACAAATCCACAAACCGTTTGGTCAGATCATGCGCCATATTAGTAGGTATCGATTTATGAAAAAAGTGATTTTGTACAAAGGTGGCGTATACGGCCCTATGGCGTGAGACCCTCGATAAGTTTATATCACCTTTGCTCAGAAACGGAGCGTTACATAAAGCAGAACAACATTTTTTTGTAAAAAAATCCTGGCTTTTAATGGTTATATAAAAATAAATTGATATCCAACCAAGTATCAGTGTGAACTTAGAACAACTTTGAGGAACGGAAAAATGCATAGGCATTTGCCCTTAGTTAGCCGTTAATTAATGGTGAAAGTGACAATTTAACTGTTTTGGAAAACAGTTTTTAAAAAATTCACGTGAAGTTAGCGGAACATCTATAATAATTTTTATCGTTAAAAGTATGCACATAGGAATTTTCCGCTTTTGTTTTTACCGTAAACAAGTGGTGTAAATCAATTTTTAAAATTAAAAAATATTGGACAAAAAATATTTCTTTCAATACCATCAGAAAAATAACCCAAAACGGGAATTAACGAAAGAATTTCTTTATACATAAACAAGGGAAAAATGATAATATATATCTCTGCAAAAGACCAGAGGACAAATTAATTAAAATTAACAGGTGTTTTGTTAACTTGCGGGCAACAAAATTCTAAAATCGGAAAAAAATTGCAAAATGTGACATGGCGAATTCAATGACGTCACGATTAGTTCAGGGTATTGGAACGGTAAATTCCTGAACGCGAACTGACCCCCAAAAGCCATTTTCAAACGAAAGTAACGATAAAAAAATTGAAAAATCGCAATAAAAATTTCTATATCATCAGGGCAAATTTCGAAACGGAAAACGAGAACGATACATTTCTAAATGAGAGCTGACTCCCAAAAGCCATTTTCATACGAGATTCATGGCTGTTATGCTAAGTTCCCGGGAAACAATCCGAATATCGCAATAAAAATTGCAATATCATCACGGCAAATTCGAATACGTGACGATTAGTTATGGGAACGGGAATGGGAAAGGGGAACCTAAACTAAACCAGCTTTGAAAGTCATTTTCATAAGGGATGCATGACTGCTAAGTTCCTGGAAAAAAAATCAAAAATCGCAATAAAAATTGCAAAACCATCACGGCGAATTCAAAGACGTCAAGATTAATTAAGGGAACGGGAAACGGTACATTCCTGTACTGAAACGGAGCTTTAAAAGTCATTTTGATACGAGATTAAGGACTCTGTTCTGCTAAGTTCCCGGGAAAATTATAGGAACGCATTTAAGAAAATAAATTAATAATAGGTCAGTAAATATTAATATTTTCTATGCAAACAACAAACTCGTAAAATCTACTAATTGAGAAGCATAAAATTACGGCGTTCAAATACGCTGAATAGCTAAGAAAAGTAGTAAAATTCAGTGATTTCAATTTCTGCTACGAATCATACGAGGCCCCTCTTAGACCTTCGCACCAAATTCGTAAAAATAGTAGTAATATTTCGTGAGAATTTTACAAATATCTGCTAATCATTTCTCCCCGTGTAAATTGCCACTTTTCTGTCGTCTTGATTTATTTTTTTCGTTATTACCAGTGGATATTTTGAAAAAAAAATCTTTTTGCCTTAATTTTTTTTTTAAATTTGGTTCACACCATTTGTTTACTGTTAAAAATAGATGTTCTAACTTCAGGTGAAGTTAGCAGAGCATTCAAAATCTAAAAAAATTAAAAACGGTTAAATTATCACTTTCTAAGTTAAGTAGCGGCAAATAAGCCTATGCATTTTTCCGCCCTTCAAAGTTGTTCTGCTAAGTTCACTGCTGTTTAACTTCTGGTCCACCCTGATTGAGGCGCGTATGCATTTTTTAAATATCATTTATACACCTTTAGATACTAAATTTAACAGATATCCAATAGTGCAAAAATCATAATTCTGCGTTTGGTGATGACAGTGGCCGGTAATTAACGATATTGGCCAACTTTACGGAATGATCAACGGAATTTTCTGCATCAAATCAGTTCAAGGCCATACAATATATTATCCAGTGACGTTTCGTTAAATAGGGGTTTATCTATAATCTGTGCAAATAAAACGCACCAAAATGTAATTCGCATGTCTCTGTTCCTGCGTGTCACTGATCACGTGCACGCCAACATTGATGGTATGGACTTTTTTTAAATTGTACGTAACCAGCGGCGGCTGGTGACATTCTTGTTTGGTGGGGCGTTTGGTTTTTTAAATACAATTTCGTTGTGCTTGCCCATATTTTCTGCATACGCACTACTTAAACTAGCAGCCATATTAGTTGTGCCCAGTACCCGAAAACTTATAATATTAATGTTTTTTATCTTTTCGCCAAGATGCCTCAAATCACGTAGATACCCCTTATTTCGTCTACTTAGCACCGCCACCGAACAGTAAACAAACAAAAAAAAACGCATTTGTCTCTTCGCATCCGCACAACCATAACGTCTTTTCATAAATACTTGCGTCAAACTTTCGCGTAAACCCTCCTCGATTTTTAGAACCGTGTTGCACCTGACATAAATTCAATATGGGCACAGGGCGTTCGCATTTTTTAATGTTTACCTTGTCCGTCAAATTCAGAACTCAAATTTAAATTCATGAGATCACACACACCCTCATTTTTTTTGTCTTCAACCTTCAACTTCAAAACAATATTATAAAACAAAAGAACCGGTGTGCGTACCGCGGCTATTTGAGTGGTGAGCATGACTGTGGGCTGGCCGAGCTACGCCCGCAATCCCGTTTAAAATCGTGACAAGAAGCGTGCCGTTTCCATGGCAACCGACTATTTGCTACGAGAAGTTTGGCCGCTGGCTGGGCGTTCATAGCCGGTGCAGGCGGGCGCTATAGCGAGGGCGCTGAACGCAGATGTAAATAATATAGCAAATATAGGTACTTATATTAGATGTTAATATAAGTAAATGTTTTATATAATTGAATTTAATTTGAAGAAAAAAGTATGAATATGAAACAATTATTAATTAAATGTACATCGTCATTTGCCTAAGGATTTGCCGCATCTCGGATCGGCAATTTATTACCATATGGAGAAAAACATGTACTACTATTATACTGCACTCTGATAATTCACTTAGACCACTTTTAATGTAGTAATGAAACATAATCCTCCACACGACACAACTGTTGGACAAAACATCGAGAGCAGTCGAACAAACAAAACTTTATTTGATTTAAATTTTTAAAGCGAAGTACACATGTGTATGTATTCCGAAAATTAACCAGATGTTGATGTATCCTGTTACAAATAAAAAAAATATATAGAGTAAATTGAACGACCTATTTTATTTTTGAATATATATATTTTGGGTTGGTTTTGAATAATATGAGAAATGTTAAGTGTAATTAATGTGTTATCAACGCTTATATAAAAAAAGACAAGATATATACTCTATCCAACGAGAGAATGGACTTGCTTTGCTCATCGGCGACTAAAGAGGAGAGGCTCTGTAACGAGCTACGCAGGACTATCATTCGATGAAATAAATTCGTAAGTAGACTACAAATACAAACTGTGAATAGGTAGGCAGTAGTAGGTACTTTATATAATTAGGTACCAGGTAGGTATCGGACCCAGGCGCCGGCCCTGGCTATCTGCTGAGCCAATTAAGACGTTGAGGGCGTTGAACTAATGTTCTAAGGGGCGGAGATCTGACCAAAACAGACGAATTTTCGCTCGAGTGCAAGTCCATTCTCTCGTTGGATACAGTTATAGATCAAATATTTTAAGAAAATCCCCAATATCTCTAATGTGTGAACTGTTCAATCGTATCGCTTTTGATTGTGATATTCACTGTGATAATTTGAAGAGTATAACTGGTTAGCTCGGTTAGCTTAAGTATTTTAGGTACTTGTTTGATTTGTAGTAAATTATATTTCATAGAAAGCATAGCACAGAACAAGCATATATGCAATATTTAAAATATGCATTCAATATTATCACAGGTAGGTACTGTTTTCCATAGGCGTCGACTACGTGGGTGTTCTGGGGCTTAAGCAACCGCAGAAAATTTGAATACAGAAATTGAAATGATTGTCCTAAAAAACGAATTACTTAACCGCAGCTAGTTTTTGTATTTTAATTGTAAATCTATGATGTCTTACTTTTCACTTTATATTTTATTGCAAATAATGAATCCTAAAAAAGGTTTCAAAATATACGTGTAACCTTAATCTGAAATTATAATTTTATAATAAAATATAATTTTATAATAATTTTATAATAAAAATATAGAAGACAAAGTATTATTACAGGGTCCGCCATAAGCGCGCTCGATCTTTAAAATGAAATAAAGCAAGTTGTGTGAGAGGTATAAATGAAATTTATTTTTTGTTTGAAAGAGTATTCGAAGGCATTATGTATGGAAAATAATATCGGTCAAATGTCCACCTCGACTTCGCTGGGTGGCGCGCATACGAGAAGTCCAATTTTCAATGACTCTGGCGCACAAATCGGGCTGTATTTCATCGATGGCGTGGCGTATGTTGACTTTGAGGGCATCAGTGTTTTGTGGTTGGTTTGCGTAGACCTGTGATTTAAGAAAACCCCACAAGAAATAGTCTAGTGGTGTTAAATCGCACGATCTCGGTGGCCAGTTGATGTCGCCTCCGCGCGAGATAACCATTCCTCCGAAGCGCTCGTGCAGAAAATCCATTGTGGCGCACGCTGTGTGGCTCGTAGCGCCGTCCTGCTGAAACCACATATCCTCGACATCCATATTGTCGATTTCATGCCAGAAAAAGTTCGTTATCATGGATCTGTATCGTTCGCCGTTTACCGTGATGGACACACCATCGTCGTTCTCGAAGAAATACGGCCCGATGATGCCTCCGGCCCAAAATCCACACCAAACAGTTACCTTTGCTGGGTGCATTGCGACCTGGTGGACCTCCTGTGGATTGTTCTCGGCCCAATAACGGCAATTCTGCTTGTTGACATTCCCATTTAACCAAAAATGTGCCTCATCGCTGAATATGATTTTGCGACCAAAATCGGGGTCGACTTCCAACTGCTCTAAAGCCCAATCAGCGAAGATACGGCGCTGTCTATGGTCGTTTATTTTGAGCTCTTGTGTCAGCTGGATCTTGTACGGATGCATGCCCAAATCCAGATGCAAGATTCGGCGAAGTGATGTTTCCGAAAGGCGGAGTTCCTGTGCGCGACGTGAAATTGACTGTCGCGGATTTTCACGCACACTATCGCGCACAGCGGCGACATTCTGGGCAGATCGGACGTTTCGACGACGCGTCGGTGTTGGCTGATTGTTCACCGAACCGGTTGCCTCGAATTTGTTAATCAAACGACGGATAGTCGACTCAGCAGGACGATCAATTGCACCGTAAAATTGGCGGAGCGCGCGGAACGTTGCTCGAACCGATGAATGATTTTCGTAATAAGTTTTAACGATTTGCACATGTTGCTCGCGGCTGAATTGGTTCATGGTGATTTGTGAAGATACACTGAATAATAACAACTACGTTTGCCAACTCTACCACAAACAACATGGCCGCCATGAGCTGTCAAAGATCGAGCGTCCCTATTGGCGGACCCTTTAGAAAGGCATTAGAACGAACGTTTTTTGATGTGTATACGAGGCTCTGGAAGAGACCCCTAAAATTAAATTATGTCTCTTATTTTATTTCAAAATTCCGACTTTTTTGCCCTCAATTTTATATAAAAATTTTGTTACCTAGTAATTTAAAATTCCGAGTTATCTCGGAATTTGAAAATTCTTCATAAAACTGGTAGGAATTTTTAAATTTTAAAACTTTGTGTTATAACTCGGAATTTTAAAATTCCGAGATATCAAAACATGTTTTAAGTTCCGAGTTATAATATTGCAACATTTTTAAATTCCAAGATATTTATTCCATGGAATTTTAAAGTTCCGACATATTATAACTCAATTTTAATAAAATAATAAAACTTTATTTAAAAAAAAAATAGTTAAATTCCGAGTTAAAACACGGATTTTATAAAAAATAATTGTATTCTAGGTATGTCTCATCTAGAGTTTCGTCGTAACAGCAAATTTTAATTTATTAGTTGTTACGGATAATGTTAATATATTTTTTAAATTTTATGTAGCTGCTTATTTCGCAATGTGCAATAATACTTGGGTACCTACTTTAATGTACTTTATTTGTTCATCTACTGGCTATGTAGGTATTTGCCCCCTTTATTTTTTTTGTAAAATAAATGCTCAATTTTACCCAAAAATATAAATATGTAGAAATTATATGTGCACTTTTCATTACACAAACGAATTAATGTTTCAAAGCGCTTTGGCGAGCTAGTGAGCACCCTCACAAATTTTGGTAAGTCGGCGCCCCTGCGTCTTCTGACAAGAAACAATATAAACCTTTACAGTTTGGTGATTACAACATTATTGACATTTAGATTACATTATCATTATGTTTTATTTGCTCTGCAATAGTATCTTAATTTCGTATTTCATTTGAACGATCAAGAGCAATATACCTAGATTATTCAAGTGTAAAACAAATATCTTTTAAAATAACAGGTAATTTAATAATAATAATAATAATAATAAGAGTGTCTCCACAACAGAGTAAATCTGGACACGGCCTATAAAATTATCAGGAGTTCGGATCCCCTATTCCTCATGGTCAAAGACCATGAAGGAGCTGGCGTAGGAGCTTTTATATATATAGGGCAGCACAAAGAGCAGCTAATAGCCTAGGTCTCGTCTTCGACACCGAGCAGAATAATCCAAACTCTGTCACCGAGTTTGACTCTGCTCGGTTGATAGCCCACCTTCGGGCTGCTGGAAATACACTTCGTTTTCAGCAGCACAGGGATAAGCCATTGCACGGAGTCTACTATAGAAATATAGAAGACTTAGGCTTATCCCAAAAGCTGACCTTTAGCTTTTTGAGGTCAGCTGGGCTGAAGTCAGAGACCGAAGGTTTTATATTAGCTTGCCAAGATGATGTATTAAACACCCTGGTCTACCGAAGCCGCGTGATGGGTATAGAAGTGCCTGACGTCAGCTGCAGAGCATGTCGTCGGGCCCCAGAGACTATTATGCATTTGCTGTCAGCTTGTCCAGCATATGCGGTCTCTGCCATCGACATATGCGGTCGATCCATCGACATAACGCGGCATTACGAGTGCTGTCAAGAGCGCCAGAAGCAAGGCTCTGCCGGTGGGGCCCATCAGCCAGGACCGGGGGAGGCTGCGTAACTTCGCGTGACACTGATCACATTTGTGGGGAGGGTCACGTGAAACGCGCGGCTTACCCCTTACGAGGCGGTCTCGGCCTACATAGATATTAGGGGTAAAGAGCGATGGTACCGCTCGGCCCCCTCTTATCGAGGTCACATCTATAGCCAAGGATATTGGCGCGTATTACCACCTACGGCACTCGTGCGGTATAGATCAGACACCGGTGTTGCCCTATGCTCCGGGGGATATTGAGTCCGTTGTGGGGAATGAGAGGACCCGGTTATACTGGAACTATTCATTCCCCACCGTCAGGTGGATACAAGCCAATAAGCCTGACATAGTCCTCCTCGACCACCAACTCAAGACGATGTTCGTTATAGAGTTTTCGGCTCCGGCCGAAAAGAACATTGTCTTGAAAGAGGAGTAGAACCGGACAAAATATCGAGATTTACTCTCTGAACTCTGCAGGCTGTACCCGGGTTATTCTGTCAAAATAGTGGTTCTTATTATTGGCTCTCTCGTAGGTATGCGACAATCATTGCTCTCAGAATTAAGAACCATCCCAGCATGCCGTCAATCGGCAGGAGTCATCGCTGGGAAGATGCAGAAGGCCGTCATACTTGGCTCGTTGCGTCTACTTAGGACACATGAATTGCGGCCTCAATGACCGCTTACCCCGCGGACGTGGGGAGCGGTCGTTGAGTAACTAGGCTGGAGGGACTCTCTGGACTAGTCGGAGGCCACGGGGGACTTACCAGCACCAAAAAAAAAAAAATAATAAATGGTCTTTATTATTTCTAGTAGTGCATCAAAAGAAAACAAAGTTACAAAAAAATATTTAAAAGTATGCTACATGCCCTCCTAGAAGTAGGCAAAGTTCAGTACAACGTAGTGCTCTACTACTTAACCTCTAATATATACCTCAGACATTAATTATTCTCACTTTAAATTACTCTTCTCCTTCCACTATACCAATACCAATTGACCATATTAGTTAGGTTAGGACACTCCGGGCGATAAATTTGAAATGAGTTCTTAAAAGCACTTCAGCAAATTTGACTGCCATGTATTTCTTACGGGAGATTCAAAAGAGAAAGATTTTTAGACCGGAATTTCTCGGGTTTTGGGTATTTCTTAGTATTTAAACGTATTATATGTCAAACTTTAAACATATTTCTTTACAATTCAAGCCCAAATTGTTTTTTAGACCTATGAGTTAAATATGCAAAAGATTTGAAATTAAAATGTCTGTTTTCCATGGACGTATGTCGCGTATTAGTTTAACATTTCTTACGCAAGAGCGCCAGGCCAGCTGAGCTTTAATAAAAATTGAAATATCAGGTTAAGGGTTATGTTATGGATTGTCGATGGATTGTTAATATATTTATTTGTTTATTACCTTTTTGGTAAGTGTTTATCGTTTTTTTTATATTAATATACCTACTATATGGAACAATATACCTACTATATATACTTTTATAAAAGAATAATGGAAAAAAGGGCCCAAATGTAGAATTCTCCATATAAATAATAATCCGGTAGTACCTACATAGCTACCGGATTATTATGAATTGAACTTATGTGGTCACAATTAAAAATGAGTTCGTAGAAAAAAATAGTTTCCAAAATTCGATAAACAAAGTCGTGGAACTTATTAAAGAAGAATTTTTAAATATTTCAAAGAAGAATGTAGAAAACGTGCTACGAATTCTTATCACTAGTGGTGAAAGATTTATTATCAATCTGGCAGAGGAATCGGATGATGATACAGATGTTTTTCAGGTGAAAGCTTCAATTGCTTCAATTCAATACTACATAAATTATTAAATTTTGTATATACGTATAATATTTATTACATTAAAATAAAGCTCCTATGTTATTAATTGTTATTATTTCTCAAATAACTCATAAGAAAAATGAATATTATTAATATCGAAGAAAAGTTCAAACAGTAAATTTTTGTTATACAAAATCAGAACATCGCCACATTGGCACACAATTCTACAAAATGACGACACTACGTTATAGTTTTGAGAAACTAAATTGGCCGCTTCGTTGTAGCACAAAAAATGTTCAGATAAATGTATGGTTTAAGCAGATATACCGTCAGTCTTGATCTGATTTATTTTATTCTCCTTTGCAGACTGTCTTCCATTGTTTTGCCATTTGTTCTACCTTGGAGAAGCGAAAGTATCTGATGACAGCATAGCATGGCATAGTTTAAAAAATTGTAGCACATATGAAAATAATACCATCTCACAAACACACGAAGCGCACCTCTGTGTGTACATAAAACAAAATCTTGAAAATATCAATTGGCGAAGTCTTTTAAAAATTATTTATAGTATTTACATTATAGTACTATGCGAGACTTGCGCCTAAAATCCCTCGCAGAACACGTCATGCGCAAGAGCAGCCAACTATGGTTCGGCAGCCTGACGAGTTCGGCTACCACGAGTCGGCCGCTGTATCTAAATGCAAGCAGCATAGTCATAACTTGGCACTTCCGTTCAAAAGTGATGTTGCAATTACAATTTGATTGGTACCTATTCATTTTTTTCGGTTGCCTATGGAATTCCCATAAATAGAGATTTTATAATGACAAATAAGCTATCCTTCGATTATATTAATACTTCCATTATTATTCAAGGGAAATATAATTATAAATTACATCCGCACCTTATAGCTTGCAAGGCCGCGATTGTAAGTTGTTTTCTTGCAAACCAGTTGCATTTAAATAAATTATGAGGTTCTGAGAAGACAGGTAGGGAATATGGCAGTAGAATTGTGATAATAAGTGTTGCGTGTTGCTATGCCGTTTGTCCTTAATTTTTGATGAACTGTTTCAGATATTTGGGCGAAGTTGGAAAAACACGATCAGATAATAGCTGGTTCGTTTCTACCATTTAACTGACGTAAGTTTAAAACTTGTTCTAAATTCAGTGTTCTGGATACATAGACATCTTACTTCTACCCTCGCCGCCGGTAATTGTTACAGAATTTTGACCTACTTGATTGTTAAGCAGGGAATACATCTGAGAAACATTGCCATTCGTTCGCATTTGTTTACGTGCCATCAGTGCTGCTCGTTCGTAGACATTCGCGGCATCGTTGCGCGGTAGACTGACACATGGTAAAAACACATGGATGGTAAAATCTTCTCAAGACATTCGGGCGAAGTTTTTAAAAACGTATTTAAATCGGCTAGTAAGTTCGTGCCATAATATCTATAGTTTGTAACAAACATATATGAGAATTAAAAAATGCCGCATCGTCAAAAGGAAACCCGATGTCTGATGAGCGGCGCGAGCTGACTTTGATCTCGTCAAGGCGTGGCCGCATCCTTTGACGATGACGCGGCATTTTTTCATTCTCATATATGTCTGTTACAAACAATACTTCTACTTAAATGTAAATCACTCATCCACAATTACAATTATTATTACAATTACAATTAACAATTCTCTATTTTCTCTTCTCTTGCCTTTTCATCGCTGTTTGAATTTATTGCTAATGATGTAGGGAGGCACTGGCCACTATTAATAATGATTTTGACTCATATTTTCCCTCTAATATTAACAGACAAAAACGAAATCAATCTAACTGTAATCTGAGGCAATTGCAGTTAAAAACTGTTTTATTGTTTGTAATTGCAGTGTACATTTCACCAATCAATGCCGAAGACATTTGATGTTATTTCCTGAGATAACATTATTTTTTTAATGGCTCCTGGGCATTAAATTTTATAGCTTAATGTATAATTTTTTTAATACATTATTTTGTCCACTATGTTCGTACTGTTCCCTGCTCGTTTCCAGAGCAAGATTTCTCTTGTAATATGTTAAAGTTTAGGGGATTTTTGTGTTGCAACATTACTAGGTCTAGGTGTTCTTGAAATAAAATTAGTAAGTCGCTCATTTTGCATTGAAAATTACCATTGGATTGGAGCGCGGATTAGAAGACACGTAAAGAAAAACACGTGCCAAATTTCAAATAAAAAACTAGTGTAGTACCTTATTAATGGTTTCTTATTAATTGTCAACAAACTTTATTAACTTTAAACTGTAGCACCCCTATCACGAAAACTAAGAACCTTTAGGCACATGTTAAATGAACCTTTCTATCGATTGGCTACGTATTGCTAGTATAAAATAACTGGGACACCCTGTATATGTATGTAGATATGGCCACCTCCGGATAATTCTACGGCGCGGCGTGAGGTTTGACAGGGTCTATTAACTGGATACCAATGATCGCATTATAGCGAAAATAATATTTTTGAGTATATTCATATTGTTCATATCATCTCCCTTAGGAATTTACGTTCCGGGGAATTTGAGATTTTTATAATAAGCATTTGGTAAAATGTTTGCAGATTTGTGTGCAGTTTTTTCATTGATCTATTTCATATTAATGAAAGTGCATTACTGTATTATCTCTTTTCCTCGCCTGCTGTTAGTACAATGAACCGAAAAATATGTTTCTGTCATTGTGTGTTGTCTCATATCAATGAATCACCACAGTAACAAATTTTTAAATCGATATAATATTGTCTGATTAATTATTTTGCATGATTCACTCATGTTATTTATTCGTAGAAACCAAAAAATGGTTGACCATCCAGTCTGTGTCTGAATCATCCTGGGTGCTTTCGTTCAGGTTGAAGTTCTTTTCCCTTTTGATGTTGATGGTCTGCAAAATATAATGTAATTATGTAGTAGTTCTGGAGGGTGAGTCATCATGTTTTCATTCAACATGCCATCAGAATAAGCAACAAAAACGCAGAAAGGCGCTTATTGAAATTGCATTATATATTTTTTATTTGTTTGGAATAAGTAATCGAAGAATAAATCGAAAAATGAGACCAACATAAGAAATAACATCAATATAAATTAGAGTATGTTTGGAGATGAAAGAAAATAATAACACCCTATAATCAGAAGCGTTAAGCGGTCATGGGTGTGCTATTATGTTTTTTAAAATTCATAGAAAATAAGTTTCAAGTTAAAAAATGACAGCACTTTTTAAACTCTGGAAGCTATTTGCAAGTTAACAATTGCACTTGGCGGTCTCTATTTGGGCTTGTTTTGTGCAAAATGGGAAACATTTTTTCCCTAAATTGTTAATTATAAAATTTAGCATATGGATTTAAATGTCCGGAATGTCCCCAAAATTATCTACAACAAAAAAAAGGTTAAGCTGCATACTTTTTATATTAAATGAATACCCCTCGGATACTCCCTCGGAATACCCTTATAGAATATTTCACATTTTATAATTTGTCTCTAGCTTTTTTGTAGAGACTTGCCGCGGTATAAATGCCCTATTTAGGATTCTCAGAGGAAAGTTTTGCTATAGTTTTTATTTTCTCACCCTTTATGTTTTTGGCACTTCTCAGTTTTGGCCTATATCTCAGAAAGGAAGCATTTATCCAACAAGCCCACTCCATACCAAATTAAAGTAGACAAAATTTACTTCCAAAAAAACAACCATTTCATCGTTAGAGCGCGCCGAAAAAAACATATTCCTTGACCCAATATACCTTACCTTACATGAATAATGAATATAGGGAAAGTAATTAAACATCTATTTTATAGTTAAAAGCGGCAACGCCGATCCACGACCTTTCCAATAACGAATATTCGAACAGTATATCTCTTTTTAACTTATTGGAATCGTATCTCTCGGATCGGGATCGGATTCTCGGATCGAATATGATCAGGTTTGCATATCTTACAGTGGCGTGTTCGCGGGAATTGCTAATATATTATTTATATACCTACCTATGTAGGTATACATCGCTACGAGAGTTGAAATAAAAGAGTATGGCGGTTAGCAAACATGTTTGTTCGTTTCGTATGGAACCTGAAAAACGTAGATTTCCACCAGACCTCGCTTTATTTACGAGATAGGATAGGCATGTTAAAAAAATTTAAGGAAAGTATTATTTAACGGCAAAAATGGATTTATGGGCTGCTCGAAGTAGGTACTGACGTGTACTGAGGTAGGTAGGTACCTATTACATCCTCCACTTAAGACATTTCTCAAATAATTTTTTCCAAAAAATATTCCAGTGTTTGAGGTCGCTAGGTTATAAATGCTAAATGCAACGATATAAGTTAGGTTTTTTATTGGGATTTACAAAACTGAAAACGCTCTCTGGTATATTACATAAGTAGGTACCTATGGTCCATTGACTTTATTTTTATGTAGGTACCTACCATCCTAGATCACAAATTAAGAATTTACATCAGTGGGCAAAATTAAAAGTTCTATAGACTGTTTATAAAATTATAACCGTGTACCTACCCAACCATAAAAGAAAGGAAATTTTTTTTCAATGACTGTAAAATACCTCAAGGTCAGTTTCTAATTTTGATTGGCTGTAAAAAGTGTGTGTATTGGAAATCGCTTTGCGATGAGAAGCTGGTAAGTAGGTATGTATTGCATTTGTAATGATTTTTAAAAATGTGTTGAATTTAGTCTCGGTTTAGTTATGTAGGTACCTATTAACAAACAAGCTCTGATCTTTGTCAAAGCTTGTCTGTTAATAATCTTTGTCTTTGTCGAGTGTTAACGATTTGGTAGATTAGGTAGGTACCTACTTACACAATAAATATGATTGTATTTCAATCGCAAGTATATTTATTTTATTTTTCCGTTTTAAAGTTTATTTTTCTCGACTACTTAGCTGTTTTGTACATATTTATTTTTGTTACCTGTGGGAAATATGGCTACTGGCGAACCACCCACTAAAAAATGGTAACGCGCTGAAAGCAATACTTCATGAGTGGTGTGGAAACTTGCATTCAATATCAGCTGTGGTGTTGAAAATATGCATATAAAAACATTCTACTTTCACCCTCCTAAGAAAAAAAAAAGTCTACGCCAATGAAAAACATTGTGTAGGTCAGGGTTGCCAGTCGTTCAACTATACATACATATTGTACGAACTGTAGTCAGTAGTATAATATATACTCATATCATTCTAATGATAAATGTTGCGAATGATGAATGTCGCTGCCATCATAAATTGGACTGCCTTAATCATCTGGAACAAACAGGAGATGTTATTTCATGCGTTTATTTATTGACGAGGTGAGGTTTATTTATTGGTGAGGTGATATGCATATGTTTACTGTTGAAGATACTGTTGTCCATGCCTTCGTTTTGCAAGGAACTGTCACATTCTCTTCTGTCCGTTCATCTATTCTCTTTAAGGCCCTCATACATGGAGATGCCGAACTGATCGGGCCAAACTGAAACAGTTTTGCCTGGCCGGTTTCGTGGCCACACAATCAGTTCTGTCAAGAGTGTCAAGGTTCCGCTAGAAGAACAACGTCAATGGGCGAAACGGAGTTATTACCTATGTTACGCCGCGATAGTTTTAATTTTAAGAAGAAGGCAGAAAAAGGATGTTGTGGGTTAAAAATTGTCATTCTTTTTGCAGAACAGGCTTTATCCAAAGGAAAAATACATCATAGAACAAATCATAGCATTCATTACGTTTTCCCTTATTATGATAGTCATTTGATTTGATAGACAGACGCTCGGGTGAAGCAGGGGTTCGTAGAGAGGTGATCGGTTCCTCAAGCAATTTGTTGCCAACCCCAATCTTCGGCATTTTTCTCAGCCATTGCAGCAACTAACAAAAGTAGAGATACGTGGATGTACCTTAATAATACTTTACCATCTTCATATTTGAATTTAGAAAATTTTGTAAAAAATTATCACGTTTCTCCAACTACCTATCTCTTCTTTAAGTTGAAGAAATTATAAGAAAACTGAAAAATACAAATAGTGCTGATATATATGGTTTAAATGCAAAGACACTGAAGTCTATCAACAATAATTTATTAGAAATTTTAACTTATATAATAAATAAATAAAAAAACAACATACATTTCCGGATTTCATCAAAGTCGCTAAAGTTACAAAAATATGAAAAACGAGACTTGGAAGAAGTAAGTAACTTTAAAAGTCAATCTCTATATTACCAATTTGATCAAAAATATTTGAAATTATAATAAAAAACCGAACAATTAAGTACTGTGAAACAAACAATTTATTCGCGTTAGAACATTTTGGATATAGGAAAAACAGAGCAACAACAAAAGCAATAATTAGTATCCCTGAAAGTGTCCTAGAGGTCATGGACAACTACTTAAAATCAAATGTAATTTTAATTGACTTAAGTAAGGCTTTTGACAGTGTCAATCATGATTTTATTAAAAGAAAATTGGAATTTTATGGAATAAAGGGTTTGGGCTTGATTGAAGGATTGATGAATCCTACTTATCAAATATGACAATATGTAAAACTACCTACATGTGAATGTTCTATGAAACAATTAATTACCACTGGTGTTACACAAGGTTCAGTTGTGGTACCTATATATATTTTAATTTAAATAACCGCTTTACCGGTAAATATTAGTGTTATAAATATAGTTACCAAGTCCGTTCGCCCAGTCAAAGATATTCCGCCCCACACCATGACGGATCCACCTCCATATAAAGTTGTGTGCAAAAAATTGCATTGACTGTATCGCTCATCGGGTCTTCGGTAGACGCGATTACGTCTGTCACAATTATACAAACTGAACCTTGACTCATCAGTCCAAAGAATACGTTCCCAATCTGCTTCCATCCAATTAACATGCTCATTGGCAAAATTCAATCTGGCTCTTCGATGATCTACTGTTAATGCGGGTCCTCGAGCAGCAATCCTGGGTCTTAAATTTGCCTCCCTCAGTCGTCGGCGTACAGTTTGAACGCATATGAGTGGACCACTTGCGTCTTGAAGTTGTGCTCTTAAATATGTTGCAGTTATAAATCGTTGTCTTACAGCATTTACTCTTAAAAAGCGAAGTGGATAGCAGAGGTAACACGAGATCTACCTTGACCGGCCCGTCTGGAATGTTCTCCTGTTTCCGCGTACCTTTGAATTGCTCTCGCTATAGTTGTGTGAGACACTCCCAAGCTTCCAGCTATGCAGTTGTAACTCCACCCTTCACCATGTAATGTAGCTGCCTCAACACATTCATCACGAGTTAAATTTCTGGTTTGGCGTTCCATTATTCACTAATTATTGCTGGACTGTCAACAAAAAACTAAATACACAGTTGTCAGTTTATGACGTGTAATCTTCGATTTCCATAGCTTGCTAGCTGTTTGAGTTGTCCCATAAATGCATTTCATGTGAATAAAAGCATATGGTGTTTCAAAACGGTGTATTTCATGAAGTAACAGAGATAAACAAATGAATAAAAAAATAAAATGTAGAAAAAACATGAGGCTTTAAATTGGCTATAATTGCAATAACTTGTAATACCTTGTAGAGCCCACAGGACGTTTTGAAATTTCGGAAAAAAACGTAACGTTTTTATAGCACCTGGTATAATATCAAAATCATTCGTTTTACCAAAACAATTAAGACAGTGATATTCCTAAGAGAAAACCTACAATTTGAAAAAAAAATCGACCAAAACGAACAAAAATTGTCGGAAATACATAACGTCAAATTTGAGTTAACTTTTTGGTTGTGCGTTAAATAAGTTGCGCAGTGTATTAGGACAGATAAAACTATTGTTCAATATAAAAAGTTAAAAAAAACACAGAATAGTCTAAAATATACTTAAAAAAGTTTCGAAAACATTTGAAAAACATGTTCCTGTCAAACCTTAGCTAGTTTTGAACATTTAGTGGCATAACGTGTTAAAAAAACGCGGTATCCCCGTAGACAGACGGACGGACGGAAAATTGACGATTTTAGTTTTTACCCGATTAAATGCAACATACTTCGACATTCGCAGCGAAGAGTATAATAAAAGGAACATCAAGCCGTCGCGCCGCTGATAACATAATATCTAAAATATTTAGATGTTAGATAACCACTTATGTAACTGATAACATAATATTGATAATTCCCGCTTAAGGACAAATAATATTAAGTATCTGGATTAATTAAAATTAATAGTTGTATAATATACTTTTATTTTTAGCGGGAAGCGTATATCGTATGTAAATGTAATGTAAATTTCAAACGCTACTCATTAGAGTAATTAATTATTTTTAGAAATGTAAACATATTCATGACCTATCATGTTCTGTTTAGACTGCCGATAAATTATTACTCTTCAAGTTTTGCGGTAAAATAAAGCTAATTTACCCGAGGAAAAACTGAAACGACTATTTTTGTGATACTTAGTCAGGTAATAGCCGGGTCAATAAATCATAACGTTAATAAAATTAAACAAATTATAATTAAATATTTGAAAACAAATACAAACAAAGAAAAACAACCCATATTAATGACAATGTCCGCGTAGGTGCACCTGATCAAGGTGTTACGATAAGTTAGATACCTGGAACAAAACAACAGTCTGAGCAACCAATTCGTCAAAAGGTATCATATATGAGAAATTATCTTCTCTGTACATATATATTCATTCATATTTCCAAAAAGTTATATTATCATCAAAAATATAATTTATCGTTAGAATGCACTTGTGTCTGTCACCCACAAGCACAATATCAAGACTATGCTGAGCTGTGCAAATATTTATACAGTGGTCCACCAAGGAAGTGATAAGAGAATAGGACAAACTTGTGGCTCAAACACTCCACATTCACCTGAACGGCTCAAGCACTCCGTCAGGTATATAGGTATATAGGTAAAAGGTTATAACAGCGGCTCAAGCATTCCGCAAACCTTAGGTACACACTAAACGGCTCAAACACTCCGTAATAGTGATAAATAGGAACAAAGGATTACCTACGCAGCTCGGCTATATTTTAACTACCTGTATAAATCAATGAGCTACTTAAATATTTAAATGTAAAGTCAGATGAATAAAATCAGACAATGAAATAACAATTATGATATCTGAGAGAAAGTGGAATGCTCAGTGAATAAACTCACCAGTTGTAAATATCCAGAAATAAACAAATTCACAGGGCACGATTTGGCACTATTCAATTTTTAGTTGCATACGCAAACAAAGCCACACACTAAAATGAATCGACCCTTGTAGGGCATATTGGCGTCAGGCGTTTGTTTACAAAAATGTGCCCGCCAGCATCTTTCTTTGCCTGGCCTGTGTATATGTTTTCTATCGCCTTTATCTTAATGGGTATGGTGTCGCCGTTATGACAGCGGACCCATAAATTAGCCAGACGAAATAAACTTACTTTTTTATTAGAAAACGCCCGGTGGACCTTAGCTGTTCAGTAGATGAGTGTCTAATGACGCACTCCACATGACACTTAAACACGTGGTTCGTGTGATAGACATATTATCCTTAGAATTTAGAATTATAGGCACTTCCGTTGTCACTACCAATTCGGTTTTAGTCTCTTTAGCTGTCGAACATGTCCGTTGTTGTCGAGTAGTGATATCACTTGGACGTTTTCGTGGTTTTCTAGCCTTACCTGAGGATTGCCCGCAAACCTCTTGATCTCATCGTCAACCATAGGCATATTCAGGTCGGGGTGGATGTCTTCATTGCGAATGTACCACGGAGCTTTGCCTGCCGATGCGTCGAAGTACTTTATTGACTTTATTCTGGAACGTTTCAATTACTTTAATCTTGGATTTCTTAATGCATCCTCAGAGTTGGATGCCATAAGTTCATGTGGACTTCAGAATTTACTTGTAGAGAAGCCGATTGATTGCATCTAGTCTGCCTAGATACTTTGCTTCGTCGGCATGTGGGATTGTTTGCTGGTTCACAATCACTGGAGTATAGTCATAGTTATAATCCTTGTTGGTGAAATTGACGCGAATCGATTTCGCCCAATTTAGTTGTGTTGATGCGCCATTTTTTTTGTCCAATTAGTAACATTGTTGACTGCTATTTGAAGTTTGTTTGTGACTGACTGGATGTCTTGGTCAGTAGCGAGCAGAGCAGTGTCGTCGGCGTATGTTGCCGTAACTACTCCGTCGCTTTGTGGGGTGTCGTTGGTGTACAGCAGGTAGAGGACAGATCCAAGGACACTACCCTGAGGTACTCCAGCACCAATCTTCCTGAGGTCGGAATATTCTATTCATATTTAACTCTGAAGTGACGGTCAGTGATGTATGAACAAAGAATTTGGCTCATTTGCCGTGGAAAATATTTTTCTAGCTTGTATTCCAGGCGCCGATGCCACACTCGGTCTAATGTTGGGGGCCATATCTATTGGAATAGCGTTGCGCAGATATTTTTCTCTTCTAGTGCTCTCTCAATAACATCGGTAATTCGATGCACTTAATCCATGGCAGAGACAACCAAGAGACGCACAAGTCCATGCAAATTTTGTATTCCCAATATAAAACTGGCCGACTGTATTGAAACGTATATGCAGAGGGCGCGCGGGTTGCTTTGGCATTTTTAAAAAAGCGCGCGCAGAATCCCACTTCCATAATTATTTTATTTTATTTTGTATCGAATAAATGAAACACAACAATGAAAATAAATCATCTATTGATGAAAAACAAACAAAAAAGACTTACAGCGGTCATTCTGCCACAGGAAAGTCCCAAAAGTAACGGACTTATGATTTCATTTTTTAAATTATTTCATTCTAGAATAAGTTACTACTTTAAAAGGGGCAAAAAACTCACATTTTTTCAGGTATAGAAAAACATAAAACATGTTTAAAATTACAAACACAAAGAACTATTTACATTGTACATAAAATTATGTAGGTATGTATATACATTAGGTATGGAACTCCCGGTGCTGAACAGTTGTAAGCTTACGCTTAGATGCCCTAGCATCTTTACGATCCTGTAGATTCTTTTGATTCTTCCTCTTACACCACCATGGAATTCCTATCTTACTATCTTCCATACAGCTCGGACTATTGCGTTAATGACAGATTGTCGATGTTCATCACACAGAAGCCACGAAAAATCAACACTGTCCACGATGGCTTGAGTAATCAACACAGATATATTCTGTTTATTGCAGAAATTGTCCAACATGTCTTCTAAAATTGTTAAAATAATACGTAAACAAACACTGAAATGGAACAAACCTAAGATGGCGGCATCACAACTTTACTGACAGTTTTGCAGCGTTGGTAGCTCCATCTGCGTTTATGTTTATCAATGTAAGACAAAGATGCGTCGATTGAAACTTGTATTTTAAGAACAAGGACAGGTCAAATCTATTATTTTCTTGAACAAAAGAACAAATTTGCTGATGAGCTTGCGCGTCTCTTGGTTGTCTCTGTCCATGGTTGAATGCTTATTACGGAATCCAAACTGGTGGGGCGGAATTCGCTGCTTTTCCTTAATGATTGGTTTGAGTATCTGCAAATGTTAGCCATATGGAAGCATTTTTAATCATTGTCCAACAAAATCTATACAATTTAAAAATGGCAGATAATCGATATCACGTGATACCCGGAATTCCAGTTGAATATAGCCAATTTCAGATGCGAACTTTTCTTACATTTTGTGTGAAGTTTCCGCAATGAACAATTCTCTAGTCATCTGCTAAATAACTAAGACATATACATAATGAATGTTCCAATTAATGGAAACGCCGCTAAATAATTTATATTTTATAACTTTCTCCTCTCCATAGACCGTAGAACAAAAGGGAAATGAAATTTTATACACAATTGGTGCCATTGATACAAAGTGAAACAATTAAAATATCCCCAATACCCACATTTCATTTCTTTATACTCGTACATAAATACTGACTTCATCTATTAAAAAAATATACGTAAATACAATGTTATTATATAAGTCATCGTATCGTCATCAATCAGGTTATCAGACATCACAGCACGCACACACACACTATTAACACGTAAAACTATACCCCTTTCAATACGCCTACTAAGTTTGATGTCCATGTAAAACGTTTCAATTTCTAGAACTGACATGATATTTTATTCAAATATATTCCACTGGACAGAACTGGAATTACTGGACTACCAAATTAATTCATATTTCCGTTAATTTTTATAGCCATATACATTTGCCTATATATATATATATATATATATATATATATATATATATATATATATATATATATATATATATATATATATATATATATATATATATATATATATATATATATATATATATATATATATATATATATATATATATATATATATATATATATATATATATATATATATATATATATATATATATATATATATATATATATATATATATATATATATATATATATATATATATATATATATATATATATATATATATATATATATATATATATATATATATATATATATATATATATATATATATATATATATATATATATATATATATATATATATATATATATATATATATATATATATATATATATATATATATATATATATATATATATATATATATATATATATATATATATATATATATATATATATATATATATATATATATATATATATATATATATATATATAATTATTATGATTATGAATTTTTCACTTCCCACCAAAAATTCTTGCCGGAAATACATCCATTTTGAAAAAATGGCGCCAAAAACGGTTACTTTGCAAAATAACTCATTTTTGTTGATTTTTAAAGGAAAGAACATAAAAAGAATAGAAAATGGCTTGAAATATACAAAAAAAAAACAAACAAAAAAGGTTTCTAAATGTTTTTTGACAAACTCGAAGGCGCTCCGAGACGCAGCGCGGCAGGTAGTGCAGTCATTGAAGGTTTTCCGCTCCGAATTTACAATAAGTGAGATACAATAAGTATAGGCATAGCGCCGATGCGTGTTTTTACCCTGATGGTGGGGCCACCCCCAGGATCCTTTATGTGTTAGTAGGTCCTTTTATGTGTTGCGAAATGAAATGCAATTGAATTAATACATGCAAATGCAAAGGCAAATGCAATATCTGTTTTGTAACACATTTTATGTTTATGCTAAATGTTATGTTTATGCTACAAACAGCTGATATTTGTTATAAACCCACATAGCACAAGTTTATATGCCAATAGTCTCTCAACCTCCTGTAAGGAATATTTTTAGATTTTCATATAATATCACAGGAATAATAGGAATATATTTCTTCTAACAGATTATTCATAGAATATTCGATAACATATGTAGAAAATATTACAGGAATATCCAAATGAGTTCATCTTTTAAATAATGAAATAAGAATATTCTCCCAGTATTTTTTTTATATAATACTATCATATGTAAAACGTCAATTCATTTTTAACATTTTTTTTTCAACATAGATATCAAGAGATATATTGAGTCAAACTTAATTTTCATTACTATGTCATAAAATCATTCTAAAATTCGACAAAATATTGTCCTAAAATGTAGAAAAGTGGTATTGTGGTACCTTTCAGTGGTACCTTACATGTGGTACTAATTTAAAAAAATTATACAAGTAGGAATCTACTTGAAGACAATATTTAACATACTTATATATGTGTATATATGTAGAATATGCCTAAGAATTAAATGGGACTAATGGGAAGAATTAAATGGGAATGTTTTTTTCAGAGGAGAAGTCTGCGTTCCCCTCGGAAGATGGACAGGCTTAGAAGGTCCTTCAGAGACTCCTTTCGCAGGCGAAAGGACAGAATACCAGAGAGTTCCAAACCACACCAATGGCAAGCGGATGAGTCTGCAGTAAGGTCGGGTACCTGTACGTTTGCAGTAAAATATTTAGGATGTGTCGAGGTGTTCGACTCCAGGGGGATGCAAGTGTGCGAAGAAGCACTCAAAGTTCTAAGAGTAAGTGAAGGATATCTGATAATAATAGTAATAATAATAATCCTGTATTGCCCAACAGGTCCCCAGGCAGCAGAGTGACGTCATTTTCCCGTGATATTTACGTGACCTATTACGTCGAAATCACCAATATACTAACGTTGTAACGACGTAAAAATGACGACAATATGTCTCATCGAAATGACGTTATATAAAGACGTCATTTTCACGTTAATCTAGATAATGTGTAGATGACTGGTTTTTATTATTCTTTTCGTCGTATAATTTGTAATTGGGAGCATGGATGAAAGTTAGGCTTTGAGTTATTAAATAAGCAGATTCTATAAACTTCATAACAGTAGTACATCTGCATAATAAATAGTCTTAAAAACTAAATATTCAATTTTCGAAACCAATGATTACATCTTTCAGTTTTTATTCCAAAAAATTAATCCACAATACTTTTTGCATTATATGAAAGTTCTATATACTACATTTTCATTTTTTTCAATAACAGCAGCATATATGACTTATATTAGACGTTTCCTAGATGACGTCACTAATAGGTGTAAAATAAGACGTTTAAAACACGTCTATTTTTGGGGGACAATTGACGAATGACGGGTTATACTACAAATCAACGCGACGTCACTCTGCCGCCTGGATCATTAATTTATGTATATAAACAATGAGGTATACACATTGACACATTGAGGTATACAGAAAAATAACAATCTACAAGATGAATAGAATATAAGATATAATAAAGATCGGGGCAATCAGTTTGGTTGTTCAACAACTTGTAAAGAAAGGACAGTGAGTGGACATTTCCTTCTGATTTCTAGCAAATTGAATTAAAACATGGATGTAAAAAAATATTATTTGATTTTAATTTTATTTATTTTAATTTAATTAATTAATTGTTTAATTTTTCTATTCAACACATGACTTATCTCATTGGAATTTGAAAATATAAATAGTTAAAGAAAATCTGTCAAATACATTTTTTCGAATAATCATTAATTTCGCCATAATTAAAAATTAATCTCATTTGTACTCATTTGGATTTATCAGATATTTATTTCGAGGAATGAAATTCCATTTGCAATATTCATTCATCTGTTGTACCGTTGAATGAGAAATCAGGTACTGCTTGCTTTATATCCGGTCTTCATTAATGACTGTAAAAAACGTTTAAAAACCACAGTACATCATTGGCGGAATACCTCATCGGAATGAAAGTGTTTAGTTAAGGCGTAAAAACCATTATGGAATTATATTGATTTGCTAAAAGTCTGAAATATCATGGATTTAATGTTGTAAACACTTCATACTCACCATACACAGTAGACTAACTTATCGAATCAATTATTACCTAATGAAAAAATGGACAATCACTTTCAAATAAGGCAGATAAATGCAAGTTGAAACGTAAAATGCAATCACAATTTTAAATTTTAATCTTAAATGTACGTCACAGCGATTGACAGAAATATTACTGGGATCTAGTGATTTCCCTTTTATTGTATAATAAGTTGCCTAATAAATGCATAAAGCATGGATACGTGGTTTACAAAAATTAATGAAGATCCGTTATCTGCTATCACTGTACTATTTGGGTTCTTCCTGCGATGCAAATATGTAAATGATTTGATGGGTGTAAATTGTATAATGGCAAAAATTAAAGCCTTATCGTTTTTATTGGATTGCAGGGTTCGCGGAGGAGGCCAGTCAGGGCCGTCCTCCACGTCAGCGGGGATGGTTTGAGGGTAGTAGAAGAGGAAACCAAAGGCTTAATAGTGGACCAAACAATAGAAAAAGTGTCGTTCTGTGCCCCAGATCGCAACCATGAACGAGGGTTTAGTTACATATGTCGCGATGGTACCACCAGGCGGTGGATGTGTCACGGGTTTTTAGCCCTCCGTGAATCAGGAGAGCGATTATCTCATGCTGTTGGCTGCGCTTTCGCAGTTTGTCTGGAGAGAAAGCAGAAGAGGGATAAGGAGTGCGGGGTGACTATGATGTTCGACGCCAAGAATAGCACTTTTACTAGGACTGGGTCTTTTCGGCAGCAGGGTTTGACGGAGAGGGGTATAGACGTAGGGCCTTCTAAGCCCACTCCAGTGAATCCGTTTGCTATCGAAAGGCCACATGCTACGCCTAGTATGTTGCAAAGGCAAGGAAGCTGCAGAGGGTATGTAACATTTGGTACTATTTGTTTATAAATTTATATTGCTTGAAATAGTATATTTTGCATTTTCAACCCATTTTCCTGTTGACAGTGACGTACAGCACAAAATGCAAATGTCAAGTTCAGTAGTAGTTATCAAACTTTTGTCGCACAAGCATCTGCTGCAAGAACATCTTCTAATGGTCTTCTCATTGATAAACTTAACAAACCAAAGTTTTAATTATTTGAAAGTTCTTTCCATGATACTACCAATTTTTATCTCAAAAAAGGCAGCATGGTGACGTCATTATTACGTTCTTTTAAGGTGATTTTAGGTCTAAGACGTCAAGTGACCAATATGAGGCCGAACATATGACGTCATTTCTATGTCGTCTTTAAAACGTCACTTTTTTCTCATCATTCAGACGTACCTTTTTTAATCTAACGTTACCAATCCTTAGGACGTCATGAATTTGACGTCATATTATCGACGATAATTTTTCCTCCCTTTCGTTATACTTATTTCTTATTTGTCTACAATAATTAATGTTATGTTAAGTTTGAGACATTTCAAAATTTAAAACATAAAGGGCACCACAGCCAAATTTTTTGAATTTTTTACAAAATTTTTCAAAATTTTTTGAAAAAATTCTAAAAATTTTTTCAAAATTTTTTGAAAGAATTCAAAAAATTTTTTCAAAAAATTCTAAAAATTTTTTCAACATTTTTTGAAAAAATTCAAAACATTTTTTAAAATTTTTTGAAAAAATTCTACAAAATTTTTCAACATTTTTTGAAAAAATTTTTGAAAAAATTCAGAAAATTTTTTCAAAACTTCAAGGACCATTAACAATTTTTTTTTTACTTGTGGCATATAGCATTATTACAATAATCATTTAATGACGTCATTTAAACGTCAGTTAATGACGTCGTTTAAACGTCAAATAAACGTCATTTGGGTGTGACTTTTTCTCGTCATTTTGACGTCTCTCTTGTAGTTCTTTTAACTACAGAATTAGAATAGAATTTTATATCCTGGAAATAAGACACAGAAGCAATTTTTTTCAAAATTTTTTGAAAAAATTCTAAAAAAATTTCAAAATTTTTTGAAAAAATAAAAAAAATTTTCAAAATTTTTTGAAAAAATTCAAAAAAAATTTTTGAAGAAATTCTGTTTTTTCAAAACTTCCAAGGACCATTAACTATTTTTTTTTACTTTTGGCATATAGCATTATTACAATAAGTTAATAGCATATAGCATATAGCATTATTACAATAATCAGTTAATGACGTCATTTAAACGTCAGTTAATGACGTCGTTTAAACGTCAAATAAACGTCTGGTTCATTTGGCTGTGACTTTTTCTCGTCATTTTGACGTCTCTCTTGTAGTTCTTTTAACGTATTTATGTCCTAAAAACTGACGAAATAAATACGTCATAATAACGACACCATGCTGCCTGGGATGGGGGAGAAGGTGTAAACCATTTGGAAAAAGCTGCTTCTTCTGATCAGAGTCCATGGCCAAGCCGAGCCGCCAAAGATTGTAGCTAACTTTGAAAATACTTACCAATGAAAAGTAACATTTTCTGGACTTAAATGATCCAACCTTTTACAAACTATACAAGAATGCAATAAATACAATAATTCGTAGAACACACTAAAGAAGACACAAGTACACTATGGTGTTTCGGCAACCTCTCAACATCTGTTTCCATTCATAAATCGACCTTGACGTAAAACTCGAGTAAAACACCACGTTGCCGGTGTTGAGGATTATATCTCAAGGCACAGTACATTTTCGGTTTTCAACATATATTATTAACGCAATAAGGCAATACAATACATTACTTTAAGCAAGAAGCTGTTTTGAATGACATTTTTGTACTAAAATGAATCAGATTCATTGAAATTGTCAAATCATTGGAACCTCTCATAGGTACTTTCATAGGGAATTCTGTCGCCCCGTGTTAAATTATCTCAGGTCACCACATATTTTTATCTTTAAAATGCTATTATTATTGTGGATCCATCAAAATAACTACCGTCCCTCTATATGTCTATATGCCAGAGAAAATAGAATTACGTAACAGAGTGCCTAAAAATTTTGAATTAGAATCTGCATGAAGGCAAGTCGCAAGGCGATCAATGTGCACCAAGAACAATTTCCCGTTTGTAATGGGTTCCTATTGTTTCAGGTTCAGCACCCTGGGTCAAAGTTCTCCATTTAAAAGGCAGATGTCCCTGAGGGTAAACGAACTTCCTAGCAATACTGCCCGTTTGAATTCCTACAAGTCGCCCACCTCACCAACGAACTCCAATGGCAAGCCACCCGTTTCTCCGATTCCTGAGGTATCTCCCGGAGACTCCGTAACTGCCCTATGCCAACAGCTTTCCCAAGGTCTAAGTCAATTAACTCATAGTGGATCAGACGATTTCAACTTCAATAATCAAAGTTCTGTCAACCAAAACACATTGAACTTAAATGTGATGACTGTCAACAGCACCTACAACAGGTCGATTACTTCTACTCCGACGTCCGTGACAACTGCAATTGCACCCGTTAACTTGAACTATAGCCCGAACGTCAGTCGGAACGAAACACCTCTCCCACATCGCTCAGTCAACACAACTATTAGTTCTACTACTAGTACGCTGCCCAAGCCCGAACAGTGGCTGGAAATTGTCAATTCTACTTCCCCCAGGCTGGGGAGGATAGATGGATCTTCGCCCAGGAGGACCCCATCTTTTAAGTCTCACTCGAGGGCTGTGTCTTTAGACTCTGGATCGGAAAGTTTTCAAAATTCTAAGCCAGCCGATCCGTTTGACGCCGAATGGGCGGAGCTCGCGGCTAGGCAAAACAATAGTACCAACCCATTCTTAGCCACCGCAACGACACCCAAAGCTTTCCAAATTCAGCTGTAAACTGTCTCGTCCAATCACGAGATTGTATAATTTGTTTTTTGTTCGAAGGCAGCGGCAGGGCGATATCTTGCCGGTTGCCTCGTGATAGAAAAAGTTTGCTCATCAGGGTGAAAATTCTTGTTGACAGTTTCTGTTGTTGTGGTTCGTCTACAAATATTTTTTTAGGAAATACTTATTAGATGGACTTATCGATAGTGAGGGTAACAGATGAATCTTTCTCTTTGGTAAGATTGTATGAGTTTTAATCGGTGAGTATTTTGGTTGATACAGATAATGCATTTATAATCTGTGCTGCAAGGAAAATACCCCTTCAGTATTGCACAGGCAACATGGAAGTATTCCACATGCTTGACACATTCCTATTTTATTAATGATTTATTAGTAAATCAATAGCTGTTTTGAACTATTATTTGAACATTTATTCATGACAAGATTACCATAATAATATGCTGACCATCTCTGAAAGACACATACAGTGTGTATAAAATGTTTATGAAGTTCACTGACTGGCAAAATTGCGCTACAGTGCTACTCATGGGCACAGGAATTTTTTTTAAAGGATCGGAAGTTGTAGCATTTTATATGAATATTTTAAACACGACAGCTGATATTGAATGCAAGTATCCACACCACTCATGAAGTATTACTTTAAGGTATTTTTATTTTTTAATGGTGGGTTACTATCAACAGATGTGCGACCATCTTTGAACTGCTTATACCAGTCATTTATTTGTGTTTTGCTTATACACTTGTCCCCAAATGTCGTATTCATCATTTCGATGGTCTCCGCACAACTATTCTTGAGTTTTAAGCAAAATTTATTGAAAACTCGTTGCTACGATCTTTCTGCCATTTTTCACAATAGCAAAATGCGACAAGCGAAAAAAGCACTTTATAAACAAACGCATGCTGCACTTAATTGAACTAAGGCGTCTCGACGAAATCTATGGCATCTAGGGAGCTTGTGAAGCTTTACAGTTGACACTCGTACCCAGCATAGGGCACTAAAATTGAGGGGGGTTCATTCAAAACCAGACACGTCCATTTAACACAAATTCGAGAAAAACAGCAAAAACTGTTTTTCGAAAATCACTCAATGTTGAAAAAATCGACAAAGAAGGTTTGACAAATATGTTTTTAAAGAATTACTAAAAAATATATATATTTCTACTAGATATTAGATTAAAAAAAAATGGATATGTCTACTTTTGCACGAACTCGGCGGATATGTGTGGTTTTGTTTGAACACATGGTGGAGATGTCTGGATTTGTTTGGATTTAGTAAGTTGAACATTTTTTTTCAAAAATTCCAGAACAAAATACAAAAAAATGTAACATACAAAATGTGAAATACATTTAAATATGAAACTCATTGTCGTCTTCCAGGCAGTCACAGGTCTCATGTTCTTGCATTTCATCTTGCTCCTGCAACTGCTCTTGATCCTCTTCCAAAATATTCCTATAAAACTCTATTGTTGGAAGATTTTGCCACTGTATCTCTCCACTATTAAACTGTTACTATTAAACTCTAGAAGCGTAAACTGTTTTCCTAGAATATTTTTCTTTTTTTTTGTTGGAATTGGGTTTCCTATTGGCAGCATCTCTAACAGGTTATTTTCTCTACCACCTTGTTTTAAGAAAGGTAAATATTTTTGTTGGCCAATATTTTGTTGGCTAACACGTTCGAAACGAAAAAATGGACTACCCTTATATTTTATAGTAGTAGTTTTACTGGACATAATATTTTTTAAATAAATTTTCTTTAATTCCTTTATGCCTGTTTAATTTATTGTAGGTTTCTGAAAGCTTTTTGACATTGTAAAGATTCAAGTCTTTGCCTATGATGACCTCTAACTGGGAAATGTATGATTATTTCTTCAACTTTTTGTGGGGCTTCATTCCTTAACCGATATGCCAAAATATGTATGTTATCAATATGTAAAATATGCTGTTGCTGTATGATTTCCTTCGGATATGTCTTGTTTTGATCGAACTCTGTATCTTTAGATGGCAAATAATGTGTGATCTGTCTGGTTTTGAGAGATTCTGATTAAGGCAAACCATAGAAAGCGTACCGAATAGTACATATCTGCAAAAAACATGTGGGTAAAAAATGGACATGGTCTGCTTTTAGTGAACCCTCCTCAATTGTCAGGCATGAAGATATGAAGGAAAGTCTGTTTCCATATATGGCTGCATAAGTGTTGTAACAACAAATCCTAATATTCCAAGGTCTTGATAATGATCTATTTCGTTTTTTTTCCAGTATAGACAATGACTTATAACACATATCTGGTCTCGTAGTCGCATAATAAAAATAGCTTTATATCAAAACGATGATGTTTAGTCCTTATAAACTCCTTGAATAATTGTCGTCCTTTGAAAAGAACTAAACTTCCATCTATTACAACATTTTGAAATGGTGTGAAATTATTTAATGCATCTTTTATATTTTGGAAAACTCCTCATACCTTATAGTAAGAATCGCCTTCAATTTGATCGGCATTGCCTGAAAAGTGAGGCATGCGCAGTATCATTTGAAACCTATTTCGTGACATCACTTTGGCAGCTATAGGTGTGTAAAGCAATTCATCCGTTAACGAATTTTCTGCTGCAAGTGACAATACAGCGAGAAATTTGTAAAAATCTTCCTCAGCAATTGTCCTTTTAATTAGTTTCCGTTATAAGATTTACTATTTGTCGATTCATGAAAAGAACATATTTGATTTCTTTGGAAGGGTCTCAGGGTCATCCAAATCCGGTTGGTACTCGCTGCCACTCAATGAAAGGCTCATCATCTAAATCTAAACATGACTAATATTGTCATATTCTTCACTACTTGTAAGATATCATGTATCATCGCGTTCACTGCGTTTTCTTTTTCTCGAAGGTCCTGCATTAGACGCCATTTTGGTACAATTTACACTACTGATGTTCACTAGTCTCTCACTGATATGGCACCGCTTCCCCTATGCTATTAAATCGCTACGTTTTGTTGTAAGAACGTTTAAACTAAACTGACTGAGGTAACGATCCTTATATGCTACTTTCAAGGTTCTATAATGTTCTGGAAGCTTCTCAATTATTCCACCCCATTCTAGATTGCACACAGGGCGTCTCGAGGAGTTCTACAGGGGGCAGTCCACATGTTCTTATACTACAACTATTCTAAATGGGGCCAGGAGACGTATCTCGGTTATTTGAGGTCTTAGAGGGTTGAGACTTTGCCCTTGGAGGGTCGCATCTCGCATCACATCTGGAAGATGCAATGTTACTACATTGTCCGGTACGCTGTTGCCAGATTGGGCAGATTTTCCCAAGATCTAGGGAATTTTGTGTATACATCAATCGCGTCTGACAATTCCGTATCAATATTATTGAAAATTACCGTTATAAAAACCTTGTTCTGGGTACTCATATACCTAGAACTAAGTTTTTATAACTGTAATTTTGAGAGTTATTTTTCAGATGTATGTATTGATAAGATATCATCACTCTGCATAACTATGTATGTTTTATCTCGCATACTCCTACTAAATATGTTAAAAAGCATTCATTATGTAAAATATTAACCTAAGTAACCTTGTCCTGAATAAATGTTGCTTCAGTAAGTTTAATATTTATGGTTAGATCCCACTTCAAAATTTGATAGGGGGGTTGCATTCATGTCATTATTATCAGTGCATTTGTGTTTTAATGACTGAAGCTCGACTTTTTAAGTAACGCATTTAGAGATTAACTCCGTTATGATGTCTGTATGATTTTGTTTATCTAAATTATAATTCTTGTGGTAATAAGTGTTTTTCTAAAAAAAGTATTTGTAGACCACTGCTGTCTTTTTAAATGTGATCCATTCCATTCTGTGTTGGTTGCTAAATAGCACCCGACACGTTGCCAGGACTGACTGTGCAATCTGTAAATATATGTAAGGAATAAGTGTGTAAAGATCTGTATGTGAAAAAAAAATGGGCCATAGGATAAAGTAGAGATGTTTCAAAATTTTTATATACCTACTTCAAATTATCATGAATGTTGTCGACATGTTGCATCATAATTAATGTTTATATTTAATATTTAGTCGAGTACCTATATAGATATGTATAAAATTAAAGAATAATTATTTCAACCATCTTAGAATTTTCTCTACTTAATCTTAAGTTTGTGGTTGTGACTGCAGGGCAATGTACCAATCATTTGTGTAAATTTTATCTCGGGTTATGTTGGAAATCTATGCTGTCAGAAAATAAACGTTTCGGATATAAAGTTAACGATTAGGGCATATTAAACTCACATGTCAATTTTACTATGCACAAATATCTGTAAAAGTATTCCAAACAAAGTACTTAATTATCATTAGAGTGATTTTATGATGAAAGCAAAGGCTGAGATGGTATTGGTTAGAATATTCGCTAAGTTCTTTTAAGTTTGATCTTATTTTTTGCAGATAGTTTTAATTGTACGTTCTAGCCGGATCACAGGATCTGTTTCGGTGTTCATTCCAAAATATGTTTGTGTTTAGAAGGTGGTAGCACTGATCTTTGCAATACGGGAGAAGTTGTAAAAAAGAATTTTGTTTCCGTCCACCTTTATACTGATAAAAACACAGCTAACTCTAAATATAGTTTTCGCTAAAATAACGAATAAGAAAAATACGAATTGCATTTTAATTTTTAATGGTAATTTATTTTAATAATATGTACAGTACTAGACAATTTAAATAAAAGAGTTTATATGTGAACAGTGGTATGTTCTATCTATACAATTTAATAATTAAGTAAAATGGATAACATTTCTTTGTTGAATTTTTCTAATAACAGGTTTAATATATATCGAGAGGAAATTGGGATTAGGAGCGAAATAAATGAAGTGTATTACTAGACTAGTTGTTAATTTGTAAATGTTTAAAGCGATGCTATTTAATGTTGGTATTTATTTTTTCCTATATATGGAGCACGCGGCTCTAATATGGCACATGTACTTATATATACAACTGTATTATACAACACTATTTTATTTTCTTGTAACATAGTAATAAATAAGTATTATCTGTTAGAAATTATAGTTTTATTTGTACAGTATCATACTGGTTTCACCTGAAAAACCCCAAGAAATAATACCTCCTGGAGTGACACTCACTTTTGATGGTTCAAATTGGAAAAAAAATACAATGAGGTGAAATTTTATGCAGCAAGGGAGTATGGATGTAAAAAGTTTTAGTTTTTAGTAGAACAGTTTAAACTGTCTTTATATGACTATGCTAAATGCAGAACTCGATTTTTGGTCAAAAATTCAAAAACAACTTCTGTATCAAAATGTTCTAAACAAAGAAATACTTAATAGACCAGGGTCAATAATTTTTGAAACCAAAAACAATAATAGTAGGATGAAACCCATTGGAAAAGGAAGAGAATATAACAAAAATGAAGGGAAACATAATTTACGGGCGATCTGAGGTCGGGAAGTGGAGGTGGCGAGTTTTTAAGGGTAAAAAACGGATTATCTCGATTTCCGGCAAAACTACAAGTCCTAAGGGAAAAAGTTAAATCGCAAAGTTGTAGGCAATAAAAAGATCTACAACTTTTGTATTTACACTTTTTTCACATAACCTCAAAATTTATGTGAAAAATTCAAATTACCAAGTTTTTGGTTTTTTATTTCTTTTACAAAAAAAATTTCTTTAACACGTTGACAGACATTCGCGACACGTACATCCGCGGCATATGCCGTCAGAGGGCAGAGGGCTATTATGGCAGAGTTATGCACCAAAAATATGGGTGTCACTTCAAAAATACGCATTGATATCTTAGTTAACTCTTTAAGATAGAAAGGTCAAATTTGTACATAAGAACTTCTTGGATACGGTAATTTTATATCGTGTAAAAAAAAATAGCGACGTCGTATGACGTCATGTGCCATCAAAACCAAATTGTTTTTTCAGATCACTGACGTCAAATGCCGCCTGCATATATTCTAAAATAAAATAGCGATTTTATATGGATATAGTTTGTTATTACTGACCATAAACTGCAAAGATATAATTCTAATAATAATAATAGCATAAGATGAGAAAAAAAGACTAATTATTAGACATGTCATGTGTCAAAACACATAATGGAGGGTTACCAATACACTTCCTGCATTGCCATGGTGTTTCTTTTCTTTTTTTCTCGATAGAACATTGTCTACATCTTTTATAATATATGCCTTTTCTTTTCGAACTGTCTAGCATAGGAATAGTTTAAAAAATGTGGGTCATTGCTGCCTCGCCTAGTTGCTTTTTCTCTGGTTTTTACTGGCACCTTTGCTACGAATTCCCTACTATATTTTTTTCCTGCTCCTAGTAATTTTCCTATTACTTCTTCTCGAAAATATGGAAATGTCTGTTATTTGTCTAAATTATATTTATAAATATGCAAAGAATTCCACATGGCAATGTCCAGTGAAATATTACTTTTTTGTACTATCTAATGCCCTAATCTAATTAAGATAATCTAATCCCTAATCTAATTTAAGACCTAATGTCGAAAAAACACCCTAATTTTCAATCGAAAATTCCCGCGTCAAAATATCTGCTATTTTAAAATAGGCGGTGGGCCTTTTGTTCGTTGAAATCTGTAATTTCTAAATGGTGTAAAAACACAGCAAAAAAAACAGGATTTACAAGTTAAAAAAACAGGTTTTTACAGCTGCTAGGAAATAACAGGTAGTAAGGCCCGAGGGTCCGGGCCTTACTATCAATGTAATATGGAATCTTACCTTTTCAAGTAATTAAAGTGTAAATTTTAATAAATAGCTCAAAATTGTACATAATGATAAAAGAAAAGTTTTCAGATTCAGATTTCAGTTTTTTTCGTTTCATTGTATTTTCTGAAAACATTTACCATAGTAATTAATGTATATTTTTTATATAATGATATAATATAATGTTTATATAATGATGTAATTACTTCAGGGTCTGAAGTAATTACATCATGCCCTCATACTGTGATATATATATATATATATATATATATATATATATATATATATATATATATATATATATATATATATATATATATATATATATATATTATATTTTTCTAGCGTCGCTAATGTCTAGCAGACCACTGCGTTTTAAGCAGAGTTGTTTCACAGCTCGCAGCAGGTATATACAAAAACAATCAGCAGGCTAACTCCATGATACTGTTTATTGTATCATGGCCCATGATGCATGGGCTATAGTTAGCCCATGCATCATTTAGAACATTTAGAAATGATTTCCGATTCTGTGGAGAACCTAACCTTATTTGGATTTATTAACAGGTAAGACCGACCTTTTCGTTATTTTGCATATTTTTCTTTTATACCACCGTGAATATTCATTAACACACATCCATCAATTCTAGGCATTGTGGTGCTACGTTATTAATCTCTTTGTAATTTGCTGGTGTTGGGACGTCTTTCGTAATAATAAATTATACCAACAACTTGGGGAAAGAAGGAACAGAACTCAGGTTGAGGAGTGAGCATTCCACCTGCTTCATTGCGAAAAGACCTTTGGAAAAAGGTAAATCTTTAATCAGTACTTATTATACCTAATTAACTGGTTATTGTTATTGCGAAAGATGTTTATTATGCTGTGTACCAGTTAGTTGTACTTGTATAGAATTTACAACAGTTTTTCTGTACAGGCTCTTTTCATTTGGGGAGTCCTTTCACATGGTCTTTTAATTATATGGGTTTGTATGGTGTTCGTGTACTCCAGCTACATAGACGCTTAACATCGTTGCCACGTAGAGTTTGGTTTTGGTTACGAAGAAGTCTGCCCCGCTGTCCAGTTAACGCTGTGGTAGTAGCTAGCATTTTAGACGCATCTACACCCTAGGTCAACAAACCAGGAGCAGCAAATCTCTTCTAATTTCTTGGAGACAGATAATCTATAAGCTAAATAACAATAAAATCTCGGTCAAAAGTTACCGTTCTAATAGTACAGGCAACTTACTGTCGTAAATACTAATTTCTAGCATTACTAGTGCTTACATTGTAGTTGTTAGTTGGCTAGTACATAGTAGTTTGTAATTTTAAAGTAATATCAGTTATATAAAGGGTCTATAATCCTCAGAGTTGAAAAAAATTGTTTTGTTGGAGATTACATTATTATTGTTAGATATACAGACATCTTCTCGTAACTGGTAACCACGTGTAGCTACACTTTTTAAAAATATTATTGTGTGAAGCTAGTTGTACCAGATACTATGCATATATTCCTTCACATTTGTTTTGTTTTGTATTTAGTATCGAACCTAACCAGACAGGTAGTTCTGTACTTATAAATGCTCAATTATTAGTGGAGAATAAATATTAAAGGGTGTTTATTCCCTAAGTACCATAGTATATTTGTGTTTTATTATCCAGCCAAGGTAAGGAATATTCTTTAATAAATAAAATTTGTCTCATAGCTCTCTAGTAAAACTAACTCACCATCAGGTTAGTCCACTATTTAGATTGTCATATTACTTAAGGCATACAATTCGACGCTGAGACTTCCGCTCCATGAAAACAGTGTAAGGGAAATTTTGCTTCCGACAGTATGCCCTTGCTATCTGTGTAACATCGTTGGTTTTTAATGGCGTCTGTCATTCGAGGATACAACTTCTCGCAGATGACCGACAGGGACGGAGATCGCATAGGGTTTACTTGAAATATTTTTCAATATCAGACCCTGTGCTTTATCCTCAAATGGCCGCTGATTACGAGAGTCAGCCTGCTGATTGTTTTTGTATATACCTATGCTGTGGCTGCTGTTTAGTGTACATAAATATTATAATTAGTATAACCCCAATTAATTGTTCTTTTGATTATTTTTTAAATAACTAAAATAGGTTGTTTTTATTAGTGGGTCATTACCTCATTAGCTTATTTACATTTGTTTAAATAAAATATGATTATGCTGTCATGTGTATTAATTATCCAGAGGGAGTATAATATTGTTATTGTTATATCATAACCTCAAATTTTATTTCACTCATCACTGTAACGTTGAATAAAGTCCATTCCATCAATGTTGGCGTGCATGTGATCAACGGAATTTTCGGAATCAAATCAGTTCAAGGCCATACAATATATTATCCAGTGACGTTTCGTTAAATAGGGGTTTATCTATAATCTATGCACATAAAACGCGCCAAAACGTAATTCGCATGTCTTTGCCTCGTACAGTCACTGATTGCGTGCACGCGAACATTGATGGTATGGATTTTAACGAAAAACCACTTGAATCGTCATTTCTTCATCGTCATTCCCTCATACATACCTGAAGAGGAGGCAATTCGTCTTCGGAAAATTCTAAAGAAAAAAAAAACATTAAATTAGTGAGATAAACACAGGGAGGCACAGTATTAAAAGGAAGCAAAGGAAACGAAATTCACTAAATTATTGCAATAAATCGAAAAACACCGGTAATCTAAATAATTCATTGATGCAGTGGAGCCCACTGTTGCCGCGCTATATCATTGGCCCACTAGAAAAGATATTTGGATTATCCAAATGATACCATTAAAATGAATTTATTTCCTCCAGTCAATTGAGAGAAAAATCCAAAACAATTTATTTTTCCAAATAATAACATATAGATAATAGGTATCTAGATAAATTTGCTTTGCCTTGATAGATTTTCTTTATAATTTACAGATTTCCTGTCAATACCGACAATACTGTAAATACTGACAAAAATACTGACGTATTTTTTTTTATATATTATGCACCGTTACATAATTATCATTTCCCCACAAATATGATCTCCACGAATTTTTTTCGATTTTTTTTCAAAATTTCTACAACGCTTTCTGTCCTTTAATTTTTTTGAAATATTCTCATGGTCATATAGGACCTATACTCATATATATTAAATCTATAAAACATTCTAATATTGACATTATTTTTTTTTTGTTTCGAGTAGGAAAATTTGCCTATTTACAGAGTTACCCACCTACGAACATAATATTTATATGTGCCAGTGTGGTGAGTAGAGAAATTATGTCCTTTTGCCACCTAGTCCCTCGGGCTACGTCTCTGATGATTATATTTATATACCTATTCACTTTTAAAATAAGTGGGAGCAACAGTTCTGGCAAAATAATATTCTATTTCGGAACTTAAGGTTGGATGACATACCTATTATCCTATTGTCTTTAATAACCTACTACATACCAACTACAATTCCACTATAATAGTTTGCAGTTTCCCCAATGCGCAAAGTACACGCATGTGTCGAGTAAACAAAGATTTGTGCAAGTAGGCATGGTTAATTGTTAGTGTAAACAAAATCAGCGGTTGTATTTAAAGTAGGTATACCTTGTCGAAAATTGACCACAACCAAAAATTATTATTGTGCTAAATACCTGGAGTAGGTATAGGTATGTATTTTCACTTACAAATAGCAAATAGTGTAACTGATAAAAGTGCCTTTTAATAAAATCCGTCTGTATATCCAGTGCCGGCTCGTCGTAGCTGCATCAGGTGAGGCGCACAACCCCCTCTCAAATAATAAATAGGAATAAACATTTCCACGTCACGCTTAAGTTAGCCTGCCCTGTAAAAATGTTCTAAATTTTCCGCAATGTTCCTGGGTTTCGTTTAATTAAGCATTTAAATATTTCTTAAAAATTTCCGCGATTAGGGACTGTACAGTTTCACTGTGGCCTAGGAAAGCTAGTTCCTGTTTCCCCAACGTAATAGTCACATCAATTAAAAAGCCGATTAATAGTCGAGTTTTTCAAACAAAATATTTTTGAGTCTCGAAAATTGAAAATTTGTCGCTAAGATCATCAATTTCACCGCAATCGACTGATTTTGACACAAAATTCTAAGTACCAAGGAACTCGAATGTTTAATTTGAAAAACTTTTTACAGGCGGCTTTTCAGTTTGTAGATAATTATTTAAGAAATAGAATTAATTATTGATTTCAAAAATATTAAAAATCAGATAATCGGCATTTTTTTTAAATTTTGAAGGTCACTGGGGCACCACTTAATGTTCACCGGTTTGGTTAAAAACTTGCCTGTATTACTATTAGCTATATAATATGCACAATCGAAAGCCATTGCAAATTACAATTTTCATATTTTTCACTCCACCCTTTTGTACAACTTTACTATACAACATGTTCCAGGCTATTCAACAACAGTTTGGAACTGGACGCATCTTAGAAATTGTACAAATACTCTTTCTATTTTAAAGTTTACAATCAACCCAACTATTTTATCGTGTTTCGAAATAGAATATTGTGCGATACCAATCAAGCACTTATTTACGTTATATGTAACAGCTGTTTTATTGATTTAATATTTACCTAAATTCATGTTGTTACAGTCCGTCATATTGACCAGTCTTTCCTAGGTGACTGAAGCTGATACTTGACCTACTTTGGCTGCTCTTTTATCAATATCGGATAATACTTCAATCTCCACTCATAATAGAGATCATGACACTAGACACTAGCAATGACTATGTCTCCAAATTAATCTGGCCACAACGTAACGTTACTATGGTTACGAAGTTGTCAATCAGTGACTCCCATTATTTAACTCGTTATTTGCTTAATAATTACCCATCTGTGTTTCTATAAAGGTTTCTATGTGCTTTTTTATAGATACGTTTCAATTTCGGTAGGGCGAAAAATCTCGTATATACCTTGCGACTGAAGTACTTTTGATCTCTCAGGTAAATTATGGCCCTCTCTACGGTGGGGTCATAAACTTTACCTTGGGGATGAAAAGTGCTATTTCGGTCCCGCTGTAAATAATTTAATTTAAGCCAGAATTTATATTTCGCCCTTGGCAATAATTTTTCTATCCGTACGCGAAAATGAATTACGCAGCCTAGGTATACATATAACTATTAACAGCGAAAATATTGCCTTAGTTTTATTAAACAATATTTTAATTAATAATAATGTTTCCATAATAATAATTATTTTATTATCAATGCAATAATTGTATTTTAATTAAAATGTTCTTTCCTTAGAATTGAGATTATGATAATACGCTGCTAGGGGGGATAGGTACCTAGTTATTTCCCAAGGCTAATCAAATTACTACTAAGGTTACCTCAATCCGCAGCAACTAATAGCAACCAACTTATAAAATGACGTCAGTGCGCTACTCATTCCTCATTCAGTTCTTTTTTATCTCGCACTACAAAGGTCCATTTCATTTTTTTGCATTTTTTATACATATAAGATTTTCAGTACCCAATGCAGATAAAATAAAACTTAAAATGTTATTTTATTGTATCACAGTTCACTTTTATTTATTTATTACTATGTTGTAGCATATTTATACGCTACTAATTAAAATTGAGTAATATAGAGAAGTTTTTAGTGTACGTGACTATTAATCAGACCAAAAATGTATAAAACTACACACTCTGCGTTTAAATGTATTACTGGTTGCTCAGTAAGTCAGTAATACCGTCTTTCATGTCATTTTCTAATATTTTCGAAACTCTATAAAATTATATACACAATCAAAGTATAAGCTTCTTACTTACCTACTTAAATATATGTGTTTTAACATCATTTACCTATAAATATAATTTGACAGACCCAATGGCAGCAATTGCTTAATATACTCTAGAAATTAGTTATATTATTAATTAAAAATTAGTTATATTATGAAAGAAAATAAACAAAGAAAATCCGACAAAAATGAAAACGAAAGTTAAATTGGCAATTGTCAATTACTTCAATAATTTCGGTGAATCCAGACCCCCCGGACCGGCCCCCTGGCTACGTCACTGCAGAAGCTGAAAAACAAATATCTACTCCACTGGTGCCATTTTGAGATCATAACACTTTCTGGGGATTTATTTTAAAAATGGTACCAACCGAAGTATTGCCGGTTGCCTACCGAAGCCCACGTGACGCGGTCGCCCTGTACAAGTGTAGTTCGTTCCAAAGCCGCATTTTTAGTCACAGAACGTTTTTCGATATAAGAAATGACTAATTTATAAATACAGCAATATCAAACTGATAAGCTAATGCCTATCCGATTACTGCTCAAGATTAAATAAATCCTTCTCTATGGCCAATGCAGTTTCAATTTTAGGAACGGCTTCTTCGCCTATTTTCCCCTACCAAACCATTCAATCATCAGTAACTTGCAGATAATTGAGAATTACGAAGAATTACGTCAAACCAACCAATGAGTTGGCGCATTTTTACTAATAAGGAAATACTTATTACGAGCATATGCGTGATAACAATTTTTTTTAGATACTTGACTAGGAAATTAATGTATCAAAACACCATGTGACATTTTAGTGACATTGTACAAAATATGCAAGAGACATGGACCTGGAGAGATTAACCAACATAGAACAAGTCTTAACCAACTTGGGACCAAACCGAAAGATTAAGGAATTCAAAACCACCAGACTTACAGCCCCTGGACAAAACTATGGCAGCTTAATGTTAGCTGTGGATGTGAAAGTTTTAAATGAGAAAACAAAGAGTGAAGAAACGTTGCAATTAGTGGCTAAGTTGTTACCTGGGAATGATTTCATACAAGAAGTATTTAACGTTCAGGTTACCTTTAGAAATGAGGTTGGTTTTTATCAAGTCATAGTGCCTTTGTTGGAGGAGTTTCAGAAAGAGCAGGGGGTTGGTGAAATCGTTTCTCTTAGTCCGAAGTTTTATGGGGCCAGGATCAGTTTGAATCCGGAGAGCGAGACAGTTGATAATGATGCTGTGTTCATTTTAGAAAATTTGAAAATTGCAGGTACATTTTTTGATAAAATTATTATTTTATATACATTTTCTTATAAAATATACAGTGTAGGCCAAATTTCACTGTGAGGCTCAGCCTCAGTTGCCTTATACGACGAGCCGCCACTGTCCGATAAATCAAAAGAAATATGCGAAAAACTGTATGCACATTTCTTAAGCTGGTGTAATGAAAAACGAGTGAAACGTTTCAAAGAAGCAGTATTTTTAGCCATTTTGCCGAGTCCAGTAAGGTTCGTAAAGCCAAAGCACCCTATGGTCACGTTGCTCCATGTTAAAAAGGTGTAGAAAAATAAAGCAAAACATTGACATAAGTATGTTCTAGAAAGAAAAATATTGTAAAAAAAAAGAAAAATATTGGATGTCGGCCACAAAAAGCTGAAGTATTTATAAAAGATATTATCTAAATTTATGTAACAGCACCAAATGAAACGTACCTCATGATCAAAGTGGCTACCATTTTTGGTTTGGCCTAAGCTTATCGTCGGGCGGTACTGACACAAATAACTGTTGATAATATTATAATATTAAGACAAAGGAACCCTCATAATAATTAAATTAACGGACTCTAACAAACATTCAACATTGTTTGTAGTATCAAAAGTAGTAAACAATCATGATACAAAGACAACTTTATGTCAGGTTGTTGAACCAAAATTGGTGAGCCGTGCGGACGCATCTCACATGACGTATTCTCGCCAACATGATTTTAGGCGCGATTCTTACACATAACACAGTTGAATGTAAATCTAGTCCTAGTCTTGTTTTCAAATTGAAATTGACAATTGACAGGATTTTGCTTTTTGTGCAAGAGGTGGATACGTGTGTTTGTAAGGTGTCAGTATTATTATCATACGTGCCACAATTTTTTAAACATTGCCAAATTGTGCTGTCGCGAGTGTGTAATTATAATCGAAATAGATATATAATCGAAAACGCAGTGCATTGATAATTCGATTTCTCGAAAACCATAAGTCCTAGCGTGCTGATTTTTAAAAAAACTTTTTCATAGTTTTGTCTGCATTTAATTCGATATATTCATATACAAATTCTTAATAATTAACATAGCTCTCCGCAGGATGAAGTTTTCCAAGCACAGATTTGCCAGTAGCGATTTTAAGGTTGTTTTTTTCGAAAACATCTCATATTTTGAAAACGTAATTTTTGCCATCGGAAACACTGTAATGTCTTCTATAAGTAGCCAAAATTTCATGGTTATATCCCGACTCGTTGATTTAATAGCGCAATGTATGTTTTAAAAAACGTGTTTTCAAAGCATTTCGCGGACAAGGACAAAATTAATTTGCAAAACTCGTCCTTACGAAAAAAAGTTGTAATTCACATGATGAATGGCCAAAACTATGCTCTAAATGATGTTGAATGTCCCATTTAGTTATAGCTTAATAAAAAAACCGACATCCTAGACATCTGATTTTACTAGAGTAGAGTAACTGGATATGTTATAATAATAATAATCATTTATTTCGTAGGACTTACAATGTAAGTATAGAATATCGTCATCATCAATATTATACACTATGTCAAGCTATCAATATATAAGCAATGGATAGTTAACATCCCTAAATCTGGAAACAATCTTCTGCATGAGTGTCGCATACCCTTAAATGCTAGGGTTCTAACAATTTTCTTTTGCAGAATAAATAGATTAACCATTTTTTTGCTATTTCCCCAACAAATAATGCAATAATTGAATCTTCATTGTACATTTCCAAAATAATACATTTTTAAAATTTCTAAACTTACATAATTTCTTAATTGCCATAAAGCAAAACAAGTAGTGTTAAGTTTATTTATCAAAAAGTCAATGTGATTTTCCCACGACAGATTGCAATATAAGTACCTAAAAATTTAACAGAGTGGCTTTGATTTATAGTTTTCCCGTCAATTCTTACTAGTAGACTTTCGATTGTGTTTTTTGGAGAAAATAAAATGAAATTTGTTTTTAGACTATTTAGTACAAGACCATTATTAGAACAATAATCCTGAATATTCAATATAGACTTCATTGCACCAGAGCTGAGTTCGTCAAAGTGTTTTGCTGATACCGAAGATGATGTATCATCTGCAAATATGGACATGAGTGAGTTAAAATTACGTTTGTTATTGACAATATCGTTTATAAATACTAAGAATAATATTGGCCCCAGGACACTCCCTTGGGGGACACCGGTACTGACATTTGTTGGGCTTGATTTATATACATTATAATTGCATTTTAGGTGAACCTCTTGAGACCTATTTTTGAGGAAAGATCTTATCCATTCTAATGCAGGCCCCCTAATACCATATTTAAAAAGTTTATCCACTAGTAATTAATGATTAACCGTATCAAAGGCACGACTGAAGTCAAATAATATGGTGGCAGTTTTATTATTACTATCAAAACTATTTAGAATAAAATTATACAGAGCTAATACAGCATCTTGGGTGCTTAATCCTTGGCTAAACCCGAACTGACTACTTGAGAATATTTTTTCAACAGTTAAAAACTTATACAATCTAATACAATAGGCCTTTTCATATAGTTTCAAATCTGTTATCATATTTCCATTAGAATCATTACTGGTGGCATACTTAATTTTTTAATTGTTTGATTTGATATAATTTTGTTTTGTAATTTAAGATTGTTGAATCTTACCTGACGTCAAATCACCTGCGCGCTGACCGTTGTCTTTGTATCATGTAAACGATGGAACTTTCTTACAAATGTGCAGAAAATACGCCGCTTGAGTCCCGTTATAGGCTTGCCATAGGCGTAGAACCCTTAATATTGATCTAGGAAGAAAGTCGTAGAGATAAAAAATCAAAATGTCACGTCCTAGAGAAGATCATGATCAAAAAATCGTATAGAATTAACTTGTAGGAAATATAATTCTATAGAACCTTGTTTCTTTCTATACATTTCGTTCAATTCTATACATTTATGTCATAAAGTTAATAATAAATGCGATAATTTCATAATTATACTTTGCCACTCTTTTTACGTTTAACTCGAAAAATATTGGTCGGACGATAAAAATTCTAAGGATGTAAAATTGACGATAATAAGATGTAAAATTGTAACTAAAGTTGTAGATAATCAAATTTACAACAACTTGATGCCTTACCATTTTTGTTGAAAATTTGAGAAAGGCGAATGGCGAATGGAAACGATTCCTCGTCAAATTCAAGATGGCGACTAACGCATTGGCGGAATTTGGTCTCCATTTTGAATTTATACTTCCAGTGACCCCCCCCCCATAAACGTTAGGGTAATAAAATTGTAGCCGGGATTTTTGCAACATCATATGTAAACCCGGCTGGGCTAAAATGAGATATGTTGACATAAAAAAACAAAATACATATAAGAGATAATTTTAGCGGCTTTCCAATAATATTTTTCAGTTGTAATATAGGTACAGGGTATTCCATTTGAATAAAATTAGCCTCTGGGTATTACCAAACTTTCAACCAAATTTTAGTATCTTAAAAAGTATGTACCGGGTAAGTCTCTTAAGATTGACACAAGGGGGGTGTCACTCATCCTTTGCCGATTTAACTCATTCAAAAAAGGAGTAGACACGGTTTTTGATGAATTTTTATAATCTGAGAACAGATATTAAAAATCTCGTAAAATATACAGGGTGGAAAATAAAACATGATTTTTTTAAATGGAACACCCCGTATATTTTTAGACAGAAATAATGTGCTTAATTTTCTGAATCCAAAAATGTGTAATTGTTATATAATCACTCCACCTGTTCGTGAGATATTACTAAAAACTTATCACATTACGGGTGTCAATTATAAAATAAGAACATCAAGATACCTCTGGAAACAATGCATATTTGCATTGTTTATTCGTTGACAGATGTCATCCAGTTTTTTGTGAGATAGTAGTTCACTCTCTTAGATATTAGTGTAAAAAATACGTAGTGTTCGTAAAGAAGCAAGTTATTTTGAAAATGGTATATTCATTGGAAGAGCGAAGAAAAGTTACTTGAAATTTATATTCAGTGCAACAAGAATAAGTCTCATGCTCGGAGGAAGTATGTTAGGTTATTTCGAGAAAGGCTACCTCCTTCCAAAAATAGTTTTAAAAACATTTATGCAAAGTTTAGGAATACCGAATCTCTGAGAGACAAGAAAAGGGAAAGGCGAAGAACAAAAACAGGAGAAGACACATAACTCAACGCGTTATTATATTTTGCTGAAAATCCATCCAAATCATCCTATGCCGCAGCAATAGAATTGGATATATCACAAAGAAGTGTGATAAAAATATTACATCGCCATAATTTTAAACCATATACCTAGTATTTTGCCCGTTCAATATTTAGACGACAACAACCTTCAAGACAGGTTAACCTTCTGCAGAGACATACTTGATAGAATAGAGGAAGATGATGAGTTTCTAAAGACATGACTTTTGGACTGACGAAAGCAGTTTTTCTACTGCGGGAATTTTTAACAGAAAAAATGCACATTACTGGGCAGCGGAAAATCCACATATTGTAAAAAAAATAAAAAAACAAGGATACCAAACTGTAAACGTGTGGTGTGGCATCCACAAGGATGCTATTGTAGGTCCTGTATTTATAAATGGGCCCTTAAATGCACAACGTTATGTGGATATTCTTCAACATCCAGTTGAAAATTATTTAGATAATATTAATTTAGTGGACAACAGATCTGTTATTTGGCAGCAGGATGGAGCACCACCACACTCTGCAAGGAACGCCACCGAATACCTAAACAGAAAATATCCTATTTGGATAGGAAGGCACGGTGTTATACATTGGCCCGCTAAAAGTCCGGACTTAACACCTATGGATTTTTTTCTCTGGGGTACGATAAAACAAGATATATACGAAACTGGGGTTTTTAATAATATGAATGAGTTAAAAGAATGCATACGTGTAAAAATTGAGGAATTAAACCAAAATGGTGATATATTTCAAAGGGTGAGAAGCAATTTTATAAAGCGATGCCAAATGTGTATTCAGAATGGTGGTGGTTACGTGGAAAGTGGAAAATATTTAATTACGTTACGTGTAAATAAATAATATTGTATTACTCTATTGTGTTACTGTACTAATAATTGACTTTTATTTGTTTTTATTAGGCTTATGTTGTTTATTGTTATTACTCGTTATTGTTATTGTCACCTATATATTATTTATTTATTATCTCAATAAATGGCATTGTTTCCAGAGGTATATTGATATGTTTTTTGTTTTATAATTGACACCCGTAATGTGATAAGTTTTTAGGAATATCTCACGAACAGGTGGAGTGATTATATAACAATTAGATATTTTTTTATTCAGAAAATTAAGGACATTATTTTGATATAAAAATATACGGGGTGTTCCATTTAAAAAATCATATTTTATTTTCCACCCTGTATATCTTACGAGATTTTTAATATCCGTGCTCAGATTATAAAAATTCATCAAAAACCGCGTCCACTCCTTTTTTGAATGAGTTAAATCGGCAAAGGATAAGCGAGATAAGCGGGGTGTCAATCTTAAGAGACTTACCCTGTACCTATATCAGTGTTAAAAAATATGAAAAAAATATTTGGAGGTCATGTTTCCAAGAACAAAAATTGATTTTTTTCTTGGAAACGAAACAGAGGTGTGAACACTGTGAACACCTGTCGTGCATGCAGGTAGCATAATGCTGAGGTTACTGAAGGATCAAGCTACAATAAAAACAATCCTTGCAATTAGGGTCGTTCAGAAAACAGTGAATTTTGAACTTAAAACCAACCTTCCAAATGTGCGTTCAATTTGATAGTATACCTAGTGTATTATCGTTATCAAATGTTATCTTTTTTCGGACTCCAAAATTCTGTAATTGATGTATAAGTGACCATTACTTTTTTAGGTTATGATACGGGTGAACGGATGGTAGGTCCAGATTTGGACTGTGCAAAATTGATCATAAAAAATTTAGCAAAATTCCACGCCATACCATTGGCATTTAAACTGAAGAAGCCCCAAGATTTCGAGAATAAAATAAAGCCATTTTTAGTAGACTTCATCTTTAATGATGTAGGTTTTAATGTGTTTATCGACAGAACTACAAATGTCTTAAGTGAAAACCCTAAAAGTGCCCGCTATATAGAGAAAGTAAAAGGATTGCTCGAGCAAAAATCTGTTAAAGTTGTAAGAGAACCATTCGCTACCATTACACACAATGATACTTGGACTAACAATATAATGTTGAAGTTCGAAAATGGCAAACCTGTGACTAGTATGTTTGTAGACTACCAATTTATTGAATATAAGTCTCCTTGCAGAGATCTTTTGTTTTTTATATTCTCCAGTGTCCGACTAGATTTGCTAGCAGATGTAGATATCATAGATGATCTCATCAACCTCTACTACAAGACGTTCATTGAACAATTAGAGGAACTTCAATGTGAAACCGAACAGTTTAATAGAGAGTTGTTCGATAAAGAACTTGAATTAGCTGCAAAGGAGTCCGAATATTTCCATATTATATTTATGCACAATCCTATATATGCACAAGAACACGTTAAGGAATTGAATGATATGACATCGGAAGACTTTCGTCAAACAGACCAGGTTGTGACTTCGATCTTTAAGGAAAGAATACAGTTTGTTACTTCAGAGTTTGGTAGACGTGGTTGGCTGTAGGCTTATATTGATTGAAAAAAAATTGAGAGATATAAATATATAATCCACCTATTTCTAATAAAATAATTTAATAATCCTAATAGTATCTTACTGCAAGCCTATTTACTAAAGAGTTAGGAGCAAAAAGTTAATACTTTTAATATTATATACACTGCGCAACTTATTTAACGCACAACCAAAAAGTTAACTCAAATTTGACGTTATGTATTTTCGATAATTTTTGTTCGTTTTGGTCGATTTTTTTTTCAAATTGTAGGTTTTTCTCTTAGGAATATCACTGTCTTAGTTGTTTTGGTAAAACGAATGATTTGGATATTATACCAGGTGCTATAAAAATGTTATGTTTTTTTCTGAAATTTCAAAACGTCCTGTGGGCTATACAAGGTATTGCCAGTTATTGCAATTATAGCCAATTTAAAGCCTCATGTTTTTTCTACATTTTCTTTTTTTATTCATTTGTTTATCTCTGTTACTTCATGAAATACACCGTTTTGAAACACCATATGCTTTTATTCACATGAAATGCATTTATCGGACAACTCAAACAGCTAGCAAGCTATGGGAATCGAAGATTACACGTCATAAACTGACAACTGTGTCATTAGTTTTTTGTTGACAGTCCAGGAATAATTAGTGAATAATGGAACGCCAAACCAGAAATTTAACTCGTGATGAATGTGTTGAGGCAGCTACATTACATGGTGAAGGGTGGAGTTACAACCGCATAGCTGGAAGGTTGGGAGTGTCTCACACAACTATAGCGAGAGCAATTCAAAGGTACGCGGAAACAGGAGAACATTCCAGACGGGCCGGTCAAGGTAGATCTCGTGTTACCTCTGCTATCCAGGATCGCTTTTTAACAGTAAATGCTGTAAGACAACGATTTATAACTGCAACACATTTAAGAGCACAACTTCAAGACGCAGGTGGTCCACTCATATGCGTTCAAACTGTACGCCGACGACTGAGGGAGGCAAATTTAAGACCCAGGATTGCTGCTCGAGGACCCGCATTAACAGTAGATCATCGAAGAGCCAGATTGAATTTTGCCAATGAGCATGTTAATTGGATGGAAGCAGATTGGGAACGTATTCTTTGGACTGATGAGTCAAGGTTCAGTTTGTATAATTGTGACAGACGTAATCGCGTCTACCGAAGACCCGATGAGCGATACAGTCAATGCAATTTTTTGCACACAACTTTATATGGAGGTGGATCCGTCATGGTGTGGGGCGGAATATCTTTGACTGGGCGAACGGACTTGGTAACTGTGAATGGAAATCTCAATTCTGACAGATACATCACAGACATTCTTGAAGCACATGTTTTGCCTTATGCCCCCTATATAGGACCCAATTTTTTACTTATGCAAGACAATGCGCGTCCCCACACGAGTCTTATCGTGAGAAATTATCTTGAAGAAGTAGGAATTTATCACATAGACTGGCCAACCCGTAGCCCCGACCTTAACCCCATTGAACATGTTTGGGATTTTATCGGTCGGCGGTTACGAAGTGAGGGACGACAACCCCAAAATTTACAAGAATTGGAAGGACGCCTAGTCGAATTATGGAATGGCCTAGATCAGAACCTAATCAGAACTTTGGTTTTAAGTATGAACCAAAGATGTCGGGAGGTCATTCGCGGAAGGGTGGAAACACCAGATACTAATTCTCTATTTACTTTTGTTTTGTTTCCTGTTATTCGTTGTTTTATTGATTAAAACAATCCATATTTCTAGGTATGTTTTTTGAGTTTTTGTCCTTTTAAGACCTTTTTCTCTTCTAAAACACCTTGCATCTCTCAATAAATTATAAGATATCAAGGAAAACAGAACGCAAAATGAGGCATTGAACCAGTATAATGAGTAATAAATAATGAGCACTTGACAAAAAAGAAAGTTAATAAATTTAATAAAAATCACGTCAACTCAAAAATTGGATATTTTATGAAGTAACAGAGATAAACAAATGAATAAAAAAAGAATTGCTATAATTGCAATAACTTGCAATACCTTGTATAGCCCACAGGACGTTTTGAAATTTCGGAAAGAACATAACATTTTTAGAGCACCTGGTATAATATCAAAATCATTCGTTTTACCAAAACAACTAAGACAGTGATATTCCTAAGAGAAAAACCTACAATTTGAAAAAATAATCGACCAAAACGAACAAAAATTGTCGAAAATACATAACGTCAAATTTGAGTTAACTTTTTGGTTGTGCCAAAAAAAAAATACATCATATCAAAACAACATTAGAGTATGCCACAAAAGGTTAGACCTTGATCTTGGGTTTGTAGGATGGAAAGTTAATTTATTACATAATATCCATAATTTTATTTCGATCGTTGGGCGTGTTATTTTGATCGTTTTCGATTTCGATCATTGGGCGCTGGAGTAAAAAAAATATGGAACCGTCAAAAATGACATTTCAATAAATATTTATTTACAGGATGTTAATGGGTGATTGTGCTATTCACCTTATAATTTTTTTTGCAGAGTAATTTTTTTTTTCATATGCTCTGAGTTTCCCCAGAGAATATGAGGCCATAACCCATGAGACTGTTGATTGTAATGTTGTTCTAAGCGACAGTAAAGGGATTTTGATATGTTACAGTAGAACGCAACTGGCTAATAATAAAACATGTGGTAGGTAGGACATAATTTGAGGTTTAGAGGATAGAGATTCCCTATATGATTTTCCCGGATTTCAGAAACAGTTTGGGTAAAAATGAAAGTTTTATTTGTGTTTATATACCACAAAATATAAATATAAAGTATTCGAGATGCAAAAATATTTTTTAGCCAATTTTTCTTTTTTAACGCTTATATTAGCTTCACCTGTATGTATATATGTAGCGGAATCTTTGAACGAGATTTTCACCGACTTCAAAACGTCAGATTAAACTGAAACTTTGCATACTTATCAAGCACCGATGACATATTTTTTCATAGCAGAAAGTAAAACTAATCCACAAATTTTTTAGTGAAAAAAATGATAGATTAAAAAGCGTATATATCGTCCCTAAAAACACAAACTGGCGTAACCAACAAAATAACAAAAATTGCGTTACGTCGGTTACTGACATATTTAAAGTACATAGTACATATTTAAAGTTCATCTCACAAAGTGGCGTAACTGAGTTCCTTATATTATTGGCACAGCGCAAGTTGAATTCAGCGACGTATCCAGCAACATGAGGAAACAAGATATCACAAAGTGACGTAACTTCAGATTCCGCAGTTACGTCAGTTTGTGCGCAAGGAACGATGCTTATAACTTATTTGAAGAATGCGTACAGTACAACGTGAATCTCGTAAGTAAAATTTATTGTTTTTATGGTAAATTCAGGTAAGTCAATATTTTATTGTAGTTATACACAGTCATTATATCCAATATATTTTTGTAGCGATCCAAAAAACATTTTTAAGAATGGACGTACTGGTACTTTGGGAGAATGGTGAATCAAATGTGGTTTATTCTAATGAACTTAAATGTAATAAAAGCAAACGTCTTTCTGTGGGCAGTGAATCAAAATGTACTACTATAAGAAGTGGTATAAAGGAACAGTGCTTGCAATTGAAAATTTTAGTGAATCTGGGGTGCTCTGAGCAACCAGTATCCAAAGACACCATCAAGCAACACATTCCATTCGACATTCGACGACATTCCATTACATGAAATAGCCAACAAACTAGCAGAGAAACGTTGTCAAGAGGAGGGCACGATCACTCAAGAAGGGCTTGTAATTCATGTTATGAGAAAGTCATTGAATGCCAAAGCGAATCACAAAAAGACTTAAGAAGCAGGACTTAAGCCATGAAGTGGATGACACAGTTGACCGTTCTTCTCCCATGTCCGAAGAATATTTTTACGATTCAGATGCAGATCCGCCATACGGATTCTGTGAAGTATCTAAATGCAACGTGGAAGTCTTTAGTTCATGTCATCGATGTGTAATTTTGTTGTGTTATAATCACCTTCTGAACAATGACTCCTGTGAAAATCATAAAATAAATAAGGTCAATAAAAATTCAACAAATCTTCATGTTGTATCTACAAGAAGTGGTCCAAATAACGAGAAAACTAAAAACAATAGTTCGTTGGAATCAACAATGGCTACCAAGGAAAACCCTGAAGATTTTTTGGTTGAAGGTGCACCAAAAGAACACGAAACTATTACAAAACGTAAACCAAATAAGTATAAGATAGCAAACAAATTAAGAGATTGTGGAAAAGAATATATCAGCCCTGCTTCAAAGGAAACAGTTCCATCTAGGTTTGTAAAAGAGAGGTGTAATTCGAATAATTGTCAAAAATTTGGCAGAATGTGTCACCAAATTAGCGATGAGCCAAGGAAGAAAATTTTTGATGACTACTATTCTTTGGACAATTTGACAAGACAACGAGAGTTTTTGATTCGCCATATGAAAAAACATACCCCTATCAGAAGAACAACCAATATTCAATCTCGTAAGAATTATAGCATTCACTATTACTTCACCATAAATAATAATCCAACTGCTCTATGCAAAAAGTTTTTTTTAAACACCTTGGGTATTTCTGAAGGCACAGCACGTACAGCAGTGTAAAATTAACGAGACAGGGGTTTTGCAAAAATAAATGAGAGGAGGTAGACACAGAAGCGAACAACAGTTGCAAAAAGAACATCAAATGCGAGTCATGATAGAGAAACACATCGACAGATTCCCCCGAGTGGAGTCTCATTATTGTCGAGCAAAATCAACGAAAATGTACCTTCACTCAGATTTGACTGTGCAAAAAATGTATTCCCTGTTTTTGGATGAATTGCAGAAAAGTGGAAACAACGAGAAACCGAGTGTTTCCACCTACAGAAAAATGTATCCTTCTTTCATCCCAAGAAGGATCAACGCACATTGTGCATGACCTATAAACGGAGTACCGAAAAAGTAAAAGAAGAACTAAAGGATCGTTATGACAAGCATACTGCTGAAAAAACTCCGACAAATCAAAGCAACATCTAAGGAAGCTGCATTACAAGAGAAGATTTCCTAGACTTTAAGTCATTGTCTAAGGAACTTCGAATTTTAAAAGTACGAAAAAGCGAATCTGGTTGCAACATTAACTGGACGAATATGGTGGAAGTAATGGTAAAGAAGAGATCCCCTGAAACAATTCTTTTTAAAACCAGTCATCTTACTCCAACCTACGATTGTATTAAGTTGTTGCGGAATACGAGATCTTGATACTTGATACAGAGGTGAGTTCTTTACACAAGGAGCCCGTGAAAATTATAAAGACAAAATATACAGATTTACTGTCGCTCCGTACAGGCAAAACACCTGTGGTGCGGTTACCTGAATACCAAGAATTTTTCAAAAACTTACCGCATGATAATTAGAAGTGTTGCAAATATTGGCACTAGAATATTTTATTACTTTCTTTTATTTTTTTGTAAGTTCTTTTAATAAAGGATAATTTTCTTGTTAGATTATTTACAATTACTTATTACATAATAAACTCTCTTAAAAAAAAACAATATGCAAAAACCGTACGTGACGTATCTTTCAATCCCATACTTATGATATAGCACGAAGTGGTGTAAGTGAGTTTTCTAATTTTTTTTTTCGAAAATAGCAGATTGTTTTTTTTGGAGAACGGATATTATAGTGCTTAATGGTAAGAATATACTTGCAAAAAAACTAGAACACATGTACGAATAGCAATATTGGTAAACAAAGTTAAATGTTAAGCAATTTCGTTTTTTGTGCCTCCTGTAAAATGTATGATATGCTGGTTACGAAGATTTGACAAACTATGACAAAATTATAAGCTCCCTAACCTTAATGCGACCTTGTGTGTCAGATGTATTACTTAAATAAGTTATTTCTGATTGGAATTTAGATATATATATATCTTTTTCTAGATCTAATTTTATCTAATTTTATTGATAAACGCCTAACAAAGTGGCATATATATATATAGCATCATTACAGCGTCATTCTGTACGCAGTAATTAAGTGAGAAATAGCCTCGTATGATAAGAATATGTTAGCAATTTGATTTAATAGGAAAACTAATAATAAATTACAGAGGCTCTGACAACAATATGGAGGACCAGAAGTTGAAGAAACTGGAAGATGTTTTAATAAACCTCGGATCTGGTCGAAAGATTATAGACCATAAAACAACAAGACTTACAGCGCCTGGAGAAAACTATGGAAGTACGATGCTAGCTGTGGACGTGAAGGTTTTAAATGAACAAACAAGTAGAGAAGAGACATTGCATATAGTAGCAAAATTATTACCGATTAATGAAATGGCCATAGAAGTGTTCAACGTTCAAGTTACTTTTAGAAATGAAGTTGGTTTCTATAAAGATATAGTGCCGCTGTTAACAGATTTTCAAAAGAATGGTACCAGTGGGATTGGGGCCTATTTTGCAAAATTCTTTGGATCTAGGATCAGTATAGATCCAAGCAGCAATAAGGTTGATGAGAACGCTGTACTGCTACTGGAAAATTTAAAACTTTCAGGTAATTTGATTCATATTATTTTAGAATCATCAGTGTTTTTTCTAGCTGACGAAACGTGTCTGTTCTCATGTGTCCTTTCAATGAAAGTATTTTGTTTTCATTTTATTTATTTATACTGTATACAAACAGATAGACAGTGTCCAATTACCTGCATACAGTTAGGTAAAAAATAAATACAAAATATCACAATCAATACAAAAATACAAAATAACTAACAGAAGAAGATGAAATATAAGGATACAAAATATAAGAAGATAAAAGCGTGTATACCTATATCACAGATGGCTTTTTATGGCTATTAAAAATATCTATATCACAACTCTTTATTAACAGTAATTAAACAAAATTATTAAACAGAGATTATTAACAGTAATTCAATAATTTTCAATATGTGAATTTCTGTTAAATATCTTAGATATAGTATCTCTAGTACGTAGCCTAATATCAGGTACATTAATATTTAAACTAGATAGCATATCAGGTACGCTAATTAGGTTATGTAATAGATTAAAAATTAATAAGATTTGAGCATTTTCGCGACGCTTGCATAAAAGAGCTTGCATTAAATTCAGTTCTTTGATGTTCATACGATATTAAGAAGGGATATATGCCATGTATTTTCAGATACATGTTTTTTAAAGAATTTTTATTGTATTTTCTCCAACATCTCAGTGTATGTCAGAGTCCTAGGGTTCCATATATAACACAGCAGTATTCACAAACTAACTTATGGATGTATCACATTTAAAATCTTGACTAGCTCTAATAATGAAACTCGGTTGTCTATAACATTCGGCTGTTAACTTTATGATATGCTGATTGAATGAAAAGTCGTTAGTAAAATCTACTCCCAGATCTTTAATTTAATCTAGCCTTTCAATTTCAATGGATTTTTATTTCTAGTATATGATGCATTTTTACATTTGGCTTCATTTAGAATTAGGCAAGTGTCTTCACAAAATTCGGAAATGGTTTTGATTTTTAGCTTTTCAATGTCTTCATTAGATCTTACCGTGAGATAGGCTCTTAGATTATCTTCGTAGAGCAGAAAATTGGGAAACTTGATACAGTCAATAATTGCTTGAAATTGTCAATAAACATTACAAAAAGCAGTGGTCCAAGTATAGAACCCTGAGTTCTGAGGTAGACCTGAGGTACACCTGAGGTCGAGATAAAAGTTCTTGCATTAATATTGTTAAATTTGACAAAATTAGAACGGTATGTAAGATAAGAATTTAAAAATTTTATTAATTTGTTGTCAAATGAAACATTCTTTCTCAATTTCTCTAACAATTTCTTTCGCAATTTCTCTAACAAGCCATTATGATTAACTCTATCGAATGCCTTTGCTAGGTCGGTGTATACTGTGTCAATTTGAGAGTTATTTACATATTTTGCAATGTGGTCACTGAAAACAGACAAATTTGTGATTGTAGACCTTTTATTAATGAAACCATGTTGTTCTTCCGAAAGTATTGGTGATACGTGAAGGTATATTCTATTATATATTACTCGTTCAAAGATTTTAGATGGTGATGGTAGTATTGTAATTGGTCGGTAGTTTGTTATCAGACTAGTAATACCAGATACTAGATTTGTGTATCGGGGTAATTCGGCACCTTTCACATTTATCTATTGGATTTTAGTGCTTGCTATATTAAAAATAATTTGTAGAGTTAAAACACGTATGTCAGCATAGGCCTTAAAAAATAGGTGGGTAAGGGTAGTCAATCTACACCTATAGCAGCTTGAGGTTTTAGGGACTTTATTGCATTGTAAATTTCGCGTACACTTATCTTTTGTATGTCTAGAGAGTCCAAATAGTCTATACCTTTAGGATCTTGTTGTGATGGAGTGCTGTCACTATATGTAGATTTGAAGTAATGTGCAAATGCATTGGATATATCTTTTTTTTTCTTATTCATTAGTTCATAATCATTATTTTTTTTCGTGTACACAGCTGTTTACCTCTGGCACCACCTCTTTTTTCCACCACCGATCGCCACTGATTGAAACTCAACATCTTCACTTTGACGCACTGACAAAAATTGTCGCGTTAGACGCCTGCTATTTCGTACATTTTGTCATTCCTGAAGCCAAGTTTCTGTAATACATATTACATCAAAGTTGTTCGATAGTATATTCTCGTTAAACTGTTTAACTTTGAATATCAAACCACTGACATATTTTAATGTCTTTCTCTCGTATTTTCAATTCTTCCGCTGTCTCTAAAAAATCAGTATTATGACTTTGGAGAGCAATATTTCGTCTTTTAGTACTTCCTTGTTATCTTTTCCTCTGAATGATAATAATAATCATAATAATAGCTTTATTACCTGTTTACAGGAAAATATACAAAGAATAAATATGTACTATATATTTTATTTACTTGAATTTTTATTTTGCATATTTTTGTCAGAAACGTTAACAAAAAAGGATAAAAATAGAAAAGTTTAAAACAATTAATTAAAAAACATGCTTTTGTACAAATTTAATGTAGGCCTAAGTCGATATTACTCTAAGTAAAATTGAACAAGTGGTAACTGAACTATTTTTTTAGGGTTCACTACCGTTAAGAGGACAATAGGATTCGACTTGGAACAAGCTCGGCTAGTATTGAGTAGTTTGGCTAAATTCCACGCAACAACTTTGGCCTTTAAATTGAAGAATCCCGAAGAATTTGAGAAGAAAATAAAATGCCATTTAGCAGACTTTCTCCCTAAACAAAATGATGAGTTTTCTGGGCACATGGTAAATAGTACCATAAAAATGTTGAAAGAAAATTATAGGTGTGTACTATATTTAGACAGAGTATCTGAGTTGCTCGGGCAACAATCTGATAAAGTCGTTCGAGAACCTTTTGCCACAGTTACTCACAATGATTGTTGGACTAACAACGTAATGCTGAAGTTCGAGAACGAAAAACCAGTTGCCATTAAGTTCGTGGACTTTCAAGTAATCGAATACAAGTCTCCTTGCAGGGATTTACTATTTCTATTATTCTCCAGTGTTCGATTGGATGTACTGACCGATGGAGTTAGTATAGACGCACTGATTGATCTATACTATCAAACATTTATAGAAGAGTTAAAGCAATTAAAGTGTGAGGTTGCTCCTTTTAACAGGGACTTTTTCAACAAAGAACTTGAATTGGCTTCGAAAGAATCTGAGTATGCCCATATAATTACAATGCATAATCCTATTTATGGACCTGAAGGAGGCCTACCACAATCCGAAGACGGTAAAAAGCTGCTGCCGATGGATATGCCCGCTAGTCCATATCATAAAGAAAGGGTGCAATTCATTACTCTAGAGTTTGGGAAACGTGGGTGGTTGTAAGTGTAGTCGATATGAAGCGACTGGGCGAAGTATTTAAAATGAAATAAATGTTTTTCTAATAAATGAAATAAATATATTATATATTTTCTTATATCTTTGCTATTTCTATTTATTATAACAGGGGTACGCAATTTTGGGATAGTAGCAAGAAAACGTTCTTTTACTACATTCAGAGCTGTAAATCTTGGTTTTCAGTGGAATCTTTCAACTGACAAATTTAATTTTAAGCTTCAGTTTGCAGTCCACCTTATACCAAAAGGATTATATTATTTTTAGTAGCCCTCACTTTTGATCCCTTAGGCATTCTAGCTCCTATTACTATATTCATCGAATTTTTTGTTAAGAAACTGTGGGAAATCAATTATAATTGGTGTCAAACAGCACCTCTAGGAATAACTGGGTTATAGTGCCGTCTGCCTACGGATTTGGACCCTTAAGTGAAGATACAGTAATAACAACAACAACAAAAATATGTAAAAAAATCTGAAATTTTCCGTAGAATTCAATAAACCAAAATACAAACAACTGGCACCTCTAGGTCGCGTAAAGGCAAAAGCCTGTATAGTACAGAGCGCGGGGTCCGCGCGATGCTCTGCATCACTCGGGGTTTTGTTTATGATTACGCTGCGTCGCCGAAAACAAATCCCAGTGCGATACAGAGCAACCTTGAAAATTTCCAAAATTTCCCTACCGACGAGACGCGACGTCTTGAATTGTAATCGTAATAGTTATTATGCACTTATTATACTATATACTTAGTTATTTTTCACTTAAAAGAAGGGCTGCCTCGGTTAAATGTCTCGTCAGCCCAAAAAATAACTTCAGTCTAAAAAGATTTAACCTCTTGGTAAATTAAAAATTCTATCTACCTCAAGTAAAATTGTAGAAATTATTTACTTAAGTTACATAAAACAACAAAATTCACATTTAGAACTAATTTAAATACGTGTGATATTTTACTTTCTTCTTTTCGATAATTACGTAGATACTTATATAAGATAGTTCTTAATTAATTTCTTTTTCAATTAATGGAAAATGGTGTGGCGAGATACCTAATTAAACACGTATAAATATGAATACTCCACATAAAAATATAGATTTTATTTAAACGTGCTCTGTATCACACTGGGATTTGTCTGACGCAACGCAGCGTAATCATAAACAAAACCCCGAGTGATGCAGAGCATCGCGCTCATAGTAAATTGGGCCCAAAGTTGGCCAAAAACGGCATTTTCCATTTTACTCTGTCATGGTGCCTTAAAATGAAAAAAAAATGTTATACAAAAGTTGTAGAACTATTAAATACGGATCGACCTGTGTAAATCAGATGTCAAAAAATTCAAAAATAAATAATTTATTTGCAAAAAATCGTTAATACTCGCGTTTTTTTAAACGCTCATATATTCGTGACAACAAATCATTTTTTCACGAAACTTGATGACAGTGTAGCACTCTACTAACTGAAAAAGATCATTTTCAAAAAATTTCAAAATATTATAAACTTTTTGCAAAAATTGAGTTTTCCGCAAAAATCACGTTTTTTTTAAATCTCGATAGCTCATACACGCTTTCATATTTAGAGTCAATTTTGAGCTCAAAATTTTCTTGAAATGTTGTACGAACATTTTTATTTATTGCGCGCTTTTTAAATTCATCGTTAATATGCGAGAAATCGGTTGAAAAATCGGGTTTTTTTTAACAACAAAAAACCCCGATTTTTTATCAACAAAAACATTTTTTTTTATGAAAAACCTTTTTTGTTAGCAGCATTGAATAGCTGGTATTTTTTTTATAAATTTACAAAACAATTTTTTTTATCTACGACCCTTTGGAGCTGAGATAATTTTTTTTTGAAAAAAATATAGTGTCGCTATCTTTTAATATTAAGGACTGAAATTTACAAATTTTGTAGTTCAATACTTGTATTTTACATAAAAAAATACTACAATGATATATTCGCTCTGTATTCTTTGGAAATTTAATGACAAGCGGAGCACACAGTATCTTGTCAATTGTCAATTTCAATTTGAAAACAACAGTAGGTATAAAACAATAGTAGATATCTACATTCAACTGTTTAAAAATCACGCCTAAAATCATGTTGGCGAGAAAAACGGCACTAATCTGCTTCCCACGTACAGCTCGGATCAGCTGGTTCCAGAGGAAATCGTTAAAACGATAGCCTGCAGATGCGGAAGCGGATGTAAAACGAAGATGTGTAGCTGCAGGAGGCATGGTTTGAAGTGTTCAAGCACGTCCTTGACATGCGATCAAGAAAATTGCACTATTATAGAAATACCTACGATGGAAACAGATGCTCTTGATGACGACTTGCCTTTAACATAAGGAACCCGGTGGTAAGAAAGCAGGGTATTTGCACTATATTCCCAAGTACACTCGACGACACCATTCCCTACATATAGACCATTTGGGCCCATTGATGATATCTGCACAAGGAAATAAATACCTTTTTGTAATAGGAAATGCGTTACCAAATTCGTCCACATAGAAGCAGTACCCGATACGCCAGTCAAACATGTAATAAAGAAAGTCTTACCGAAATTTCGGGGACTATTCAAGATAGTCAAGTATTGTCGAACAGTCGATAGAGTTAAGGAAGTCCGATTTACCGGGAGATCTAGACGACGATATGAAGGATTGGTCGGTCTAGAACACGCATAAAGGTATTTGACTTTCAACGTCGATAAGGTACGCATTAGCCAACTCAAAAGTTCGCCATCGACGGCCAAAGTTGCCTGGCAAAAGCTCGTCATGAAAGGCCAAATTGCCTGGCAAAAGTTCGCTATCAAAGGCCAAAGTTGTCTGGCAAAAAGTTAACACACATATTCAAAGAATTGCTCTCAATGGCAAAATTTTTTGCTTAGTGGATGGAGACACTCTCAACAGTACCATTAGTAAGAACTCAATATTATTTATTGTCTCTATTTGTATTTCAAAGTCTACCATACCTCGCCGCAACAAGCCTTATGAAAGTTACGGTTGAAGGTGGCGTGATCTCCCTACCTACCGATATCGTTGGGAGTGCAGCGCATGTGGCGCTGTCCGATATTTCGGTGCCTTGAGGTGACGGCTACGCGGATTCTTGATACTGGAAAAACTATTTACGGCGGCGTGGAGGCGTGGTACCCAGAAGGCGTTTGTTTATGACCTGGTTATAAGCAGAACTGAATGTACAATTTATTACCAATATTTACCTAAAAAGAAACGAAATTTTACGAGGCATATTAACGGAGAGAATAAAATAAAATTGAATTTAACGTAATGAGGTGGTAATTATTTCTACTTCATTACAAAGTTTAAGCTTGGCAGAGAATACAAATAAAAATAAAATTACCCACTTAAGGAGGACCTTGTAAGAATTCCTTAAACAATAAACAAAGGACAAACGAATTTTGGGTCGATATCATACTTCGCAAACAAATTATAAGCCTGGCCTTTACCATTTTGTTACAATAGCATCATCGGCTTTCCCCAAGAAACGTGAAAACCGTGAAGATCTCCAAGGTAAATAATAGTTCTATTAACTACCAATAGTAGTGAATAGAACATATAGGTACCTACATCTGATTTATTGTTGTTTAACAGGAGACAATATCCAAATTGCGGAGCAGCATACAAATTACATATATTGCAATTATCAAGGAAAAAAGTATATTATTAATAATAATTGCAGTTTGGTATCGGTCCGATTTACCGCTCGAAGGACACGTGTGAAGTGGGGGTACTAAGGAGTGGTAGTGCCAGCGAGAATTACAGTTAAGTTAGTCGAGAACCTAGTGTAAGCTGCTCGTCGCGCTCAATTATTTAAAGTTGTATTGTGTGTTAGTTGTTTGTTTACAAATGAGGTACATCGGTTTGTACGCACATCCACTGATCATTTATTTTTAGAGATATATGTTGTAAACGTCGAGTGTTCCTTCTAATGCAATACTTAAACATAATCCACGACGGGTTCCTTGAGATTAGAGAGCCTATTGCAGTTGCATACAAGCGCTTTACGTAAATGCGTTTGTAAATTATTATAGGATTCTCATAAATAAGATATAAGAGTAAATTGAAATTTCTAACGTATAATTTGAAGTCCGGTGTCGACCGAAACAAGATAAACTCTAGATGTTATGTGTCACGTGGCTCTAGATGTATGATGTTACGTGGCCTTATTTATCAGGTGCATTACTAAAGCAAGTTATTTCCGACTGGAATTTAATTTGTAGATAAACGACTAATGAAGTGGTATATAAAGGAGATGGGAATATAGATTAGGCAATCATTCTGTAAACAGTAATTAAATGACAAGTATCTTCGTGCGATAAGAAAGAAGGTGTTAGTAATTTGATTTGGTAGGAAAAGTAATATTCAATTACAGAGGCTCTGGCAAGATGGAAGAACTAAAGTTGAAGAAACTGGAACAGGTTTTAATAAACCTCGGATCTGATAGAAAAATTATAGACCATAAAACAACAAGACTTACAGCGCCTGGAGAAAACTATGGAAGTACGATGCTAGCTGTGGAGGTGAAAGTTTTAAATGAACGAACAAATAGCGAAGAGACATTACATGTAGTAGGAAAACTATTACCGACGAACGAAATATTAAAAGAAGTATTCAACGTTCAAGTTACTTTTATAAATGAAGTTGGTTTCTATAAAGATATAGTTCCGTTGTTAACAGATTTTCAGAAGAATAATGGTGTAAATGGGATTGAGGACTATTTTGCAAAATTCTTTGGATCTAGGAAGAGTATAGATCCAAGTTCTAATCAGGTTGATGAGAATGCTATACTCCTACTGGAAAATTTAAAACTTTCAGGTAATCTGGTGCATAATATTTATCGGAATATACTGAGTACTACTTCACACGGGATCTTTGTAACTAACGGAACGTTCTGTTTTTATGTGACTACTGCCAATCAAAATCTCGTTACATTCACCACGTATATAATATAAGACAGTGGCGGCTCGTGGGTCCTGGAGTAGGTGAAGCATTTTTACTTCATTTTTTGGCTGAATGGTAGAAAAAATATCTGCTTACATTCGCAAATAATATACGGCATTTAGAAATGTTTCAACACTTTATTGCAAAACTAAATTTAAGCGATGAGCTAAACAATGAACAAACCTGCTTGTGGAGCCACTTGCTTAACTTTTGCCTGCAAACCGTTTAAATGTTTAAACCGCTTATTGCGCTGCGCCCTCATTACATCGAACGATCGAATTTTGATTTATAATTATTTCGAGCTGGACTGGATAGTTAAATAATGCTGGTAGATAATTTTGGTTAGGTATTTGAGGCACCGTGAAAATTTGTACAAAACCTCTTTTTTATTGTCTGAATGTAAATGTTAAGACCTGGCTGAAGAGTAGTGAGACTTAACCAACTATTGGATTTTTAATTTAAAGTCATTAAATTTAGTATTTAATGACTCTAATCCCTTCAAATTTAGTATTTAATGACTTCAAAAATAAAAGAGCCAGAATATTTAGTTTGGTGTGAAATTTTGCCAGGTGGAATCAAAATTGTATTACATAAATACCAAAATTTGGTCGTTAATTTCACAAAGTGACGTATCTCAAAAAACCCAGTTTGAGATAAGACCAAAAACTTTTACCCTATGTAACGACTTTTCATCTCACAAAGTGTCGTAACTTTCTGATAACTATCATTTGGTCGGTGACGAATCTCATAATAGTGAACTTTATAAATCTCAAACTTGCCTAACTCGAGTTAGGTCGGTTTGTGAGCTTTATATAGTTTGTAAAGTTTGTGAGTGTATTTCTTTACAATAAACAATGTCCGTATTGTCCGCATTCCAGTCTGCAAAATTTTCTTTATAAACACGTTGGATATTATTTCCGACCTACCAATATTATCCTGCCTAAATCTCAAAGTGCCTCAAATATATTTCTTTGATATTCGCAAAGTTAAAAATTAAAAGGTTGGTCACCAGCCCCACTATCCTTCTTCAATTTTGTATTCAGGCATTAAGAAAGAAGTATCTTACACATTGTCACGGTGCCTGAAATTCCTACCCAAAATTGACTTCCAGCGCTCGGACTATAACATTTCAGCTGTACTTACGATCTGCACTAACATAACAAAATACAAAAAATCGTTTTCCACTAATTTTGCTCTAGACAACATATTTGAGAATAATAGAGCTTATTTTTGCATAATACCTGTCGTATCATCCGCATATTGAAAAAATATATGCTTCGTCTATTTATTCTTGTATGGTTTCCTGATAATTTTGTATTGTTTTTGAGTCTTCAGAAAATACGGCTTTAATTTTTTCGTAGTGATTTCAAATAACACGCACACGATATCATTGAAAGGAAACAGTAATAATGTTTATATCGGTATATATGTAACGCTTATATTCAACGAAACTTATATACAATGAAAAACGTAGTTCTCCGAGTATCCGGCAATATTGTGGGGATAAGAACCGAAAGCGAGGACGATTCACTTGCTTGCCACAATGCATGTAGTCATAGGCGATTGTTCACGTGAACGACTGTTACCATGATAACCGTATAATTTGTCTATTATAAGTCTTTATCAGTCATTTCCCTGTAAACTATGATATACTGTGGTCTCTTCGATTCATCTCATTGACATAGTCGGCGCGCAATATTTTTGCAGCTGCGGTTATATGAAGGAATATTATCTAACTATTATTATTATTATTAATTGTACTAGCTTCTAATTAATACTTAAAACTTTTATTATAATTAATAATTTCATACATCTATTACATTGTTAATACTTTTGCTTGAAAAATATTCATTATAAATTGTGAGAAATTGTTTTTGCCTCGATATTTTAATATAGGTATGTTTCTGTTTTTAAGTAAGTTTCAACCACTTTAACCGTCGCGTCGTTGAGGTTAAATATTGAGGTATGTCTGCGGGATGCGTTGCATTTTAATCCGAATAAATGTGTTTTAATGCTTTTTGGTAAAACACAAGTAGACCGGGCGTCAGGGTTTTTTCTCTTATAATGTAATTCGACAATGTCCACCCCAACATATTGTTTAGACAATTGAAAGAGGAAATTTTAGCATTTTTTTAAATGTATCCGAAAATATCGAAACACCAAGAATATAAATGTATTATCCACTAAATTCTACATAAGAAAGGCTTCTACATTTTCTTCGATTGGTGTAACAGTTTTGAAGATGGGACCGTGCGAAGGAGCGAGTCACGGGTCACATTAGCGGAAGAGAGCAAATTCTCCTCCGCATCTTGATGTTCCTTGGTTCCTTCAATTTCTTCTAGTTCTGCAGTCTCTTCAGCTTCTCTCGTCCCTACCTTATGCATTAAATTAAAAATAATGCTTTGTGACTCATTAGTGCTGTCAGTTCGTAATTATTGCGACACTGTATATGGCCCATGTTTATGAGCCGGATCCAAGAAATTAAAAATTGTTGCCTTCGTTTTATTTATGGAATCAGAAGACGCAGTCGAGTCAGATAAAAATTGTGTCAGCGCAAATGTTTAAATATAAACGAAATTTTCCACTGTGTATCGATTTAATAAAACCTTATCAATTTTAGTAGATCTGCTTATCTTTTTAGAAGAAATGCATTTCGTACTGACGATTATAATTTAAATTTAAGATTTAAAAGAAATTTAACACCTCCTGTACATAAAAGTGCTTTCTTTGAAAGGTCGGATACTTACTCCATATTATGTAAAATATATAATTCTCTCTCCATATAGCTTAAATGTTGCCACCTTTCTTCCTTCTGTAAACACTATAAAACTTACTTATTACTTTGACAAGATATAATCGAGTGTTCCAATACATGGTAATACAAATAGTACTTGATATATTACTATATACCTACTATATATTATATATTACTCTAAACTCTAAGTAAAACCGAACAAGCCTTAACTGAACCAACTTTTTCAGGGTTCACTACCGTTAAGAGGGCGCTAGGATTCGACTTGGAACAAGCGCAGCTAATATTTAAAAGTTTGGCTGAATTCCACGCAACCACTTTGGCCTTTAAACTGAGGAATCCAGGAGAGTTTGAGAAGAAAATAAAATGCTATTTAGCAGACTTTCTTCTTCCCAAAGAAGATGACTTTTCTATATTGTCCATAGACAATGCCCTAAAAATGTTGAAAGAAAATTATAAGTGTGTCCTATATATAGACAGGGTAGCTGAGTTACTCAGGCTACCATCTGATAAAGTCGTTAGAGAACCTTTCGCCACAATTACCCATAATGATTGTTGGACTAACAATGTAATGCTTAAGTTCGAGGACGGAAAACCAGTTGCCGTTAAGTTCGTCGATTTTCAAGCAATCGAATACAAATCTCCTTGCAGGGACTTACTATTTCTGTTATTCTCCAGTGTTCGATTGGATGTACTGTCTGATGGAGTGAGTATAGACGCACTGATAGATCTATACTATGAGACATTTATAGAACAGTTGAAGAAGTTAAAGTGCGATGTTACTCCTTTTAATAGGGGCGTCTTCAATAAAGAACTTGAATTAGCTTCGAAAGAATCTGAGTATTCCCATATAATTATGATGCATAATCCAATTTATGGACCTGAAGGAGGCTTTGCAAAACCCGAAGGTAATGCAGGGCCAATAGAATTGTCCGCTAGTCCATATCATAAGGAACGGGTGCAATTCATCACTTTACAATTTGGAAAACGTGGGTGGTTGTAAGTGGGTGGATATGAAGCAATTGGGCGAAATATTTGATACATCATTTTCCAATATGTATATGAAATAAGTTATTATAATATATAATATTAGCTAAGTTCAACTTTTAGTTTTTATGCTCTCCAAATGTCTTCAAATCATCATATTGTTCGCTCTAACCTCGAATGTCATATCTTCGTGTTAGTCGGCAGAAGACTGCGATATATTTTTAGCCGACAATAGCAACGCATTGGCTACGAACCCGTTTACACTTCCCGCATGAAACAGTTTCATGCAGGTTCAAAGTCGTGACGCCACAGTCTACAATTTACAAACGACGAGGAGACCGAATCGATCGGCTACGGGAGATCCCGGCAGTCGACAGCTTGATTTCATAGTTCATTCGGCCGCTTTCCGGCGCCACGCCTACCGGATATTGTAGTTTGTGACGTCACAGCTCTTTTCGGGCCGCTTCAATTTTGTCGCTATCTAGATCCTTCAAGTACACGTTTTATTACAACGTTACGATATGTTTTTTAGTGTTATTTTTATATTTAAAATTTTAGCCATGTTCCCTATTGTGTGAACTGTCTACCCAACCATACTGAACAATATCGTGCCCGTGAAACCATGTCTCGTCTAGTTACACTGTTTATACACATATCCCTGTTTAGTTGACGATAATCTTTCATTTTTGCTAAATAATCTACCCGAAGTGCAACTATACGCCGTGATTCCATAATTACCATACGACTGTCAAGTTTTTTGTGTTTATCTACACAGGTATCTCGCGACAAGCTTTTATATCATATAAATTTGTGTAATGTAATTGCGGTTTAATTTAATTTAAAGTTTATTTTCTTCTCTTTAGAGCAATTAAATAAAATCTTGTTTTTAAAAATGTTTTTTACTGTTAAATTATTTTTTATTTATCTCTGGACATGTTTCTAAGTCTATTCATTTCCTTTAATGCGTAATTGGCCCTGCATGGCCCTTTGCCTGTTAATTTAGTACAGCAGTAAGTGGTAAATCACATCACTATGGAATACAAAAGGACACCGGCACAATTTCTTGTGAGAAGAACTATAAGCTCCAGTCTAATCTCCTAAGCGGCTTACCATATCGGTCCCTATCCCTCTTCAACTCATATAAATCCCATGTCCCTTCACGTTCACTTAGAAGACACCTGCATTTACGATCCGGTGGCGTATCATCATGCACAACCGAGGTGAAGGGACTTCAAAAGATGTCTTATTATGTCATAGTCATATATGTACAAAACTTTGAGCCAAAAAATTATTTAGTTTTGAATGTATTTAAAATATATTGAAAAAATTTTGCATGCTGCGTGTACAACTTAGTGCTCAATTTAGCCAATAAAAATTTAAAATAAAAGAAAGAAATTAGGATAATTGCGCGCGCAACTGAGCATCGCATTTCATTAGTTTGCATAATTAACGAAAGTACTATAGAAGAGGAGTAGCAGGTATAGACCGTTCATCGTGAGTATTTCTGTTTCTTTTGAAAACGCCGAAAATATAATTGTGAGCCAAATTATTATAACTATATAATAAATAGCGAGAAACAATCGAAAAAAATCACAAAAATGTGGTTATGTTCATCTTTCCGCCGCTTTCTATCGAAAAGATGTGGGGAATTTTGTCTTCTTTAACTTTGCTCAAGATATTTTCGTCGTTGTCAGATAGTCAGAAGCTGCAGATAGTTTCAAAAAACACATTTTTTGTACCTTTTATTCAAGATGGCGGCTCGAGCTTACACCCCCCCCTCTCCAAGGTATAATATTTACATTCAAGTCCCAGACCTGAAAAACATATTTAAAAATTTTTGCCACTCCCCCCTTTTGCAGGGCAAAACTCCCTACATACTGGACTACTAATATAGGTGAGTTTCAATTATAGTCATTTTCATATTTTCAACAAACATCACATTTGTTTTCAGATTCAATAAGTAAACCCAATGTAAATCCAAATGGAAGTCACGTAAATTAGTGAGTGACGTTTGTGCTTGATAGTCAAATGGCTATTCTTAAATAACTCGTGTTCTCAGTTGTTACCTTGAATCAACGCTTAAACTTCAATCAACAATTAACAAGAACAATCATTGTCAAATTTTAATATCAATGCATTTTTACCTATCTAACTTCAGAATGGAAACCACATTTATTTAAAAGCTATGTATAATTTGGTATTACAGTCCCGAATTACGTAAATTATAAAAATCTAGCTTCATGGAATTTTCTGTTCGTGCCGAGTCATAATTATCTATTTATAGAATTATAAGTTTTATAGAATTTAAAACTGTTGTCTCAGCGGCATACGTAATCTCTGTTACGTATAGGAATTTTAATTCATAATAATCACTTGAACGAAATTCTTTCATGATTTTATCGAAATCAAAATATTTTTGATACTTCACAATTTTTCGTTGTTATCCAAAATTTTCACTTATATCTGTACATGTAGTATATAGCAGTTTAACAATTACATAGTAATGAGTTAACCTTGAGTTATATACATTTTCTCACGATTTATTAGAAAATATTGTACGCAGCACGAGTATATTTACGTGTACAGGGGAGGACTTAGCAGCTGCAGGGCCTCGAGCTATTATATGCTTGGGGTATGTAAGTAAGACAAATAAAAGATTTATATTTTTTATTCATGTAAAGGGTATAATGATAAAAATTAATAACAAAATTCTATGAAAATAAGCAAATAAATGTTCTTATATTAAAGGATAAAGGATATATACGGACTATACATTCTATACAAACAAATTACAAGTAAATTTTGCATTTATAAAGCACTCGCTAATAATTTGATGTTTTTATTAATTTTATTAATAATTTTTTGGGCGAACTTGTTCCGCCTTAGAGGCAATAAATAAGCAGTTTTTGGATTTTATTAAGTTCAATTTTTTCGAGTATCTCCAAAGACGCGTTATTTAACAACGTATTTCATCGGGACCGCATTTTTTGCCTGAATACACGTGCTGTGATGTGTCGATTACTGGATGTTTGTCCAGGAAGCAGCAATTGAACAATTTCTATCCATTTTGGATTGCAGGTAAAAGTAATAAAGATATCTGGACGACCGTAATGACAAACATATGTTATTGCATCATTGCATCGATTCAAATCAGCACTTGATAAATCTCTTCTTGTGCGTCTAAAATTATCTACTCGTTGATCTCTGTTGTTCGCTCGACGATCGCATTGACAACCGAGCCGTTTCACGGGCTGCCTCGCTTTGCTCTTGTGATTGAGAAGCACGAAGTCGAGCCATACTAACGCGGCGCTCTTCATGGGCAATTTCTTGTTCTTCTTCAGTCCTTTCATTCGCAATGTTTCGTATCCTTCTTGCATTACGGCTTTATCGGGAAAGATTCGATCGTCTCGGTCGCGGCATTGTTAATGATGATTCAAAGAGAATACAAATTACTGATGATTATTGATTTCTACCTAACCTAACCATACTTAACCATAGACAAAATTACGTTTAGCTGTCATTTGCGTTTTTTTATTCCATGTCAAATGCGTTTTTGTTATACCACGTTTTATAGTGACTTGTATTCTCTTTGACGTTTTATGTCACGTCACACGCGGTCGAATGGGAACGGAATTTTCAGCCAAATCGGTCCAGCCGTTCTTGAGTTATAAATAGTGTAACTGACACGACTTTCCTTTATATATATATAGATTTAAGTTAAATATTTGTCAATATTGTTTCGTTTTTTTACAGAACAATAACGCATTTATATATTTTGATAAGTATTTATCATTACAACTTCTTCCATGAAACTTCTTTAATCGGCACATCTTTAATCGGAAATACCCGTTCTGGGCGCCACCTTGGCAATATGGCAGCGCGAGCGGAAAAGATACGAAGGGGAAACTCTAGTATGTTAAATAGGAAATCTATCGACTCCCAAAAAATCAAAACTTCCTCAGTTATTCGGACAAAAAACCACCTCGCTACTGGGCTAATATACTTTAGGAGATATTGAGAAGAAACTGGAACAAGCGCACAATTTTCGTTGTTTTTTAGGGCCTTGCGCAACTCGCACGGGTGTTTCCAAGCTGCAAACTTGGTTTCTTACTATTTGCATATGTCCATATTAAAACATACTAAAACATTAAAAAATTAGAACTGCATGACCATTTGCAAGGTCGGATATATAAATTGACAAAATGAATTTGCTAAATTGGCTTTTAGTCCTCATTCGTGAGGAGCACATATCTACAAGTTTTACAACTCTGTTAAAATTGCTTATTATACTTATCTTCTTAACCTTGTTATACAATCATATTTTAGCAAATGTAACATATTATTAGCTAATATGTACTTGTTCGTCCAGTTCCATCATAACATCTCTAGTATCTAGATGAGTCGGCAACAATTCACAGTAGGAGATAATTATTAATTCATTCATTCTGTAAGTAGTAATTAAATATCAATTAGGCCAGATACGTAGCTATGCTACGCAAATATTTACCATTTGATTAAATACGAAAGCGTAATACCTAAATATCTTGACTTCTTGACTTAATTACAGACAATTTTTTACCCCATAATGAATGAAGATTTAAAGCTGAGGAACCTGGACGAGGTCATAACGAACCTCAGTTCGGGTCGAAAAGTTATAGACCATAAAACAACAAGGCTTACGGCACCCGGACAGAACTATGGCAGCTTGATATTAGCTGTAGATGTGACCGTTTTAAATGAACAAACAAACAACGAAGAGACGTTACATTTAGTAGGAAAACTATTACCGACGAACGAATTGGCAAAAGAATTATTCAACGTTCAAATTACTTTCAGAAATGAGGTTGGAGTGTACAAAGAAATAGTGCCCTTGTTAGAGGAATTCCAGAGGCAGCAAGGCAGCAGTGGATATGAAGATTATTTTCCAAAATACCATGGATCTAGGATTAGTGTAGATTCAGGCAGTGATAAGGTTGATGATGATGCTGTACTTCTACTAGAGAACTTGAAACTCACAGGTAATTGACACATTATTTTTTACAATAATGAATGTATTAATAGCAGAAGCATGTTATTACACATCCGCAAATTAGTAATATAAGTTTTCTACCGAAATAAAATATAGTGTCGCTATATAGAGTAGGCGCGCCTGTACGCGTTTCCTAAGAGTACGCACGCAGTTGGCGACACTGTCATGGCCGCCGCGAATACTCATTTGTCAGTTGCACATTACTGTGAGGTTAGGTTAGACGGAGTTAGAGGTATCAGGGAAAATCGATTTTAGACGTGTTTTCTATATTTAAGTGCTCTATGATAAGCTATACCTTGTTATTGAGCTTACGATATACATGATTTGGTCTATAAAATATACAGATTGGTAAGGGAGAATGACATTTTATGATTAATGTAGCTCGGCAGAAAAGAGTACGCACTCAAAGAGCCTGTAACGAAAATTACTGCACATTAATTGTAGATTGTAGTAGCTACGAAGGCCATGGACAGTTTATATGTGACGTTTGTATATATGTAGTAGGTGTAGGTGTCGTTATAATATCTAAATCTAATATTTTCAATACCTATTTGACTTTTTTATTTGGTTACTTTTTTATTTTATCTGTAACTGAAAATAAAATTTATTTTACATTTACCAAGTTTTATATTCCTCACCTGAAAACTGTCAATGACACATTTTGTTGTTTTTGAGAAAAAAAATTATTATTTTTAATATGTCAAACACTACATAAGTACATGGATTTTTTTGAATATTGTCTCTCCTATGGGTTTCTCAAAAAAACTGATGACAGAAATAAATAGATTACCTACCCTCTTTTTAATATTACCTAAAAAATTCAGAGTGACAGACTTTGTTGTTTTTGAGAAAAAATTATTATTTTTAATGTCATACACTGCATACTTGATTTTTTTGGATATTGTCTCTCCTGTGGGTTTCTCAAAAAAATTGATATTATATTCTAAGAATGAAACAATAAAATCGCTATAATATATGCCTAAAATATGCTGTAAATACCTACGTTAGATTCAAGTTTATCTCTCTCGCTTAGTCAACGAGTGGACTTTACTCGACTGAGCGTTACATAGACGAACATGATGCGTGACGCGTGACGGCCCACTCTCATTTAATACGCACAAACTCTGTCTACTGTCTCGCTCTGCCGACTGATCCTGTCTATCCGAAGGAGCGTTACATAGCCGCGCGTGACGGCCCAGTGTCATTCAACACCCAAAAAAATAAAAGTGCTGAGCGCGCCTAAAGAAATATTCACTTCAAAAATCGGATACCTTGGTTTCGGCCGCAATAGTTCGTACATCGTGTCCATAGGAAATATCAGTATTATATTTTCCATTTTGGTAGTACTAAAATTGCTAAAGAAAAATCATTCATGGTGTAATGGACTAAAGATTATTTCAGCATTCGGCCGCCAGAGGTCACCTCGCTTCTCTTGAAATTCGAATAATAATTATAATAATAATAAATGGACTTTATTAAAAATTGTATACCAATACAAATTTTACAAAAAAGTCGAAGTCTAGCGCTAGGCTACTCAACGCAGCCAATTAGAAAGCAGTATAAATTTAAACGTTTAAGTTTAATAACGACGCAAAAACCACTATGCATGGGACTCCATTCCGGGGCCCATATCAATACTGCCGAGGACGGGGCTCTCTTAAATACGGGGCGCTGGGCTGCAACCCCCATTGACTATTGGACGACTCGCCACTGTTTATTATGTTACAGCGTTGATTGAAGGTGTAAATCGTTCAATCAACGGTTGCAGGATTAAAAATTTTATGATATTTAGAATGTATTATAAACATATAATTATTATAACATGGCATAATAATATATCTATGAATTACACAATGAATGTTATCGTTTATCCTTCAGAGATAACATCGACTTCACTCGTTGTTATCTCATAAGAATTGTAGATTTCATCTGAAGTTCTCAAACTTGTATTTCTTTTAATAAACACTAAAATTACTATATTTTTCAAGTCTATGATTTTCAAAAGCATTGAGTAACTCTGATATTTATAAGTATCTTGATTTCTTACCCCTACCGACCAAAATCTGGCCTACTGATTTACTATCTTCTCACAGTTTTATAAGAGGCGAGGAGAAGGTTGTGGCCTCACCTGCATTGATACTACAACTAAAATAATCCCTAAAGCCTGTCTTTTTGTTAAAAATTATTGTATTATTACGTAAAATCATTTTCATTACTGGAAAACAGTGGAACGCATCTTCTGAGGCATTTTCTGTGTCAACACATCGGAAAAACCCCCAATTGAATATACATACATACTTAAAATCACTTACCGAATAATCCTATCGATGTTCGGCGAGTGGGAAAATAAATACCAAAAAAATCCACTGCCTCCCATACTATTATTATTGTCTAAGAACGACCCAATGAATAATTATTAATTGTGCTATTTCAGGTTTCACTACCGTTAATAGGACCGTGGGATTGGATCTAGAATCTGCGAGGCAGATAATAAAAGGTTTAGCAAATTTCCACGCAACACCATTGGCGTTTAAATTGAAGAACCCGGAAGAATTTGAGAAGAAAGTAAAATGCTATTTGGTGGACTTCTTCTTCCCAGGTGATTTCACGAGTAGCCTTGCAAGCAGAACCATAGAAACGTTGAAAGAAAACTATGAGTGTGTCCCTCATTTAGACAGAGTAAATGAATTGCTCAATCAGCATTCTAATAAAGTATTCAGAGAACCGTTTGCGACAATTTCTCATAATGACTGTTGGACCAACAACGTTATGTTGAAGTTCGAGAATGGAAAACCAGTTGGTATTAAGTTCGTGGACTTCCAAGTAATCGAATACAAGTCTCCTTGCAGGGATTTACTATTTCTATTATTCTCCAGTGTTAAATTGGATGTACTGACTGATGGAGTTAGTATAGATGCACTGATTGATCTCTACTATGATACATTTATAGTAAAGTTGAGGCAGTTGAAGTGTGATGTCACGCCTTTTAGTAGAGATATTTTCAACAGAGAACTAGAATTGGCTGCGAAAGAATATGAATATTTTCATATTATTATAATGCATAATCCTATTTACGCACCTGAAGAGGGCCTACCAGAGTTTAACGCTGACGCTGATGGTGGACCTACTGAAATCCCAGTCAGTGCATATCACAAAGAACGAATGCAATTCATCACTTTAGAGTTTGCAAGGCGTGGTTGGTTGTAGCATATAAAACACATACGTAAAATGTTCGTAGTTAAACGTGTTTTAATAAATAATAAACAAATAAAATAAAATCTAATATAATAATAAATTCAATCTAAACGTCAAGTGTATCTAAAATCAATTGTTTTTGGTTATAACTAGCTAAACTAGCCTACTCGGTTTATAGGTTACTGAAGATCTCGGGATTAGTTCTATAAACAAGCATACCTACACCTTTCCAAACGGTAACAGTGCAAAGAATAGTATATTTTACAAGAAGATATGAAGATACTTTTGAAAATAAGTATTAAATTGCTATCATGTTGCCTTAAGAGTTGTTATATTGTTGTAATTTTTGCTTCTTCTAATTAAATGTAAGCAAAATCAGGTTGTTTCATTAATTCGTCTATAAATATGTTGTTTGTAGAGTTTCAATGTTTAATTTATTTACTTAACTATTAATATAAGTAGAACACTCCAGCATGGGATTTTTAACAATTACATGTTAATAAACATAAAAAATAGTTAAAATAAAATGTATTCTGTAGTACAGTTATCTGAATTTGCGATATCTCTGGGTACCTGTATATCTGTATATAGTACATGACGACGTCATCTGTTACATGACGACGCCAGTGACTTGTCTCTGATGACGCTTCTCTTACGGAGAGTAATATAGATTTCTGTAAGCATTGGTACGTAATGAATGTTGTTTTGGATTCCTGTACCTAGATGGCGCAACATTTACGATTCCTAATATAAATCTGGCATGAACGGTTTTATTTGTAACAATTTTACGAAATTTCACCGTATACGTAAAGTAGTGGCAAGTACCCTAAATTCAAAATCAGTTTTCGGGAGTGCCTGCGTGAACTTAGCCTTTCACCACCGCGTGCGTGGCTCTATATAGCTGGATAACTGGCACTTTACATTTCTCAGCTATCAGCCATTGTTTGACGGTTTTTGTTTGGTGTTGGGCTATAGTTTGAATAGAAAACATGTAAGATACAATTTAAATAAATAATGAAGTTAATGCCCTAGAACTTGCGCCATCTCTTATTAAGTAACCCAAGGTCCTGCCAAGCTCAACTTGGAACCGTTCAAGGCCACTCAAATATGCCATGACAACATCAAAGGAAGCCGACCACTTTGTCATTATTTTGTGATAGGTATACGCCGATATATTATCCAAGAGCTACTGAACCTTTTACGTAACGGTCTTCCAGTGAAGTTAGAAATCTCGAGATTAGTTAATTTTGGCAAGGATTGCGGCTCTAGCCCTCGTTGGAGGTGAGGAACATCTTGAAAAGGGATGGCCTTTCATCCCCTTCAAGTAATAATACTAAGATCGGCCAATCACACGGGATCTACGTTACCATGGACATGATTTCAGAAAAGGTAAAAAAACGTAAGAAAAACGTACTTATAGCTGAAAGTTTGAAATTTTATTATGGATTAATTTAGGTGGAGCAAAGTAAAAAAAAAATCGATGGGCGATTTTGTAGAGAAAAAATAGTACCTTACAGGCGACTCAAAATATGTGCAGCATAGATTAATATATTTATGTGTGCAGTATAGGACATAAAAAAACTTAGATACCTACATTAGCTACAGAAAATATTCATGAAATCGAGATTTAATTGGTTATCGATAAGATAATGCGTCTTTGTTATTGGTAGATTTTAATCATGTGACAGATGAAGGCATTTTGACCACAATCTCCGTGTGGCCTGGACTAGCCTGGACCATGGTTTTTGTAGGTTATGTTGTCACTGGATTTCTGAACCTAATGTCACAATTAACGCCACAATGTAGGTTTTTGTTTGATATTAAAGTGTTGTCCTGTACCGGAAACCTATAACTAGCGCCATTTATGATCGCCTGGACTTGAAATAAGTATAATATCAATTTAAATAACAACAGAGAATATTTTATGCACTATACATTTAAGAATATCCCCTTCAGTTCTAGAAAAGTACATGGATGTCAACAATTGGTATATTCATATAGATAGGAAAAAATGTTTTCTTATGGATGTCCCTAATCGATGCGCATTCCATACGCGATGATAAAATTTTTAGAACGTTAGGTTATAAGATTTTTTTCATACTTCTTTGCCAGTAATTTTATTAACACTATCACTATCAATTCAAAAAGAAGCCTATATTGTAGACTTATGTGCTCATTATACTCCTTTATATCATCACTACATCTACTCTCCAACAGACATCATGTGTGTAGTTGTTACGAAAGGCCGCACCAGCGTTCGTTGCGTCTATATGGTGCAATATACGTAGTAGTATTTGTAGTGTTTCTGGTCTACTTTCTAAATTATCGTCAGGTCTCTTGGACCTCTTGTTCAAATCCAACAAAGGCAGTCAGCATTCCAGAGACAGTTCAGCGATATCCCGCTAGATGACACCACGACCAGAGCCCAGCGGCATTTGTTAGTTTGTGTGCCTGTGAAACCAAAAAGGTGATAAGTTTTGTGAGTGGTGATAAAGGGATTAACATATTTTTCAAGGTAATAAACAATTCAAAATTCGCTAATATTAAGGAATATTGTGTCAGAGGACTTGGTCCCATGTAATAGATTTCAGTTACGTAGGTTTTGTTGCCGGATAATAAGGTTTTGTTTATTTTTATTAACCATATCTATCAATAAACTATTAACTTCACTAAAATTTAATAAATTCAATAAAATTTTTCATACAATAAAATTCTTTATTTTGAGTCAGTAACTTCATCTCACTAATAATCTTTTTAAAGAAATTTTATTTCAATATACCTAATTGGACCCCCTCTAAGGCTATAGAGTGCTCATGACTAAAGTGATCCTCCAATAAAAATCTTACCTACTTGGCTGGTAATTGGGTTGGTTGGAAAAGATTACTTTTCACAAAATAAATATGAATAGCAAAGAATTTCAAAGCTAATAAATATATCCAGGGTGAAAATTGGATTTTTTTCGAGAATTTTCGAAGAAACAATTAATACATACAACCAACAAATGATTTTAGTTTTGACTAAGCAAGCAATTTCTGTATCACTCCCTCTTTGAATGCTTCAGAACTCTATTGTATATATAATTCAATATTTTCCCGCATATAGTTGGAAAAACTAGTTGTTTTTCAATAGGTTCAACAAGATTTTATGCATTTTAAAGTTTAACACCTTCTGGATAACTGTATGCCTAAAGCTTTTATATATAATATGTTCAAATAGAACAAATATAAATAGTAGACTAGGTTTGTGTATTCTAAGAATGAGTTCCGTCAAAAACTAATTTCATAAAACGTCACTGCAAATGTTGGAGTATTAATATTTTAAATTCAAGTATGGATGATCAATGAAATAAATCGTATACTGCTCTGAAGATCCTCAAGAAAGGTGAAAGAACTTGTACAACTTCTAAGTGGTTCGTTTTCGTGTGTATAGTGGTTCATTTCCGTATGTGTGTCCAGATATAGCACTGGTAAGTGTGTTTTCCTTCTTATTCGTCTATTTGCTTATTTCTATGTAATGAAATGCTACCAACCCAAGATTACTTTTCACAAAATAAATATGAATAGCAAAGAATTTCAAAGCTAATATATATATATATATATATATATATATATATATATATATATATATATATATATATATATATATATATATATATATATATATATATATATATATATATATATATATATATATATATATATATAAGCAGTTCGAAGCTATGATAAGACCCTTAAATACATTACACCACCTAATGGAACATTATTTAAAATTTCCATGCATCTGTCTGGATAGCGCTCGAGATTTAGACGTTTTACGAATAGGAATTTTTAAGTCTAAATCATAACTATTGAACATTTATATTCTCGTGGGGAGTTAAACATAGATATTCATCTGAGTGCGAGCAGATGTTGGCTCTTCCCGCTAGCAGTTCGAGCACTCTACATACGAAAATGACGTTTATAGGTTCTACAAAATACGATGCCCGCTCTGCCGTTTAGCCCGGAGGCTAGAGCGCTTTAGTTGTGTATTTATATCTATTAGGTGTGTCCATACTTTCAGTGAATAATGTTGTAAACAACAAAGCATCCATGTATAAAGTGGAAAGAGCAAAGATAATACAAATAATAAAAAATAAGGAATATATTAGAATTGCTGTTTATATAACCAGTTGGGAAAGATGAAGTTTTATGTAACTATTGTGTTTCTTACGGGCGCCAGCAAGTTACTGCAAGGTGTACTAATGTCACATCATAAGAATAAGACACAAAAGATCGAGAAATTGTGATGATTACTTTCAATTCAAGTAAAGGCATTTTTCTTCGTCGTTTCGTCTATGTTTTAAGACGCTATTTATTTAATAACTTAAATCTTTAAATAATGGAGGACGTGAGCTGGTGTGATCAGCTCCTAGGCTATTTCGGAAAATACGACTCTCCGGTGCAGAACCAATCCGGCTCTCGGATTTCCCTATCTTGGAGAGCGCCTGAATTTATGTTGCTTGGATTAGTACGAATGCTACTGACCAAAGCTATAAGTGCTATAACCTGAAAATTATTTCCACATTACATTATCTAAAGTGTATGTAAAACCGACCGTGCACCGGGCCGATGTGCTTTCCTTACAGTGTAATTCACCTTGCAGACGTCGTTCTAAATCTCACACGAATTATTGGGGTATCTCTTTTGTGAATGTGAATACCTATCATGGATATATCCTAAAAATCACACCTTTCAGCGCTGCTTTGTTGCAAGCTGCGACGACTGGAATGTAACTTATATATATATATATATATATATATATATATATATATATATATATATATATATATATATATATATATATATATATATATATATATATATATATATATATATATATATATATATATATATATATATGTATATATATATATATATATATATATATATATATATATATATATATATATATATATATATATATATATATATATATATATATATATATATATATATAATTGTACTTATTTTAGGTAATATTTGCTACAATTAGTAAATTTGAGCAAATATACAGTACTCGTAATAGATGATAATTATTATTATAAGAGATAGTTGTATTATTCTTGATAGTTTAAGAGTATTAGAGCTAGAGAATTTGGAACGTAAAATATTTATAATTTCCCAAGATAATACAACATATTAAAAAAAAGTAAAAATATGGGTAAGTAGAGGTGTCTTGATTAATATGTATATTAAAATAGAAATCTTCCTATAAATTTAAATTAAATATAAAATTTATCTGGATTGGTAATTATATATTTGACCTTTTACCTTTTTAAATTTAGAGAATGTTGTTATGTTTCAAGTTTCAAGTGTTGAGAAATACTTGTAAAATATTTACATACCTAGGAATAATATAAAATATTGGATCGTGAACGAATTAAGTTAGAAGTAAATACCACATGAGTAAGTATATAAGTGGCTATTTTTCAATCAAATCATTTCAAATCAAAATTCTGATATTTTGTTTTTCACATAATTCATCGAGATTCGCCCAGAAATGAAATACAAATTTTGGATTTTTTTTCTCGGTTACGTACATACCTTCCTCTCTTTGGGGTGAGGAAGCAATACCTGTTTTTATAATGACATAAAATTTTTAAAATTTACGTTGCATAATGTCAAATATCATAAAATAATTATATATTTCACCTCACTAGTGCGGTAAACAATGTCATTATGAAATTCAAATGAATGTCTTATCTTAACTTTGATATCTCAGAAAGTATTAGGAATATTGCCACACAGTATTTTAATAAGCACCAAAATTCACAACTTTTCCATAATTTAGCCGCCCCTTTATCTTACGGTTTACGATTTACCGATGTTCCAACCCTCTACATACCTACTATAATAGCATAATGCATATGGATTAATATTGTAAATTCGATCTTCAATAAATGTCACTATGTCATATTATCGACTAATATAAACAAGAAATGTAGTTCTACCAGAACTATACTTATATATTATTTATTATACATTATTATATATTATTTAGGCCGTGTCTATTGAGCGGGCGCGATATAAAGACGCACACTTGTTATTCCTTGAAGTTAAACACCTAACAATTTGTAATTTCACTTCAAGGAAAGAATGCATTCAAACAAATGAATAAAATAGATAGAAGTTTTACAGTTTATTAACAGAAATTAACTTAGGGCGCGAAACCGAACTTAACCTAACCTGTTCGCCAATTAAAAAAAATCGCCCGACTAATAGACTAAATTTCTATATGCCTAGGCGGGTGAAAATGCATGACTAGATACGCCGATGAATAGACCCTTAAAATCCTGAACCTTAAGATGTATATTAGTTACCACTTTACACATCTTTCTGCGTCCTCCCCGAAAAAAGGAAAACTGTTCTTACGCTTATGTCAATTAATTTACAATAATTTCTTCTAGGGAACGCCCACGTAGAATACACATTGGCTTAGTCCTTAAATAACAGATGATGCATCAACTGATATTAAGCCCACTAAAGCCAGTTAAACTTTCTACTTCCGTATATGGACACAGAAAGGTGATGGACGCCGAATCATATGGAAATTGTATTAACAAGAACGCGAAATATATAGAGGGATATATATATATATATATATATATATATATATATATATATATATATATATATATATATATATATATATATATATATATATATATTGTGAAAAGTAATCTTGGGTTTGTAGCATTTCATTACATAGAAATATGTAATGAAATGCTACAAACCCAAGATTACTTTTCACAAAATAAATATGAATAGCAAAGAATTTCAAAGCTAATATATATATATATATATATATATATATATATATATATATATATATATATATATATATATATATATATATATATATATATATATATATATATATATATATATATATATATTCGTATAGAACTTCTTACAATAAATAACCAACGATAAACATAACTGAATACCTAGTACATTATTGATTATAAAAGTGATTACTCTTAATTAACAAATATAAAATTAGGTGTACATATTTTTAAAAATGTACAAAGTAAGATTACATAGTCAAATGCTAGACAAAAGTATCCTAACATATATATTTGTAGCTAACAACGTATAAATATTGACATGACTCTAGGGATCTTAGTACAAGTACACTAATAATACAAGTTTTGACAAATATAAGGTAGCGAAATAATATATATAAAATGGCTAACAAGCAGCATATGATCAAGGTATCCAGAGTTGCAGGCATTCCAGAATACTTCCTAAAAAAGGAGAAGCAATCACTACATCTTCACAAAAGTAGAAACCGAAATACAAATATTTGCTAGCAAATGAAATCAAATAGATAACGAATTTGTATATACAAATATAAGTAAAGTAAAAAATCAATAAAGACATGCTCTTACCTTAGATAGCATTTTATAGATAATATCCATATAATGAGATAATAAAAAAATCAATACATAATTCAATAGTAAACTAGTTACAACGGCCATATTACTTAATATTAATTTGCTTTATTATTTATCAACAGAGGGAGCCTTACGCTCACAGCTGTTTCAGAGAGTCTATGACGGGTTGCATAAGTATACATAGATAGATAATAAACGTTTTTTCCAAATTACACATAACTCATATAACTCATATTAGATATTACTTGATTTTTCATCACTATTATAGAAAACAATGAACACATTTTTGTTGTCTTTGAAAATGTATATATATTTCCTTTAAATTTTTAAATATTAATTGTGTCTATTTGTGGTAAAATGTAGAGACAAATGTACAAGGTTGGTATATGTTATATTCATGGAATGTATGTTATGAACATTTCTTTCCTCATCGATCAAATTTAGTAAATTTATAATAAAACCATACATGTATTTGTTTCACTTTGTCCTTTTATTATGTACATATAAATTCTTTATACATACCATAAAAATTAACAGAGCCTTATAAAACCGACTACTGCAGAATGAGAGTACTTACATGCTAAATAATAGAAAGAGGTACTGATCTAGCCAGGTAATAAAGGTAATAAAATACTAAATTATTAAATTAAAAAAAATTAACATTTGTTCGATTACCTAAACTTGCAATTAACAAAAATGAACGTAACAATGATGCCAAAATATACATGAACCAAAAAAAAATCCGCATGACAAAACTCGGTGGCAGCAATTGCAATCAAAACTCTCAGAGATAAAACACTCGGTGACACTATGGCGCAATAACTCAAAGTTTAGAAAACAGTTACTGTTGAACATATTCTAGTGGAGTGTCCGAAATTCAAAAACCAAAGCCTTATTTATAATATACCTTTTAATATATTATGTATACTAATAAATAATAACTGTAATGTAAAAAATACTATATGTCGTACTTACAATATTAATGATATTACTGTTAAACCCACTAAGAGTTAAATACGACGTAAATACTGTTTCCAGTGGCATTTTATCTATCAGAATTGACCCCAAAAATAATTTTAGCGGAATATTAAAGAGAGTTTAGAATAGCTGTTTCTTTATTAATCAATAACATCCCCAGGTTATATATTCAAATTAAGGTAAAAAATACTTAATCTTATTCAAATCCATGCAGAACAAATTAAAATCTTTTTCTCGATGCCTCCGGTTATGTACGTAACGGAGAACGTTGAATATTATTTACGAGTTGGTATTAGAATTTTTAATCGACTTGACTTTAATCCCTTTCTTGGCAGTTTTAATAGGGTAGAACAGTTTCCAGGAGCATTACTATTCAAAATAGCCAATTGTTTGGGAAATTGGAGTTTTAAATAAAGAATTGGATAGGACAACGGACGAAGTTAGAAACTTCGTCTGTTGTAAATTTAGCCACAAGTACGCTATTTGACAGGAATGAAGAGTTTATATAGATGGTATGACTTACATAGCATAGTAGGGTAAGTCTCCGGTTGAGTTCTTCTCATTGTGATGTTATATTTGTTGCATAAAGGGAAATAATTGTGTTACAGGAGAATACATAACACTCTTTTCTATGTCGATGGGACCAACTAACATGGACGGAATTGTTTGATGGTTGCCGCATATCATTGTAGAGTGTATTAAGAGAAATTGGTTTTAAAAAGAAAAAAATCTATGGGGCTGAGGCCGATTTTGTCGATATCATAATATTTAATTTTTCGAAACGTACCCAGCTATGTATTTTGTGTACACTACTAGAGTTTATTTTTGTTTGCAGACGACAATGATGTCTAGCTGGATGGAAAGGAACGAATTAAGGGATGAAGCAGAAACGACTCGCAACTGGCGAATTTGCAGCGAACACTGACGAAAACCTGTTGCAGGGATATAATACGAGACTAAGAAAAAAAGGAAAACGCCTACAATTTTTAAGGAAGGTTGTGGAACGTTATGAATGACAAGATACACCAATTGTTCTAGTGGAACACAATAAAATAAATCAAATCAATACTAATCTGCAACGTAATCAATACTAATTTGCAGCGAACACTTATGAAAACATGTTGTAGAGATAAATAATACAAGACTAAGTTTAAAAAAAATATGCTTCCTAACGTAGGAAATGTAATCTATCTAAAATGTCTGACAACGTGGAAAGTTTGGTTATTAGAGCGACTATATGTTAGTGCAGATAAATGATTTCGTACACAATAAAAACTAGAAAAATACTTGTCGGTACGCCTGCAGTATCTTACTTTGGAAAAAGAATAATATAACATTTACAGAATGGTCACTTTCCAGGCTTGGGTCTTAATGATGTATCTTCATATTATTCATTATGCCTTGAAAGAGAAGCGTAGCGTAAAATCCACAAAATAATGTAAAAGTTGAAATTGTATGCAATGTATCTTAAGCTTGTTTGAAATTCCATTAAACTTTGAACTTATCTTATACATAAATTTATATTCAATCAATTTCTCTTATCATCTTTATGCTTTTGAAATTTAGCTTAAATATTATGCTTTCCCAGTCTACGTAATGCCGCTGATATAATGGCCTGGCTAGGATGACATTGCCATAGAGAGAGTACACATCTAGAATATCATAATTTATAAAATGTTTATCATCTCATAGTTCCATTCCGCTTGAGACAAGTAAATGTAGGTACCCACATTGCACGCTTCATATATTTCTTTTTGGAAAATTATATTTGTAGATCTCATTATAGTACACTCAGGTTATATACATTGAGCGATGCATGCACCAAATCAGGTATTTTTAGGGTTCCGTAGCCAAAGGGTAACCGTCCGTCTGTCACTAGGCTGTATCTCATGAACCGTGATAGTTAGACAGTTGAAATTTTCACAGATGATGTATTTCTGTTGCCTCTATAACAACAAATACTCTCTAAAAACAGAATAAAATAAATATTTAAGGGGGCTCCCATACAACAAACGTGAGTTTTTGTTCGTTTTTGCTCGATATTGATAACGGCAACAGGTAGACGCTTGAAATATTCACAGAATATTTAGTTATATATTCACTTAAAAAATAAATAATTAAATTAAAATTAAACAAATATTTAAGGGGGGCTCCCATACAACAAACGTGATTTTGTTTGCTTATTTTTGCTCGATATTGATAACGGCAACAGGTAGACGTTGAAACAGAATAAAATAAATATTTAAGTTTTGTGATGTCTTCAGAATCCTTGCAGTATGAATGGCAGCATGAAGTGAAGTCACAAAGCGACGTGAACTTATACGTGGCCTCGAGAGTGGCCAAGTGATATGGCTTTCAACACTAGGAATCCCGAAGTATCGGAAGGAAACACGGCGAAGCCGACATACCCTAAACAAGGGTTTAGGGTATGTCGGCTTCAAACAGTATAGAGGAGGGATTGTTTTGCATAATTGCCACCTGTTTTTGTTTTTTGTCAACATACGGTTGACAGTCTAGATGAAATTCATTATGTAAATCGTTTGAATCATTTATTATGCAAATTACTATATAATAGGATATTATCTAGACTTATTCAACCTAAGACTTGATTTTGGTCCCAAGAAAACCATTATAAACGACAAAAAACGTCGATGGAAGATCCCAAAACGAATTAGCAGGTATTATATATATAAAGATTTAGAAACATAAATACCTACTTTTGAAAATGATGAAATTTTGGTTAAAATTACGTAACGTGAAAAATTGGCCAAATTTTGACAAGCTGTATCTACGAAACTGTTGGACCTACAATAACAGTTCAGATCTCACATTATTGCAAATTTAATACTTCAAAATTGATTATGACGGTCTTTGATAAGAAGCCAGTCTTTCATAGTCAAAATCGACAATAACTGAAAAAGGTCAATAATTTCGAGATTTTCGTAAATTTTGACAATGTTCGTTTACCGAGGCCGAAACTAGATTTAAGATTTATCCTTCATCATAAATAACATACCAAAAAAAGGAAAAATGCCTAGTTTGTTGCAACGTTCACCGTTCAAATTAATTTTTAATTTGACTGAATTATTATCATGCATCATATTTTCGGGGATGCAGATATTAATGCTCAGCTCTCGTTGTTGGGATTTCAATAAAATCCCCGTGAGGCATAAACACAGAAAAATGTTCTTTTATAATTCTTAATTACCGAAGCATTGTCTGAACATTTCCCAGCACCCGCCGTAGCTCGCAGAAACGTCAATGTGTACGTTCCTGCACAGCAAATTTGGTAGTGTAAATCGGGTGTACCCGAACCGATGCCAGCAAATTAGCCGTTATCTCGCTGTCTCTCGTCGCCTTGTTAATAGAATCCGAATTAATGGACTTATCTTTCAAGCCAGTATTGTGTGCCCGATAAAACGGGCCAGTTCCTTTATATCAACGCCGCTTATCTCGCTTTCAACCGACAATTCATAAACAAAGATCTCCTTTTTAATTAGGGTTAACTACCACTAATTTTTCAGCTCTCTCGTTCACTTCGCCCCTTTCCGACCGAACAAAACCACTCAAAAGATATCTATGCCAATGCGACGATGACTGTAATTAGGATAAGGGCGATATTGCGCATTTAATTTAAAAAAAATACGGAGTAAGCCACCTACTACAGTATACAGCACTAAATATCCAATGGCTGTCCATTATCCACAGAATGATACAAAATAGGTTGTTCATTATTTAATTAGATGTTCTCTTTGGCCCTCCAAATGGATATTCAATTTAAATATATTTAAGGGAACCTTCCTTGTAGTTTTAGTTGGATTCTCATGGCGCGAAGAACGTTTCTCCAAACATAGAGGCGTATTAGAAGAGTGTAGAAATATCGAGAACCGATGGCTGCCGCTATATAATTCCAGTGTCGGAGGCGACGAGTTCAGTTAATGTAAAGTTAAAAATTATGTTTAATGTAAATCTTAATCAGTACCTAAGTTTAGTCATTGTGTATTAGCAAGTTAATAAATTATAGCTGTTATACATCACTAACAATATCATGATATTATTTAAGGTTAAATAAATTAATACTTACGTACGTAGATCCGGTATGAGTAATTTAAGAATGTACTTAACTAAAATGGGCATACAATTGAATAACCAAATATAACAGGCGTATAGTACCTACCCGTCAGAAATATTTCATATTCATGTAAGGTAAAAGTCGTAAAAGTTCATATAAAAAGTATCGGATTATTGCCTTGTCCTAATTAAAAACCGAGCCAGGGCCGGGCTTGGTTGAGAAGGAATGTAAGTGTAGTAGCAACCACATGTTAAATTAACTATCTCATGCTTCGTATTGCCCGCCGAGTTTAACTGTTTACCAGACCCTTGTAATAGTTTATAGTAAACAATGTTTCGACCGTGGGATAATAATTCTACTGTGTCGAGGTCATTGGAGAAAAATATTGTAAGCATGTGGATTCTCATATTGAAAACGAACTTGATATGAATTTGGTAGAACCCCAGGTTGAATCCGACGATTCAGATTTAGGCGAAGATTTAGAAGAAGGAACCCTCACAAAAAGATAAACATTTATTTTTGGACTACGCACATAGGTCCTATGCACATAGGAGATAGCAAATCTACGATACTGAGAAAAGTGTCAAAGCTAACAGAGGCGCATTACAGTACTTTATGTCAGCTTGTAAAGAAAGGAAACAGAACAAGAATAAAATAATTTGAATAAAAAAACAAAAACAACTACAATAAAATCTTTTCTAAAAAAATGCATTAAAAAGTAAAAAATAATTTAGTTATTCTACTACTATTACTACATGGAATACAATCAATTTGTTAGGCCAATCAATTTATTAGAATACAATCAATTTATTATACAATTATTGTTATTTTTGGAGTCGATGCCAGCCGACGCCACTTCCTTATACATTTGTAAACCTTGGCTGGAACCGACTCCAAAAATAACTGTAATTGTATAATAACTTGTTTATATTCTAATAAATTGATTTGCCTAACAAATTTATTATATTCCAAGTAGTAATAGTAGTAGAATAACGAAATTATTTTTTACTTTTTAGTGCATTTTTTAGAAAAGATTTTATTGATGACGGTTTTGTTTTTTGTTAAAATATTTCATTTTTTACTTTGTAGCGTATTTTTCTATAAATATCAATATGCCCAGGGAGAACAAGTATAAATAGTAGACTAGTCGTTTTCTATGAACGTGAATTCTCTGTCAAAACTAATGTCTCATAAAAGGCTCACTGTAAGAATGGTAGGTATTGATAGTAAAATCAAGTATATTGTGAAGTGTTAATAATAGATATAATATATGGATAAGATTTTCGTATAAGTTATGCAGTGAAAGCACAGAGTATGAACACCTGACAAGTCTGCTATACTGTCACGATCTCGATACTACTGCTAAATTTCCCTAGGTGCCAGTTCTATGAACATTTATTTTTATTAAATATAAAAGTTCACTGCTGAGCTTGAGTCCTCTATAATCCAGTAGTAACTTCCCCTAACTAGGTTGTTTGGAATATTGAAACTAATTTGTTTGCAAATGATTCCTGGTAAATCTTATGAACCCTGACATGTTTAAAGTTATTTAATAATATCGGGTTATTTTCCCACTCTTACATGAGAGTAATGATAACTCATAAATATAGAAACTTGGTTGTTCTATTAACAAAAGGAAAGTAAATATGTCTATAAGACAGGAAGTTTAACACACAAAAGTAAATATGTCTATAAGACAAGAAATTTAACACACAAAAGTAAATATGTCTATAAGACAGGAAATTTAACACACAAAATGAAATATGTGGTTACCAAAATTGAAAAGTGGCAGCATGCTTAAGTGCATACATGAAAATCACAAAACTCTGTGAGGAGTAATATTTTGACAAAGCTTAATATTAAGACCTACGCCAAACTATGCAATCTTACACTAATTACATGGGCAGTGGGCCTCTCGAAGAATGAATTCTTATTACTAAAATTATTTTAAAATGTTGTTACTTTGCTACGTTTATATATATATATATATATATATATATATATATATATATATATATATATATATATATATATATATATATATATATATAATCCTTTCAGTTTCGAGCACCACAATTTTATTTAAACCGAACTACACTTGGTTTATTTTTATTTTCACCACACTCATTTCATCTGTCGGAATCATCATCTACCGGAAGAACCTCGTACTCCCAATTGGAAAACTGCTTATCCTGGTTCACGATGCTGCCATCTATCGGAATCACCTTTACTATGGGTACCTACTTGCTACTTTTGACCCTAACTTTTAGGTAGGTATCAATTTAACACGGAAAATTTGGATAACCTTTATCCTCTGCTTACTTTATTTTCTTGGAACGATTTCTCCGCTTCTTCCTTCCTCGTACACACTATTTTCGCCTCGTACACTCTCCCTGGAGACGCCGTGCTTGAAATAACTTATTGCCAAGTCAGAACCCTATAAATCTTGATAATTTTCTTCTCTACTTGTTTACCCGTTGATAACTGAATACTGTAGCACAAATTTTCTTATTTTACTATTGTCTAACTAATTATAATTTATAAATTTTTACAGACACATAAGCGTAGCTGCTGCTTGTTAAAGGACGCTATTGCAACTCTCCAGTTTTTTACTCGTTTCTACGGAAGTTTATCCATTTGAAACAATCGAAGTTCCTTGACAACTATTGATATGTTATGTTACTCTCATATACTGAGACCAATCATATTGCAGCTAATTATTTAATTTATTTAGTTTACCTTAAATATTGTTGAATTTTGATTTAAGCAGTTTAATTCTCCATTCTTCATAGAATTTACACATCATATTCACTTTCCACAAATCAGTTTCAATGTTCACAATACAGTGACCTGTACCCATCTGTACCTCAAACGTTTTGCTTCAGGATTATTAATTCTGAACCCCTATTCTGACGTGATGCTTTTACAATTTTACGTCCAAATATACCTAGTTTATGTTAGTGTGATATACCATAATGTTTGTTAGGATTTGTCTATTCCGATTAAGTTGGATTTAGAATTTTGCGCCGATAAATGACTTTAATATTATTTCATTTACATACTGGCCAATCAGATGATTTCTCGTACATCGTCTGTGCGATGTGTAGAGATGCTTGCGCTCGCGACTGATACTAGAGTTGGGACTTTATAGATTGAATCTCAGTACACGTATTACTTTATAATTTAACGTGTTTATTGTGTTTTAACTCTATATTTGGGCTCTGGATATATATAATTAATAATAAATAATATTATTAATTATATATAATATATTAATTATAATTTATTAATAATATATTAATTATATATATAACAATAAATTGTTATTGACAATATATCAAAAAAAGGCCATATTCTTTTAAGGTTATCACCGTATTACTGTATTTTTAATCCGATGGAACTTGTGTGGTCACATTAAAAAATGAGAGTAAGTAGAAAAGATCTGTTTCCAAAATTCGAAAAAAATGCCGTGGAACTAATTAAAGCACATATGAAATAATTGCTAATTTACTGATTAAGTTAGTCATTCATACAATTTTATTGATTTGGTAATTCATTAACAACACTAAGGATTCATATGCGTAAGTATCTGTGTTTGTAATGGTTGGATTTAATTAATTATTATTGAGTAGGGTTTCGCATGTAATTATTTTTGCAACTTTGCTATACAATACTGGAAGAGCGTAGAGTGGCCAGGTAGGTACTTAAAAATGAACGAGGCAGTTATTGTAATTAATCTCGAATTACAGCATACGCATCGAACGCACGCGAACTGTAAATTAAGCTAATATCTCTCAATTTACTACAAACATGATACATATTACCAACGCTCTCGTATTTTATTACCGGTTATAATTCAGCATGTGCAACTAATAATTGAAAGCAGTATGGGGGGATTACCCAAATGAATAATAAATATTCTTAATGTTCATTTCGATTCGATATCGTAAATTCGGGTGATATTATCAATTTACGATCTATTTGGCGAAGTACAATGATGTTTCACAATGTCTATGAGATGAATGAAAAATATTATTATAAATTATTATAGTTATTATAAATATCTACTACGATTGAAATTGTGTCCATTATTTCTTCAAAAATTGAAATGTAATTTATTACATTTACGTTTCAGTCTTTCAGTTTATTACATTTACCCTTTAGTTACGCAATATTTTTATGAGCCAGTCAGAACCAGGATCGCCAAATTTCGTGTTCTAAGTCAAAAAATACGTATGAAACAAAAAAAAAAACAATATGTGCCAATGTGACAACTTTATAATGAAGTGGTAATAATTTCCCCCTCATTACGTTAATTTCGTTCCCCCTCATTTCTTTTTAGCTGTGCATCTTAGCTGTGCATTTTTAGCTGTGTAGTATTAAATAATACATTCAGTTCTGCTTACAGTCAAGCAATAAACAAACTTCGTTCAGGGAACGCGACCCATAAACAATTCTCTAATATCAGGAAACCCTCATAGCCAGACTTAGAAATGCTAGAAATCGCATGACCGTCAGAGCGACGCACACGCGAATTCATTCAAAGGAGAGTGACCAAGTTATAGATATAAGTGACGACTTTATAGAAAGAATTTTAGAATTTGAAATTCTTATTTATATATATATATATATATATATATATATATATATATATATATATATATATATATATATATATATATATATATATATATATATATATATATATATTATAAATAAAAATGTAAGAGGGATGAACACAATATAAATATTCGCAGAAAAAATATGCTTACCATTCCTCAACACCGCAAAGAAATTTATAAAATATTTTTGTCCTATAATATGTATTTCAAATTGCATTAATAAAATCGGTTTAATAGATTTCAATTCGTCTTATAATTATAAAGGCTGCTAAAAAGCCAATGATCTTTCTTTATGCCTAAAATAACTTCATATATTTCTTTCTCTTGTTTCTTCCTTCTTCAATTTGGATGCTAGATTATCAACATGACAAGCAACATTGGGTTTAGGATCCATGTGTATACCTAAAAATGTAACTCAGAATTAGCAGTAGTTCTACAGGGGTTTATGAGTAAAGAACATATTGACAGTTTTATTTTCATTGAAACTTAATTTGTTGGTTATAAACCATATGGTTGGTTGGTGGTTTTGTGCATCCGTCTGTGCATCACACATGTGACACCCGACCGTCCGAAAATAGAAGGACATCGGTTCCATAGGCACTCCAGATTTTATATCATTAATATAAATTTAAAACAGTGATAGAGCGGGAACCGATCCTTGCGGAACCCCACTGTTTATTACTGACAATTCGGACGAAGATTCTTTAAAATATGTATATTGTTTTCTATTATCAAGATACGATGAAATATATTTTGAGCACTATTTGACTGAACCAACTATTTTTAGTATATTATTATTACATATTCTTTTAAGTTGGTATAAAATGTCGGGTCACGGTCTAAATGAATACGAACTTGGGCACTGAGAATACATTGACACCATGCCGATGAAAATAGCCGTAAAGTTCTGCTGAAAATATTTCTTAAAAGTATTAGCAATCGCCATTGCGAGGCACCGTTATGAATTTACGACAACAATTTAGGGTTTAAGTACCCAAAACTTTTGCAAACATATAATCGCCCGAGTTAACCGTGCCGCTATTCCATAAACATATGTGCAACATTGTTTTAAGCTGTCTATAAACTCCACGTACAAAGTAGTTAGTACATTTAAACAATGTTAGTACGTATAAGTAGGAACACTGCGGCCGACCCTCAACATTTACATTTGAAAGCTTACGCCGTGATGTAGCTCTCGTGTTATATGTGAATAGGCTCAGTGGAGGAGCTAAGCAATAAGCCATTTTCTCCGATATCTTCTGTTATTGAATATATATCTTGTTAGGATTTGCATGCTTTCATAGACTTTCGCTTTTCGCCGAAAAAATATATTTTCCAGATATATGAAAGGTGATAATTTTATGAAATGTGACAGAAATGTATAACCGATACACACATTGTTTGTGGAACATTCTAGAAATCACAATTTTCATCTGGAGGGGGATAATTGGCAAACTCCAGTTTTTCCATTCAATTTCGTTCAAAGAAATTGTTACACACTTTATGTGTTATGATATGCTTCCCATCATTTTACACGTAGAACTTATATTACATACAATTTTTACAATAACATTTAAGAAATGAGTACTTATTAGTTCCGTCTTGACCCATAGGAAGGTGATAGTAATGTAGGGTGAAAATGGCTAATTTTTTTTCCCGAAATATAATATATTACGAAATATGATTTTTTAAATGTGATACCATCTAAAAACTACACTTCCAACAAGTGAATTAGCCCTAAAATTAAATAACGTCATGCCACTCTCAACATATGTTTCCTCCAAATTTCATTAAAATCCATTACGTCGTTTCTGAGATAGTGAGCATACAGAGTACTAAGTACACAGTACAGAGTACAGAGTGCAGAGTGCAGGGTACCGAGTACAGGGTGCAGAGTGCAGAGTGCAGAGTGCAGAGTGCAGACTAACAGAGCGGAGAGTAGAATACAGAGCACACAGTACAGAGTACAGAGTAGAGTACATAGTACAGAGTACAGAGAGAAAAGTATACAAAGTACAGAATACAGAGTACATAGTGCAGAGTATATATTTCAGAAGGCATAGTACAGAGTAATCTATATAGAAGAGATATATGTAATCTATATAGAATAATCTTTGTAATCTATATAGAATATATAGATCACAAAGTATAGAGTACAACCTACAGAGTACAGCGTACAGGGTACAACGTACAGCCTACAACGTACATAGTACAGACTGCAGAAAGTAGAGTACAAAGTACAGAGGGCAGAGCGCAAAGTGCAGGGCGCAGAGCGCAGAGGGCAGAGTGCACAGTGAAGTACACAGTACAGAGTACAGAGTGCAGAGTGCAGAGTACCGAGTACAGGGTGCAGAGTGCAGAGTGCAGAGTGCAGACTAACAGAGCGGAGAGTAGAATACAGAGCACACAGTACAGAGTACAGAGTAGAAAACATAGTACAGAGTACAGAGAGAAAAGTATACAAAGTACAGAATACAGAGTACATAGTGCAGAGTATATATTTCAGAAGGCATAGTACAGAGTAATCTATATAGAATAGATATATGTAATCTATATAGAATAATCTTTGTAATCTATATAGAATATATAGATTACAAAGTATCGAGTACAACCTAGAGAGTACAGCGTACAGGGTACAAAGTACAGCCTACAGAGTACATAGTACAGACTGCAGAAAGTAGAGTACAGAGTACAGAGGGCAGAGCGCAATGTGCAGGGCGCAGAGCGCAGAGGGCAGAGTGCACAGTGAAGTACAGAGTACAGAGAAAAGTATACAGAGTACATAGTACATAGTAAAAAGTACAGAGTGCAAACTACAGAGTACATAGTGAAGAGTATAGATTTCAGAATGCACGGTGCAGACTAATCTATATAGAATAGAGATTACAAAGTATAAAGTATAAACTACAGAGTATAGCGTACAGGGTACAAAGTACAGCGTACAGGGTACAAAGTACAGCCTACAGAGTACATATACAGACTGCAGAAAGTAGAGTACAGAGTACAGGGTGTATGAACACGTAAAAATATATTAACATATAGTACAAAGTAACAAATTAAATTAACATACAGTACCTACTAAATACAAATATGCATCTGACTTAAGTAGAGCTAAACATGATTTAACATATATCATTATGTTAAAAAAACCTAAAACGCTTATGCGTTTTTCAGAAAATTACTTCTGTAAAATAAAACAGTTTAATTAATTTTGCTCCCAGAATTTAAAATTACAACGAATCACATCTGCTTTGAATAAATGGCAAGTCTTTGAAACAAGTCTCATAAAAAATTCTTGGGAATTTATATTGATAACGCAATAAATTGGGGAACACAAATTAGTGAACTATGTAAAAAATTACGTCTGTATATTTCGCGCTGTATAGATTAAGAAATATTACAAATAGAAGAATCTTACTGTCTTATTACTTGTAACGTAAATAAATTCCGTTCCGTTTTGTGGCAAATGTTTGAATTCTTATTTCAAATATTTGAAATAAAACCGCGCGACCTTGTAGAAATTTACAACGACTCACCATCTACGGTTGCCCCTACTTTTCCGTCACGCTACAAGCACGCACATTTATACGCGGGATCGGCAAAAATTCATTCCTTTCCTTTTTTGCCGGCTTGTCTTTAGTCTGTCGACCTTATGCTCTCGAAGAGATATCTTCCGCGTGGTAGTGCAGTAATTCAAAGTTACCAGGTATATTCTTTAATATTTTGTTATCATTAATATATATATATATATATATATATATATATATATATATATATATATATATATATATATATATATATATATATATATATATATATATTTTTTGTTACGTATTTATTATTATTATAGTTTGTAATTCTTAATTTATTATTGGGTTTTTTATTAATTTCGTTACCTCTTTTTATTCCCAGGCTAGCTCATTACCTCTTACCTTTTTTTTTGTTTTTTAAGCATACTCTCTCCCCAGTAGTGAATTCTCTAAGGCTTTTGTGAAATTTACTGTAGGTAGGTATACAAAATTTTCAGGCAATATACAACAATTAAAAGAACATGAAACAAATATATATCTGGTTTTATTTTATAAAGAAATTTGGCGAAATTTGATTAATGAGTGAAAAAATGATCATCTCATAGACATAGAATGTATTCTGTGAATATAGTGCCTTGTACTTATATTTCACTATTTATAAACAAATAGACACTATCCTATTACTAATTAAACACTAAAATATATATATATGTAATAATTTTGTTCAGAAAACAACAATGTGTATCTACTAATAACGCTAATTACAATTAAGGTCAGATAGGTATTTACTCTAAAATTTTCTGTCGCCTTCATATATACAATTAGTGGTACATATTGGTGTTGTCCTGATCATCTATTATACAAATGCTTATTATACAGTAGAAATTACCGTTTGCGGAAAGCGCCCTCTATTTTAGATCATTAGTTTCAATTAACAATGGCCGGTTGTAAACGAATATCGATAGTTATTGACCTTTTTATTGGTTTTCCTTATACAAATGATGTATCCTTCATGCTTTATCCATGGTAAGTACTTACTTTACTAAAGCTTTATTCTGTGAATCTTTGAAGCGAAGCGAATTCGTTATTTAATATTGATTGCTTACAATATTAGAAAAATTTGTTTAAGGTACCTTAATCCGTGTTTGATGTTATAGCTACTTCTCCTTTTGTAGCAACTCCTATAGACGCCTTGGGTATAGCATATATATGGATCGACGCTGCTTCCTACATGGTAATTTTTCCATAAAATCTGGGAACTGCGTAGCTGGTTCCTTCGTGAATACTCTCCATAACCTCCTTCTTTCGTGAATGGTATGTTTTCTCTTGGAAAAGTCTGAGTCACAAGAGGTCACAGCTGATAATTATTGGCTGATCATTTCTGCGGTCTTCGGTACTATTAAAGTACTTTTGACCTGGTCCATGTATCTTTATAAAATTTTAAGTAGAAGTAGATCAAGCCGGTCGTTGTCAAGCTGTGATTTTTCTGGTGATATATATATCTAAAGGTATCTAAGTATCAGCCTCTAGCAAATCCACTTATCCACGACCTCCGTATTTAACTAAGCAGCCGATAGGCAACAAAGAAAAAAATCATTACGTCACATCTCCTGGATGAGAGGCCCTTTAATTAAGGTAATGTAATTTAAGTAGGAGAGGTGTTACATATTATGCACAATTTTTTGCAAGGGTTCATTATGACGTAGTTTTCCATGCGGTCCAACTCACCACATCGAGAGAGTATTTAAATCGCAAAAATATGCCATTAGGAATATAGTACGGGTTACATGGCGTACCTCTTGCAGAATATATTTCAAAGAGCTGCAAATATTGCCAATAAACTATTCTGTTTATTAGCTACCAAATAGTATAAGATAGGTCAATAATTTAAACATTTTTTACTGTTGTACGTAAATTTTAATCTATAATATGTTTATAATATTTTATTTTTATGTCGTTAGGGAGGAGGGGGCAGAGTATAAAACTTTTCATCAAAATATACATCAAAATACATCGAAAACCAACACTCACAATAAAATCAATTTATTGGCTCAAAATATACTTAATATCAACTTAGTATTAGAATCATTATTTGTGTAGATAAGAGAGTGGAGATAGATACATTTTACCCCAGCTACAGCCTTCTGCATCGGTTGAAAAACAAATGAAAAATTTTTAAAATATTTTTGAAAAAAATTATGTCGTGGTCGATAAAAATTGGTCCATAGAATCAAAAAATATCAAAATATATTGGATGTTATATTTAAACAATCAAAAATGATGTTATTTCCATTGAAACCGTAAGTCGGCCATTTTGGCTACATATATCACAACATTGGAAAATGAGTTAAGACTCATTTTCCAATGCTCTAAATTTCAAAACATTTGGTTCATAAACAAAGGAGCTATAAGCCTGGGCCGGTTCTCGTGGCCACCCGATATAGATTATGTTGCAAATCAATCTTTGATTTGTTTTAACATTTAAGCCTATACGAGCTTTATCCTTATGACATGACCATCGTTCAAGAATATTTACAAAATTATTTAAATAAGATTAATTAACAATGGGTCCTCAGAGGCAAAACTTATTACGATTTATTAAATAGTAAGGATTAGGATCCTTATGAGGATTAGGATCCTTATTAAATAGTAAGGATTAGGATCCTTAGGAGGATTTATTAAATAGTAAAATTGATTAATGAAAATTAACACATGCATAAAATTAGAACGAGAAAATGTAGGTGTAGCTGTAAAGTCAGGTAGTTAGGTGGATTTCCTAGGCAGTTTTTAAACAGCAATCAATTCATTTTCGGTCAGATAATTTTCCTAATTGCTTGATATATGATAGTCTTATCTATATGTAGCTATAGAAATAGTATTTCCGATAATGGAAAATAATAGAAAGTTATGAGCGTTACAATAGGAACGTCCATATTGGCTATTAAACGTAATAGGAGACGCTTTATGATCCAATACAAAAACCAATATCTTTTCAATAGATACTAAATTGAGCTGTGGTCATGTCGCAAATTACCACTAATAAAACAGCGTGCAGACGCCCGTGACGTTCAATTATTATTCGTAATTGTGTGTGGTTGTTCACAGCAGTGATAAAGGGTATCGGGATATTCCAATTTAACTCCATATTGGAGAAAAGAGTACTATTATCAGTGGCATTGGAATGCTCTTACTATAGCGTCTTCGTTTGATATACAAACTCGAGCAAAAAATTGTGCGGCATTTTACAAAGAATACGAGTACCAATTACTACAGAGGCGGTAAATAACATCACTATGCAATACAAAAGGATATTTAGTGTAAAATTGTATACCGCCACAATTTCTTGTGAATGAAACTAGGGTCTCCAGTTCGCCGCATAACATATCGGTCGCTATCCCTCTTCAACTCATAAAAATCCCATTTCCCTTCTCGCTCACTTAGAAAATACCTGCATGAACAAGTCGGCGATTTACTGGCTTTGCTGCTCAGTGGCGTATCATCATGTGCAACCAAGGTTAAGTGGCAGCTTTTATTAAGGCAAAGAGAGGTTGTGAATGGGAAGGTCCGTGAATATCTTTTTGGTATGATCATTTTATCCATGGCTATGTGGAAGGTTATATAATGCTGGTACTGATGGCCATATATTTTATTCGGTACAGCAAAAAATTCGTATCGAATCACTGAGTGATTCGGTTAGATCCCAATGGCATTCTATTTTGACGTTTATTTTGTATGTACCTCCAAACGAAAAATATCACATATGATCCAACGTTTATGTGTCGAAAAAATATTCATGCAATAGTGCCTATTGCATGAATATTTAGCCTATACAAACATAGCCTATAAACCTTACTGTGAAAATTGATGTAACAGAAATTTGTTCAGGCGCAACCTTTTCCTTGATAAAATCAACTCAACCCCATCTATTTTCGCCAAAATGATGTTCACAAATGTACACATTTGTCTTATGAGGATTGCCCTTTTTGATATGACACTTGACAGCATCAATCCATTTTTTATGACTTTCGGAATCTGAAAAAATGTTCATAATGTGCATATATCAGATAATAATAATAGAGTGAAAGAACAACGATTAAGCCTAATGAGGTTAGGTATGTGTATTTCGTTAAATGTTTTTATTAAACTTGTCGTTGACGCACGACGCAGCACGATATGTACACTGGCGGCCATTTGAAAGTGCACGACTTTTATATCAGATTTCGTTATATTTGATCCTTGTAAAACTGACTTTGAAATTTGAGGTTCAAGTGATGTGTTATTATGACATTCACAATTGTCTAATTATTACTTATCAAAATTAAAAAGCGTATTATTATTTTTCAAAAAAAATCCAAATTAACAAAGAACGTCTCAAAAATGTTCAAAATAAACTAAATTATAAAAATTAAGTAACTTAAAACTACAAAACTCCAACGCGAGTAGGTCTGTATAAAATTAATATTTCGTCCAGGCGCCATTTGAGTCTATTACACCTTGCAATCGACGTCTCATTGATGAAACAAGTGTCCTCGTGTAATCTACGTTGATATTGTCCCAAGCATTTTCAATTGCACAATTCTTCGGCATTTGCTGGGCGGAAATGTCTATTACCAGGTCTATTATAAATATTCTTCGACAATAAATATAAATTAATAAATAAATTATATATAAATATTAAAATATTAAATTAATAAATAAATTATAAATATTTCTAACAATCATCGACCATGCATTTTTAATTGGGTTTAGGTCGGGCGACTTTGACGGCTAAGGTAGCACGTTTATGTTGTGTTCATTAATCCAGTTAGTTACAATTCTTGATGTATGAATTGAGCAATTATCTTGCTGGGAAATAAAATTCTGCGGATACAACATAGTGACGGACGGCAGCATAATATTGTCCAATATGCATATGTAACTCTGTCTGGTAAGGCGCTCTCCTATCCTCCAGCAAACACCGGGACCTAGGGAACTTATCCATGCCCAAACATTGATGAAAAAACGTCAACTCCGGGGAAGTTTTAATATACCTCTCTTTATACCTCTAATTATGAGGTCGGTAGACGCGGATGGAACCATCATGACATGACTGAAAGACTTTTTCGTCGGAAAATAATAATGTCAATTATTCCAAAAGTCGTCAGGCCTACCGACAAACTGGTTCGCAAAATTAAGACGTTATTCTTTATGCCTTGGCTCTAAAAATACTTTCTTTGTATAATTTCGTAACTCTGAACCCTTCACCCGCCGCCTTGCAGACCTCACAGATCCAGGAAACTCCGTTTCGCAACAGGCCGTCACTGCTGTTTCAAAGGGATTCGTTCTAAGATGGTCTAGGAAGGGGTTGTCTTGCTCCACAGTGCTTATTTTACGACGCCCTCCGCCGTGGACGTTTGAATATACAACTCTTACCCACATTTAGCTCATTTGCAACTGCCTGTAATGACCAATCATTTTCAAGCAATGTAACAGCTAGCATTTTATCAGGTTTAGTTAACCGCGGCATTTTAAAACTTAAAAAATGGTTTGTAAATTACGGAGTTAATTACTGACATTTGTTTGAAGTTTCAAATAAGTGTCAAAATGAAATATAAAAAGATCACATTACAATATCAAAAAAAATCGTGCACTTTCAAATGGCCGCCAGCGTACACGACACAATTTCGCATTTCATATAATACATAATTTTATATGACAATTATTGACAAAATCGAAAATCCTTATTAACATATTAATTATTTTTTAAGTGCTTAATATTATTGTCATAAATAAAGAAATATTATATTAATATTTGTATTTCAGTAAATTTGAATTTGTGTTAGTGGTTGCATTAATCACTAATAAAACTCGGTGCTGTAACGGCTTGTAACGGATGCTGAAAGACATAGACAGGATCAATTAGACCATCATTTTACATGAAAGCGAGTGGAGAACAAAACGTGTGATAGCTTATAAGATACGTCTATCTAGGACAAAAAATGCCATTACTAGAATAGAGTGCTTAAATCGCGCGGATCTCAACAAACGACCTATTCATCCCTTCAATGATGTGCTTATAGAAAAAAATGATGAGTTACTATATCACGACCGACGTAGAAGACCATACCACTTTATTTTATAACTCACTGTTACGTGGTTTGTTTCGCCGGACTTGACGTATAAATAAAACATGTATGCGGTGAAAATTGCTGGAAAAGCTAAGTCGGTCCATTTTGTTTCATATTGCCGACGTGTTAATTAAATTTTGTACGAAAATTTGGGAAATGAAAAGGTATAAAAAACAATCTCTGCTACATATATATCATCTACGTAGTGTACCTATACGTAAGACCCATATTGGAAAGGAAAACTAAGTAAAATAATGGTTTGCACTGTTTGCAGAACTTTTAGGAGAAAATAGAACAGGTGAAATTTTATTGGCAGGTATTTCATGAAGGGGGGAAATTAACCCTTAAACATTGAAGTGAGTTTTTTCTGCATTGAAAGAACTGGGATTTTCCTAGAGGGATTTAATTTTTTTTTTACTTTCGTTGTTTCCTATTGTAGTTCATTTTTCTTTGCAGATGACATTATAAAATTATATGATATATGTTTTCTTCCGTACCATAATTATCACAATATGAGGTTTCAACTAATTTGATTTTTTTAAGCTGTCTCAACCTTTATATTATCCTGACAAAATTTTTGTGTATTCTCTGTATTTTTGTGTATTGTGTATTCTTTTTGTGTATTCATGCGTAAAGGATTCAAATATTCCCTTCTCATTTATGATAAAGCTACCGTTACATTTACTTTTTGCTTAATTTTTTATTTGTCTGGTGAAAAATGACGCTGGTAAACAAAACAAAGCGGGGTTGAACTTTCAATTTTTTAGGTTCACAGGCTTGATAATTCTATGATACTAAGTGCAACTTACTTTCTCTAGACTACAACTTTGATTTCATTACGTCTACAGTGTAACGAGGTTTCTTATATGGTAGTCTATTAGCTGGGTAGATTATTATTTGACAGATAGGTCACAATTCTGTCAAAATTAATAATTCCACGCCAAATATTTTGCACATGACTTCAGGTATACCACAACGCTCCCATTTATGGTCTGATCTCGTAAAACCATTAAAGAAAACCATTTTGTGATAAATGCCTTATTAACACATTTTGATTAGAAAACATATAGGTACAGATTTATTTAGATACGGTAATGTGTCGCACAATCAAATGTCAATTTAAAATTTGTGCAATGTAAAATAACCTCACAATTTGTAAAAGTAAATATTAAAGAAGAAATTAAAACCAGAAAAGACCGCAAGCATGTAAGAAAAAAGAAGTGTTGCTATATGGACCACTTCAGGACCAAACTTATATGAACGCCCTGATTCCAGAGTTCAAGAAAATATTGACCGATTTTTATATTGTTTTCAAATTTTGTTGTTATTATTTCACTACAAAAAAATTGTTTGCTTGTCCAATACGTATATTTTTATTTAAATACCTTCATAATTTTACGGAAAATTTAAAATTGTAAATTTGTCGCTATGAGCTTTCTGGTTTTTAATACATTTTAAACTTACTATAGTACCTATCACGTTGCTAGTGTAAGTATAGCTAGATGTCCACATTCGATTTTATTCTGTGCGATAAAAAGAGAGGCCCCCATTTAAAAATTCAAAGTCACTCCCACCCCTGCGCAGAGGGTGGGGTATGTGGGGGTGGTTTTTGTACCAAAGTCTGTCCCCCACGGAATGATTTAATTTTGATACGAGATATTTTTCCCCAAACGGCTTGCTTCCCGAGATATTTGGATGCATTAGGTTAAAAAAATCACCCGGTATAAGTACTTTGTAGAATGGTAATCATTAAAATAGCTTGGATTTGGATCCAGAGGGTTTCCTCCGGATCTCATATGTGGTTCAATCCTATGCCTGTCTAGCATTATAATGCAAACAAAACCTGCACATACTGACGAACACAGATGAAAAAGTGCAAAATATATTTTTTTCCTTAGATACAAACACAGAAAGCTGAATAGCATATTACACTTTGCGAGACGTTATTTCCCCAGACGAACATAATCAAGTCTTCACAGCAGTGGCGGCTCACCGGCAATATAACAATATATGTGAGCAGATAATTAATTCATTGGTTATAATAAATTAAAAAAATAATTGCATTACAAATTATTATTTTAAATAGAGATGCCACCATATTCTCGTATTCACCGTATTCCCGAATACGAATTACTTATAGTGAAGAAGCCTAAAAGTAATACCTTCGTAGTTAAATTGGTAAATAATCTTATATTATATTAATATACCGTGCGTTAGAAAAGTAAAGGATAAATTCAATATTTCTTAAGACTGGAATTGGGAGAAGTGAGCTATGGCTCGCGTGAAACAAAATACTCAGGTGACAGTAAATAATGTTTTTACTGTCAGAAGTGTTGTTAATCATTAGAAACAAAGATGTTATCCGAAAAACAAATAATACAAATATTAATTATGATTACAGTGAAGATTGTAATATGTTCAATTCGAAATATGAAGGTAAGAACCTCAATCAGTCAGTCCGTCAGTCAGTCAGTCAGTCAGTCAGTCAGTCAGTCAGTCAACAGTAAGCAGGAATGCAGAGAAGTATAGATAGCATGGCACTCTCCGATATCTTCCGATAAGTCGACGTATCAGAGTTGTTAATGATGAAAATAGTTTAAATGTTTTGTTGTCCGTCCATGAAAATCGGCATTCGATGACGTGAGAAATTATATTATTTGCGGACGAGGCGACAAGTAGGATTCTGGGGCCATACTTATTTGAGGGAAATTTAACCGGAGACACTTATTTAGATTTTCTCCCGACATAACCCCCGCACTTGCGGTATTATTCCCAAATATTGCCGATCCAGAAGTTTCAGCGAATGAAATCTGGTATCAGCAAGATGGAGCACCCCCTCACTATGCAGTAAATGTCCGTCAATATTTACACGAGGTGTTCCCCAGGCGGTGGATTGGTCGCCATTCCATAGGCCCTCTATGGAATGGCCTGCTCGATCGCCTAATTTAACCCCATTGGATTTCCTTTGGGGTTACTTGAAAAGCAAAGTTTACTCCCCAAAACCGAGGAACCTGGAGTAGGACGAGCAGTGTATCCGATTGTTTTAAATAATGTATGGGCGGAAACATTCAATCGTTTAGAGTTTTGCTTAAGAGAGAACGGTCCCAATTTCGAACATTTAATTAAGATTAATATTTATTTATACCTACCTACGTTCCTATTCTTTTTCATCTATTCTTTGTTTTGTTCTTTGTTCCTCACTACGTTTTACTCTTAGTTTTCTTGAGTTAACTTAGTTTTTCATTGTTTACTGTATTCTTATTAATATTTTGCTCGTATTAAATTAAATATGTTTAGGAACAACATTGCGTCTTCCAATTGTTATTTTCCATGCAGCAGTATGGTATTTTTGTATACTCGTAGAGTTGTCATGATCGTTTAAACCTCTCTTTTTCAAAATAGACTTATCCGAGGACTTTAGATAGAAACGTCAGTCTTAAGAAATATTGAATTTATCCGTTACTTTTTTAACGCACTGTATAATAGACTGTAATTGCTATCTCTTTACAAGTAGATTATGTGCGCCTCTGGTATATTAGGTCGGTGAAGTAGGTACAGCAATGACTTGTTATGCGATATTCTTAATCTTTTGCTCTCTTACATATTCTGCTCCAGACAGGAACATAAAATCACAACAGACAAACGCGTTAGATATTTTTATGCCACTACTGCAATCATAATTTTATTTCATTAGTTTTACTGATGCACATCCCCAAACAAATTTGCGTTGGTGCAACCAGAGATTCATACATAGCGTCATCATCATCGAAGTTATCAGTTAAAATATAGGAAAGTGGTTTGCAAATTAATTATGTACGACCTTTCAATGCGTTTCTTAAAAGGTAAGTTTAAATTATTTAATGCTCTTAATTATTGACATTTTCAAAACTACCGAAGATACAGGCCCAAAGCCGGTGGCTATTTCCAATTGGAAATTACGATATAGAAAGAAAAAAATATTCGGTATTTGAGTGTAGGTATTTATTGGTATTTATTGTAAGGTATTATATTATGGTACAATAAACATTAACAGTTAAGTTAATTTTTAAAAAAGAAAAATATAAGGTAGGGTAATAATTGCACCTATAGTTAATTATCAATATAAAGAAACGGTATAATGTACTGTAATGTAACCAACCCGGGTCGGTTAAACATAATAATCAGAGTGGCCGGGGTACGTGATCGTCAAAAGGAGAAATACCTACCCTACGTTGTATTTAATTTAAATTAACCCTGTCCGAGATGCACTGGTTACTAACGAAAAGCGGAGTTTTGAGATGAAAAAGAAAATACTAAGCATTTTAATACACCTACTTATTTATTCAAATAGGTATTCAATTTATGAACAAGATAAAAAAAAGTACATGCCGTACTCAGCCTTGAATTCACGAGGGGAAAGAGCACGGCAGAGAAACCCTCGATCTCTATTTAAAAAAATCGCAGTAATGCTGTTGGACACTTAGGTGAAAGTAAAATGAAAACTTACAAGGGTTGCCATACTTGTGTTTTAACCTACAATCATTCTCAAGATAAAAAACTGAAGAGTGTGTTGTTAGTTAGCCAACTTTCGTCAGAAGGTACTGAGGTCTCATACGGGAGGCAACTAGCGTGTTTGCTCAGGCACCGGGGAAAAGTGTTAATAAATTCAACAAGGCACAAACATTCATCATCTCATACAATAAGCGGCAATTAAGTCACTGTTGTAAGCAAAACGCACAAGTACGGAAAACCTACTCGAAGCCATGAATGGAACAAAAAAAGGTCAACAACATTACTTAGATCGAACTAAATAGAACAAAATAAAATAATCTTAATGAGCTGAACACACTAAATAAAGAAGTAAAATGTTCATAGTTTATGCGTAACGTATCATAATTATTCATAGTTCAAAAATAAAATATAACAGGGACAATTTTAATAAAATGATGGCAGAAATTCTCGAGATAACAAATTTAATAATAAACATTACAAATTAAGTATAGGTATTTACTAACCTGGGAAATTTGAAGTCAAGCACTAACACACACCAGAGTCCAACTACCTGTTTCCCCATATGCAATACCTCGTCTCCCTATATCCCGTCTTATCTAAACCACCCCGCACCACGTCTTTCCTTGTGCGTGCTTATACCCTTGCTATTTTTAAAAATCGGTATCTCGTCTTAAAACAAAACAGAGGTAACGACATCGGGTCAGAATAGGGGATAGGGTTCATTTCAGTACCAAAATATATTTAGACTCGACCCACGCCTGTGCTCAATCCAGAAAACTAGTTTTTATGACAAAAATATTAAATATGACTTTCAACCTGTTTTAAACCATAATATACCAGCAAATGTATATATTTTACGATTACATAAATAATTGCAATACCTCGACAATCCTTTAATGCAATATACACTCAAATTCACGCGGTAGGAACGTAAACTTGTTTAAGTTAAGTTAAGTAAGCAAACGAAATATTATGGAAGGATTAAGAGGGGCCTCAGATCGGGAGTGCATTTCAATTGGTTACCGTCGCCCTACCACATCAGCCAGGTGTACAATAGTGTACATCACATGGATGTTCGCGTGCGCTTTAGTTTGGAAAACGTTTGATTTATAAAAACGTGGTGCACATTGTGTACATTTCGGTTACAATTCGGTTTTTTTCGTAGCGTTACATAATTATATGAATTTGCTGAATTCTGTTACAGATCTAAGTGTTACAGTTACAGTTTAAATTTGTTGAGAAATACCATATTTTTTATGAGAATGGTATAGCTTGAATAATATCTAATCTCACTGGCTTATCATGTTTCATATAATATTACCATATCTGAAAAATTTATCGTAAAAAAATATGATTATGTCCATCATCGCTTTCAACATGGGGTAACTTGATCAAAGCTTTGATGATTTTCATATTTTGGATTTTCCTTCAAAGTATACTATAACCACTTTTTCCATGAACTTGCCACTAATATTCAAATCACGCTAATTGTCCCATACCTCTGAGAGAGTAAATAATAAGAACCGCTATTTTAACAGAATAACCCGGGTCCAGCCTGCGGAGTTCTCGATATTTTGTCCATTTCTCCCCCTCTTTCAAGACGATGTTCTTTTCGGCTCGAGCCGGATGTTCTTGTCGAACATCGCATCATTCATTCATGGCATTCATGGTCTTTGACCGTACGAGTAACTTTGATCTTACAGGCTGCGTCCAGAGTTACTCTGTGGCGGAGATTATTATTATTATCATTATTATTATTAACACTCGGAGTAGTTTCCACAAACACCAAAACACTTTCACTTCGCTCGACGCGCGTTTCGCCAACCAAGTTGGCGACAGTTAAAACTGTCGTTTTAAAACAGTTGTAATCGTCTCCGGATGATGCCAACTTGGTTGGCGAAACGCGCGTCGAGCGAAGTGAAAGTGTTTTGGTGTTTGTGGAAACTACTCCGAGTGTTACAGTTACATCAAAGGTTCCAGCCCTATCCAGTATTATTATTATTATTATAATATTCGGAAGTAAAAATACTAATATTTGGTGTTAATTATGTAGCATTATGTAGCCAGAAATGATTCATATGTAGCTACTTCCTATTAATTTGTTTAAATTACTTAAGCAGTCTCTAGCCGAGATAAGTGCAATTAATAAAATATTAACAAAACACTCGGTCTACTGGCGATATACGAGATATCCTTCCGGATAGCCTGCAGGAACAGCGGAAGTTCGTGGCTGAATATTCCGGATGGTCCGAAATATACCCCTGCTTTACGGATGGTCTAAACTCGCACCCCCTAAGCGGTCTAAGCGATAATTAAATTTTCCCATAGAACTTAACGGCTTCTGGGGTTATAATTACGACGAGAATCCCGATCTTACGGAGACTCTGGGACCTTGAAGGTAAATTATGTGAGACATGTAGTGAATGTACTGGTAACAGAAATAAAATTGTCTATAGAGTAGATTTTATCAAGGTTGTGAGACGGCTCAAAGGGCACGGAATAAAGTTGAGAACGAGTAGTGCTATTTCCGTTCTTTTCCGTTATTTTGTGCCTCGTACGAGGCGAGGACAAATGTTTTTTTCGGACTTCGGACCGTTCCCGATCGGTTACCAATTGCTGCAAGTTGTGAAAAATGTGATTGATATTAGAATATTCAAATATAATTTGCTGTACAGCAAATAGACAACTTTATAGCTAATGGAAGAGGAGACTATTAAATACAAAAAAAACATATATTTCTTCTGCACAAAACTACATTAAAATAAACACCACGATTCCTGGCGCGTTCGCCATTTCTTAAAATGTTAATAGCAAAACTTCCATGCGTAGTAACAATAAGAAGTAGGTAATTAAAATTATATTATATTTACATTTAATGATGTTGGTTTAATGCTCCTGATGTTGATGTAGTTTATTGTTCCAAACGTATGGAATATTAATTTAACATATTCAGTTAAAGACAATAGTATTAACTAAGCATAATGTTGCATTATAAGCCAGCTTTATATAAACATTTCAAAACAAGCTGAATTCCCTCGCTCGCTGCCGTATCATTTACTATGAAATTAATTTATGAAAATAAAATTCCCTGCGCTACTTTGAAAAAATAATGGAACAGGGCATATTTTTATTAAAGATTAAATATTTCAAACGTGCACTTGCGGGTTTGATGGAAGTAGGTATTATACCGTTGCTGTATTCGGACAAGTCAAGCATAAATGAATAATAATACTCTTCCATCATTACTTCGCCGTGGCTGTGGTTAACTTAATTATATATTCCGGGTAAGTGTATTATTTTTCTTTGTTGCATATTCACAGTTGCACTTTTACGCTGTATTTATTGCCGTGCTGAAATTTGTGACTTAGTTTGTATTTTATTTTCAACCGGCCAAAGCATTATGCTGGCCTCCATAGTTCCAAATAGTATACGTATTGAAGAATACAAATATGTACTTACAAACTAATGAGTAAATACTACATTTTACAACAAGAGATGAAAATACTATTTTTTTTTGTGAGATGAGAATTAGACACTAGCAAAGTGAGTTGGGAATGAGGAAAATGCCACGAATGAAAAATAAAAAAACGTATTTCATCTATTACCTTTATTACCTGGCTAGCTTATTACCTCTTTCCATTATTTAGCATGTAGATACTCTCATTCTGCAGTAATCGGTCCTATAAGGCTCAATTAAATTGTATCGCATGAATAAAGAATTTATTCAATGTACATAATAAAAGGACAAAGTGAAACAAATATATGTATGATTTTATTATAAATTTACTAAATTTGATCGATGAGGAAAGAAATGTTCATAAAATATGTTCTATGAATATAACATATACCAACCTTGTACTATGTCTCTACATATCTTACAACTAATATTTAAAAATTTAAAGGAAATCTATATACATTTTCAAGAAAACAACAATGTGTTCATTGTTTTCTATAATCGTGATGAAAAATCAAGTAATATCTAATAATATGAGTTATGCGTAATTTGGAAAAAACGTTTATTATCTATCTATGTATACGTATGTTAACCGTCATACACTTTGGTGCTTTCTAGATTACTCAATCAACTCTTTATTTATGAACTCTCTGAAACAGCTGTGAGTTCAAGGCTCCCTCTGTTGATAATTAATAAAGAAAATTATTATTAAGTAATATGGCCGTTTTTTCAAGTTTAATATTGAATTATGTATTGACTTAGTTATTATCTCATTATATGGATATTATCTACAAAATGCTATCTAAGGTAAGTGCAGGTCTTTATTGAGCTTTTACTCTACTTAGATTTGTTTATACGAATTCGTTAAATATATGAATTCATTTGCTAGCAAATATTTGTATTTTGGTACCTGTTTAAAGTTTCTATATAAAGTGAAGCTGTAGTGATTCCGTCTCATTTTTGGAGGAAGTATTCTGGAATGCCTGCAACTCTGGATACCTGGATCATATGCTGGAAACTGCTCCTCCAATTACTGATTTTCTGGCCTCCATAACCTCTCTCTGTCCACTTGAGTAAGTATTTATTCTCTTCTATCTGTTTTTAATTATGATTTGCTTCTAAAATTATTCCCCATAAATCCTTGTCTTCACCCATGTCTATTTGTCTATATATGTCTATTTGCTTTAATGTTGATTTATTTAATCTAATATTGTGTTTCTTATTGTCTATTGTCCCCTAAAAAAATGCATACGCCCATAGATAGCACCGATATTGCAAATGTAGCCGGTCATTCAACTTTTAATACTCCTTAGATAGACTCTAGTGAAAATATATATTATATGTGATGCAACAAACACAACCAGTAATCACAAATTTTCCGTAAACATGACAATAAAATACTACATACCTTACTAAGACTACAAAAAAGTGAATAAAAGTTGGAAAATCAAAAATACTAGAATCAAGCGTAGATCCAACCTTTTCCAATGGTGCAAATACCGTATTTACTTACTTCAAAGTAAAAAAGTTCAGGATATAACCGTCATTCTTGCTGAATCTAACCAACTATTTGCTCACTAATTTCATAACGGAAATCAGAATAAACCGATAAAATAAAACAAAGGCCGCAGCACGATCGAACATAATAATAGGACAGACAGTAGAAGAGCGTAAACAGAAGTTCAAATGAACAATCTGTTTAATTAGTTTTCATGATCAGCGAGTGTAGCTAGAGCCTGTTCCAAATTAAATTATTACATTAATGGCCCGACCTACTGATTATTGGGATTCATATGGTTTACGACTTAATTGGAAATCGGACTCCGGGAGATTACAAACGCTACTTTTCCATACACGTTTACCTGAATTGCTATCTGGGTAGCTAATTACTTGCATCCGTAGATTCTGCCACTATAAATTATTTAGCTAGACCACAGGGAACCACAAAACACTGATCACATGTCCACTCAGCATCGATACTCTTTTTTAACCGACATCAAAAAAAGGAGACGGTTCTCTATTCGGTTGTATTTTTTATATTTGTTACCTCAGAACTCCGTCATTTATAAATCAATTTTAAAAATTCTTCAATTTCAAAAATTCTTCTTGTTGGAAAGGGGGTAATTTCAAGAGGGTACCATTTTAGTTTTATTAGCATTGGACCTTGGATTCCAAAGAAAGACCAGGGAAAGCATCAGATATACCAGAACAAATGACCAGTGGGTCGGTCACAACCTTAATTTATAGATATTTAACAAGTTCACAAGTTCAAGATAAACAAGTTATATACATAACGCAATATTCACTGAAAAGCAGGAAATAAAATATTTTTAGCAAAAAAACAAATCCGACTTCATAGTCTAGTCCACGAGGGTATCAAAGTCTTCTTCTTCTATCGTTTGGACTTTGAGATAAAAATATAAAACGAATTTTAGATGATTCCCCACAATTAGAACTATGAAAAACCCGAAGGCGTAAAAAAAAAGTCCTGTACGGGGTGGCTGTAGGGGGCCAAATGTGAAAACTACCCTAAAAATGATGTTTCGGGTACTCAGATCACTGGAAATATAAAAAAATTACTGAATATACCAAAACACCCGTTGTTAAATGGGAGACCTTAATACTTAAACTCTCTAGTGAAAAGTGTCTAAATATTTTAGGTATGCTCTACATCTAACCTGCTGTAACGTTTTTATATGTGATCCAATGAAAAAATACCATCGAATAACATTATAGAGTAGAGTTTCCCGAGTCTTTAGGATATTTCACTTTTTCATTTGGATGATTGCACACTTTTTTAAGAATTTTTATTCGAGCGCGTGCACGGGGATGACTAAGATCGAATATCGCTTGCGGTAGCCGGAACTGTAGGTCATTGTGATCGAATATCGTATATTTCTCTCTTGTGTATCTGTTTAATTTTACCGAACCATCTTTAAATAATATTGATTAAGCAGCTAGCGGTGGTGAACTGATTATTCTGTACGGAAAGAGAATAGGCGATTTTAAAAAAATAGTTAATTCTGATCAATATATGTTTGTCTTGTACGTGTTTTATACTATATTTATATAGGTATTATTCATCTTGTAGATATAGAGATAGAACTTCTTCGAACATGGATATATGTCTCTTGAATAGCAGTAGTTATGACAGTGATTTAGAATCAGAAATCAAGCTAACGTGTCAAAAGGAAAGAAAGGTATGTATTTGAGTCAACACAAAGTTCAAAGAAAATTTAGATTCGAAGCCAGTAAAGGAAGAGACAAAAATTCGAATGTGCACGAGATTTTTACAATTTGAATGACGTTCTACAGGGTGGCAATATTCATTGGCAAAAAAAAGTTACAATAGTGTTACTAGCTCCAAAAATATCGCTGTCTACATAAAGAAATGTGAGATATTGTTTTCGTGTGATGCTGGTGTAAATGAAGAAATTCCATCCGACATCCGTATGTCGCGTTCGGTAGGCGTATTTCATCGGTCTAGTTTCTTGAGATATAAGCGAAAAACCGAAAAAAAGTACCTCCTACGTGCTCTAAATTTATGGTAGGATGAAGTGCAAATAAGGAAAAAAACTGTGAAGCATTTCTTTTTGAAATTATGTGCAGTAATATCTCGAAATTGTGTTTCTTCCATTTCCCTCTATACCTACCCCCCTTTTGAGCATTCATTGACTGGGTTATATCCAGAAAACTTAAGATACAGATTTTGAGTCGCTTCTAACCATAAATGGATCATTCGGATCATAAATTCATCGACCATTGTGAAAATTTATCCCATAATATATTGAAAAAAGTAAGAAATTTAATAAATTAAGTTAAAAATAGTGTCACAAATATAACTAAATATAAAAATAAACATATTTTTGCAACAAATTAGAAAACACACTGTATAGTAGTAAATTAATGCATAATAATTATAAATTTTACAAAGTCAAATAAGTTCCATGTTAATAATGAATAAATTCCGGATGCTATAAAGGATGTAAGGTATCTTATATTATATATTGGCATTAGCTAGTAAGTACAGTTTATTTGCTGAATAAAGATATTTCGAATGGAACTTTAAAGGAAGTAGAAAACATTGTACCTATTGAATGGTGAATCTGCTAGACTTGCTTTTATCAGATAGCAAGCTGGCAACAAGTAAGTTAGTTGGTTTGCAGAATTGTGATAGACAAGTTGACACGTCTCCTGAAGCCATGGGGGTAGATTTAGTGAAAGGAATAATGTAAGTAATATTAATTTGTTAAATAGTGATAGGTGTTCCTCAAGGGTGTCACAGTAATAGTATGAATAAATAAATAAGTTAGTTGTAGTGAGAGAATGTGGTTTTATTAAAACTAACCCTAGCCCAAAGTTACGAGAAACGTAACAATAGAAAAAAGAAATGAAGAATTAATTCCCTCTACGCTAAATAGGCTGTAGTGACTGTGTGTGGACTTCTGCCATAAACCGTTAAAACAAATATATTTTTTTCGCTACCAAAATTATATATGACCCCGAGTCGTATGTCTTTTGCCACGTAGGCAAATCCAAATATTTAAAAATGTAAAACATTTAAAAATCTTATGTACGTTTATAACTTTTTCAAGAAACCAGAAATAAGCCATCTTTACCTTTATGTCACTTGATTGTAAATTAATCCTAGTATGAAACCCCAAAATTCAAAAAAATCGGGTAATTATTTTTCATGATAGCGAACCTACTGATACGCCCAGTATATGTCGAGGAATTATTCAGAAGCGCATAGAACTCGGTGAACAGCTTGTATCCCCGAGGAAATCCATCCCAACTTCACTGTTCTTCAACCCCTACCCCATTCTCCAGAATGGAAGTGCGTTAAATCTGCCTAAGTATTTTTCAATTAAACCGTGTATTTAATTTACAGCTGTCGATTACGATCTGCCCCGTACATCGGTGCCATATAGGTATATTTCTCGGGGAAATAAAAGTGGTATAAGAGCATCACTAAATGAATAATGGCCGTATTTACGAATCACCGTAGAGGAGCCAGCATCGGGAAAGGACAGGTAATTTTTCACGGCTGGCAAATGATCCGGATGATTTGGTGAGAGAAATCGAACAAAAGTAATTTGGAGTCAAGCTCTATGACGATCCCCAGTCTCCCTAATGAATTTAAAGGCAGAGGCGGCTCCACAGGTCTTTGTATTTGGACAGATACTGACGATGTTAACTGTTATCTTCTCTTAAAAATAATATTTTTGACGTCGTGAATAGTTAAATTTTATGTAAAATGCCATGTGGGCTTTTACAGTATATCAATATATAAAAAAATTACTAAAACCTGATTGGGTGAAACAATTTTGTATATAAAAAAATTCCAATGTCTAGTATTCAATTATTTTTATAATCAAATTGAACTTTTGAGTTAATGGAAAAGCGGCTTATTAAGCATAAAAATAAATTGGTATTTTAACCGCTTGAATCCAATTGATAAATTACTATCAGAGCAATATAACCCCACTTTCTGATAGAAACAAAACGTTTACATTATAAATAATGAAAAAAATAAACAAAAAGAAACATTTTCGACTGATGAAATTGTGCCTCAAGTCTCGATGAAACTTGCATCAAAATAAGAAAGCGAAGACGGTCATAAATTATATGTTTTAAGGTGCCGATGCCGGACGAAATACTTGCCGGGTCCCCTTATTGGCATCTGACACATGTCGTAGCTGTGAATGAGGGGGAGACGCAATACCGTTAGTGTGTCGAATTGAATACAAAATACTTGTCTAACGTTTTATGATCGATATTGCCCTAATAGTTTGACGCGAGTTATATGAAAAAACCAGAAATGTCTAAAGCAATAAATATAAATTTAGCTTGTTAATGAGTCCAATGAAATGAAATGGAGTTTTATTTGCATTCCTAGCGTTTCTAGTGGTATAATGGTTCTGAGAGTTAATTAATTAAAACCGTACAAAACGTGTGTGTTCGTAAATACGACCAAATTGGAATGAACCTCAATTATTTGCCTCAGGATCTTTAACAGCTCTAATAATTTTTCGGAATTTTGTTATTCCAATAAATGAATCATACCCGTTCGGTGGATCATTAAAAGAGCAACACAAAGACCCACGTTATCAGATGTTGATAATTGGAACATGTATAAAAATAACAAAGGCCTGCAGCTATCGACGATAGAGGCGCGCGTATCAATTAAAGCTCTCGCTTATGAATATAAATGAGCAAACAATTATACAGTTAATTTTTAATATTTTCAATATTTTTCCTGCATAAGGCTATAAATATAACAGATTTCTAGGGACACCGGGGTATCACAAGAGAGTGTTTTAGCCACATCTCTGTTATTTATATTATTTACATTATTTATATTATTTATATTATTTATCTTATTTATATTATTTATATTATTTATATTATTTATATTATTTATATTATTTATATTATTTATATTATTTATATTATTTATATTATTTATATTATTTATATTATTTATATTATTTATATTATTTATATTATTTATATTATTTATATTATTTATATTATTTATATTATTTATATTATTTATATTATTTATATTATTTATATTATTTGTATTATTTATATTATTTATATTATTTATATTATTTATATTATTTATATTATTTATATTATTTATATTATTTATATTACTTTTATTATTTATATTATTTATATTATTTATATTATTTATATTATTTTTATTATTTATATTACTTATATTATTTATATTATTTATATTATTTATATTATTTATATTATTTATATTATTTATAAACGACCTCCCCCTAACACGATAAAATTTGTTATAGTTCGTTATTTGCAGATGACATGTCTTGCTTAATTAGTAAAAAGATAGTCCAAATAAATAGTCCAGTAAAGGTAGAGATAGTCCAAATATTATATCTTTTAAATAATATAGATATAACCACTGGGGTTTTGATCAGATTGCCGATGTTCGAATTGATAGGGGGCGTTTTGGGTTGGAAAGAATATGTATACATATATATATATATATATATATATATATATATATATATATATATATATACACATATATACACACATGATCTCATAGTCTTTAGTTTGTCGCATATTTTAGTTACTGGTGACGGAAGAGAATATCACGAGAGAATATCAACAGTTAACGAAATAATTTCCGTAAACAATAAATATTTAAATTAGATCTCTAGGGTTAAGTAGTCCTGACTCTAATAAAACAGACTAACTTCCAGCTATACTAAACTATTTGCTTTTAACCCCGTATTTACTATCTGTATGAAAACTTGCCGGAAAACTGACTAATTTTGGCTAAGATTGCTGCTATAGCCCGCGTTGGAGGTAGTGAGAGGGATGGTCTTTCCCAACCCCCCCAATTTTTTTAACATCGATTTTTCGTGTGTCTTAGGAATAAAATACCTACAAATTTGAAATGTAGTTCCCCAAGCCTCAACTTTTCCTCACCTATTTTTAGGCAAGTTGAAAATTAAGAACACATCTACATTTATAAAAAATATAGACTATTATAACTAATGAAATTTTTTGACAAAAGAAAGAAAATACTCATAAATATTATAACGCATCTGAGCGATAAGTTTAAATTTTTCTTCTCCACTTCACTGCAGCTGAGGGCCCAGGTTTATCTATGTCACTTTGGGCACTGCTACCAGATCCCTCATCTGTTACTCCATGGGTTTCATACAAAACTGAAACAAAGAAACATTTGTCAGTCAAGCTGAAAATTATGTTCTTGCTCGAAAAAGATATAATTTGTTTCAAAGTCCAGTTTTTAAAGTAGATTGATTGATCCATTGTTCCACTGCTTGTGGATCCTCTTGATCCAAATCTTCGACGATATCTTCAGGGCTATTAAAGCATGAATTGTTGCACATTATTTATCATTTCAACCCATTTTATCATTTATCATTTATCATTTCAACCCTTTTCTTGCATCCACAAGCCCCACTGTAGCCTTTTTTATACCTGCAGAAGATAAGCATTAGAAGTTTTGGTGAAGCGGGAGGTTTAAAGGTAGTGACAGGAGATAGTCCGCAGCTAGTTTTTCCCATCCCCATTTTGGTGGTTCCATGATATTTCCTTGCCAAAGTTGGACTTGGCGGTACGTCCTGAATGAGTCTTGCTCAGCAGCAGCTTCAATTACAATTAGAGTCAAATAGGCTATGTTGTGTACATTTATAAGCGGTCCTAGTGAAGCAATGATGTCTAAAACCGTTTCAAGTCATGTTTCATCTTTGCAACGATACAAACGAAGTAAAAATTGATTTTTTGCGAGAGCTTGTGCGTCTGTATTTGGAGTCTGAAACAGCTGAGCTAGGGAAAGCAAATCTGGGTTTTGGACGAAGAGTCACAACCGCTGAAAGCGTGTAAAAATAGTATATTTTTAGCCGCTGCGTTTTCTTCAAGGTCAGATGAAGACCAAGAAAAGGTGAGTAAATACGTTGTGGAACTTAGCCTTTGCCCTGCTTCAAGTATTAAATTTTGCTATGTATCGAAGATGTATTATATATATATATATATATATATATATATATATATATATATATATATATATATATATATATATATATGTTAAAAAAATAAGTTGGACGAAATTACACGAAGATAATATAAAAAAATCAGTAAATAATATAGAAAATCAAAGGGAAAGATCAAGCTCAAAACCCTCAAATATATAAAATCTAATGATAATAATATCTCGCCCCTTATTCTGGCCACAATGCTTAGTTCAGAAGTCAGGCAAGTCTCTGACATGGACAATACATTATTTTTGTCTGTCTGCATTTACGCCCAGAAATATTCCCAAGTACCATTCAGTGCAGGAAAGAGGGAATCCTAGAAAACCTCGCTGAGATACAGTTTGTAAATATGGAAGTTAAGACGAAATGCTTTTATCATTCATTTTTAAGTGAAGCTCCTCTCATGAACTATAAATGAAGGACAAATACTCCAAAATCCAAATGCTTTCATCTTAGCCTGCATATAAGCTTCGCAATTGAATCACAGTAAACTGCACTGAGATTTTCTTTCCCTAGATTTCTTTGTTCCTGATTATATAGAGGCTTCACAAAAAGGCAACTGGATAGAACAGTGGAAATATGAAGTGTACTTTATTGAATTCTTCACTTCCCTTCCAGAAATAAGTTTCCACTGCAAAGTTGTCATAAATGTAAGTCCCGACTCTAATAAAAGGAGCACATTTTAGCAGGTTGCTAACTTTTAGAAAAGTTATAACGAGACAAAATCGAATACAACTCGATACAAATCTAGGAAAGTTTACGGAGGTGACAAAAACACAAAAGTGAAATTTCCTACGAGACCGCATTATTAATAATGGCATGAGAAAGACTTCGGAACCGAAGCTTTTAAATGATTTGGGATTCCTGTCAAGTCTCTCTGTAAGCCGTTCAGCTGCGCTTGCAATTGAATAATATATGATTTTAGATAAGGCGCCCCCGTATTTTACTTTTACGATATCCGTGTCTTAGAGGTATCTTTCCAATATTAGGTGGGGCACAAAAAAATGTTTCAGGATCAAACGTCAACCATCGGCGCAGCATGAAAATTAAATGAACTATATCCGAGATGGAAATAATAAATAGTAATGGATATTGTGTTATAGCACTGTTTCAAATAAACACTTTCCATAGATAAGTTGAGTCCATGCGGAAAATATAAAATCCCAATGGATTTTATATTATGAAACATTTACGAAAAGTAATGCAGCTATGGGGAAGGCTACCATACTATGAGATTTACTGACTGGTTGCATAAAGCAGTTCTAATAACACGCTAGTGGTCTTTTTTATTTATTCTCTTTCATTAAGTGCTCTTGAATCGCTACCTTCAATCGGAATCCACTGATTCCGATACATCTAATCCAATTTGTGTAAATAGCAGATGCAAGATATTTCGTATTTCTGACGATCTGCAGTATTATCTTGAAATTAATGAAAATATGATGAAAGTGATACAATATTTTATATATTCTCTTCCGTCACCAGTAACTAAAACTCAGGTAGCCATGTTATCTTTTTCGTTTTCACCATTCTTTCCTTCTTTGAACACCTTCCAGCTGTCACATCAATCACTTAATCAGGTGGTCACTTTCTGGTCATTCCTGACCATCTTCAGCTTCTGCTTTTTAGTCTTTCACTGATCTCGATCCCACCGGCTTCCGTCATGCAGACCCGTATGACGTATACGCACCCTGGTGGCGAAAAAGACTGGATATATAGACTAATACTGGCATCTGACTATTGGCGACTAAAATTACCGTTGGGGGCGCTGATGTTTGTAAACAAATATCGGGAAAGCGAGTGAAATTTCTTCCGTGCCGTTACGTGTTTTCGTGCGCTGTGCTTAAACTCGAGAACATTTTTATACGTACAAATCGTTTATCCACTTTATGGGGTTTTTAAAACAAAGGGTATGTAGTTTTGTGTATCAGTAGAATAGATGTTTATACGGCGTACCTGTACTGATATAAAACGTTATTTTTAGGTTATGATGGACGATTTCAATGAAGAGGTTTTTCTTTCATTGGGAAAAGTGTTTTCTTACCTGCAAGCCACTCCAGAGAGTAGATGTGTTGTAGAGGGTGAGGCATGAGTAAATGCCAAGCATATAATTTAACTTGGATCTACATCTGCTACTATGGAATTAGTGCAAATTATAGCACTATGTTTACAAACTAGCGGTGTGAAGAACTCTCCGCATGAAATAAGCCTTGTAGAATAACCATTGTACATTGTACATTGTGAGTTTACATGTACTTGCAAGGCGGAGAAATCTTCAGAGGTTCAACGGTTGTGGGACCACAAGTTCTATATTAACTATGGTACTCAACATTATACAGGGAAAATTCCCTGAGTACCGTGAAGTTTTACCTAGGCTTCGGTAACCTCTGCGTGGTCACAATCACATAATTTTGTTGATTGCCTACGCTAATATCAGAATGGCGATTGCCATAAACAATGACAGTACGTCATCGTTTGTTTATACGACTCATTATCTAGAAGTAAACGGTACCAAGGTATCGCCATGTCTGCTTCTCTCACCTGCAAGTAGTGTTTCATGCTTTGTATTAGCCATGTTAACTAAACAAATTAGGCAGTAACTTTATATGAGGCGAGTGTCTCAACAAACAGTACAATTGTCCCTTGCATATATGACTATGGTCAGAATAAATGTCCTCAAACAGTATCCGTATTTTATTGAGTTCAGTTTTCCTTCCGAAATTGGGTAACAAATTAGCCTCATCATTGAGCTTTCGTCGTCTCTTCAATCTATCTTCACGATTAGAATCGTTGGACTTTCTCTTGGCACTTGCAAGTGATCTTTTTACTGGCAAATTTTGGGAAGGTACAGCATGTCGCTTAAGCTTAGGTTGTTTTAAGTCCACATCTAAAACAAAAATAGATTTACCTTTTGAACAGTAATCTTCTGTTTTAAAATGATTAGACCAAACACGCATATTGTTTGTCACTGGCTTGCCCATTAATAAAACCTTCTCCCAAGCTTTCCTCTTATCAATCTCTTACTCGATTCCCAGTGCATTTATCATTTTCACGTTAATGCCGGAATTTTTCTTCGGAAAATAGTGAAAATGGAGAGATCTATCTTTACCCTTTCTTGAATTGCAACCATAAACACAACAGTTATCATGAATACTTTTAAGGAACACGGTAATCACAAAAAGTATAACAAGACCACAGCTTTGTGTATATAAGCTGTGACAAAACGTTAAAACAACACAGCCAACAATAAATCACAGTAAACGAAGTGAAGGAAATTATTAACTCGCTTTTCAGCACACAGAACGTTTAACTTAAAATTATTACTCGCTTTCCTCGGTTCGAATTTATTCCGCAAGGGGGCATACTCATTTCTGGATTCGGTAATAATTCGGTTATCTTTTTCTCCTTCCTCCACCATCCCGTAAGCCGAGTTTTATACTTACACTGACTCCACCCCCTACACATAAAAAACAAAATCTTGTTCTACCCAAAATACAAGGGTCGAGGAACATTTTGTAAGATTGGACTATGAATCTTACAATATGAATTGAGAATGAGTCTCAAAACTTTTAATAATTAAATTTAAATTTATAATTTAAACAATTAACATAATCGAGTTTTCATTGTAATATATAAAAATAATAGTGTTGTATCGGTATTCCCATTGCTATCCGTGTTACATTATTTGTCCCATATTCAAATTTATTGCCGAAATGTTCTAAAAATGGAAATTCGGATAGCCAATCGATTTATTTATTACATTTTAAATTGCATATATCTGCTTTATCTGCCAAAGTAAAGGTGAATTGTTCTAGTTGTGTCGAATATACGAATACCAAATTGTATTTTTACTGCTACTCTCTGAAGCTACGTGAACATGCAATAATTCTGCAGAATGGAAAAAAATGTTTTTTTAAATTTTTTCTATATGCATTGGTAAATTTTAATGTAATTATCAACCGTTAAAATTTATTCCGCTTAAGGTCGCGATTTTATAGAGTGGGAGGCAAATAGATGCATTCATTTTGGTTAACTATAAATAATTAAAAAGCTACACAAGTTCTGATAATCAATTTAGTTTCAGGCACTAGCTATTATAATAGTGATGATTATAATATAAGTTTTTTATCCCAATTTTTCTTGAAAGCCTCTGCTGTGTTTTTGCAATGAAAATATGCCAATATGCCAATGTTCCGCCAATATTTTGGGCAATTTGGGTTTTGCCTCGAAGTGTGCGAGATATTACTTTAGAACCAATCTATTTCGGCGTCACGTTGTAGAATTAAATTAGGAGCAATAAAAGTTCTTTTTTGGCGGTAGCGGAGATTCCGTAAGAAAGTTGTTTGGTGTGGCGCGGTTCTCTTACATGTCTGGCATATTTAATGTATAAGACAACTGTTTTATAGTTCACTATTTTATAGTCCTGACTCCACTCATAATGGTGTTTGGGATAATAGAATAGGTGCGTACGCTTCCTATTTCAAAAAAGAAAACTTTATTTGTTAAATACTTGAAAATACTCACCCTGAACAATATTATAAGTAACACAATGTGGGTCAGTGCTCTGAATAAAATAGATATAGCAGAATTCACATACCAGTGGATTTTGGATCTTGACAGACAATATCGTGAGCAGGTCGAATTTTGATAAAAAATTAATCCGTATTTGTTTCACGATCGCGACTTATAAATTGACATTTAAAAACTAAAAATTAAAAAGTAATGTTTAACTATTAAGGTTTTGTTTAATAATGATAAAAATTCCACTAACTCAATATAATAAATGCCTTTTACTAAGTTTAACATAGGCTACTGATTATGTCTTCAAAAACAGGGTAATAGGAACTAAGACGTTTACGGATTTTTCTTGCAGAAATCGGTCAATGGGTTATTTAATAAGAAAAACCGCGGAGTGCTATTAAATTAGAGGGTGGAAATTAAAGATAGGGGTGAAAATGCACCCTAATCGCATATAACTTCTGAATAATATGGAATATCAAAATACGGGTTTCAGGACGTCTTTGGAAATTGGTAATGAACGGCTTAAATATCATGTATCTATCCTGCTTAAAAACTCAAAAAAACTAAACCAAGTAAACTAAAATACAAAAAATCAAAATTTCATTCTTACCGAGAATTTAGGAAAACCAAAATCGAGATTAAATACTTATACCAGGCCTATAGACAAATTCGAAAAAACAAATTAGGCCGTTTTTTGATATCTCGCTTATTTTCGAATATACTGGGGTTTTATTGAAATTAGGACAAGCTTAATAAAAAATGGCCAAATTTCGAATTTGTCTATGAACCAGGGTAGCCTATGGGCTACCCTGGTATAAAAGTTTTACCTCGATTTTGGTTTTCCTAAATTCTCTGTAAAAAAGAAATTTTGATTTTTTATGGCTTTAGTTTAATCCCCGTATATTCCTTTTTTGAGCATGTCAGGCAATTTATTATTACCAATGAAATTTCCAAAAACATCCTGCGAATACCGTACTTTGGGATTCCATATTATTCAGAAGATATACATCCATAATTAAATTAAAATTTTGAATTATTCCAACCTATTGGCCAGGAATTCAATTCAATTCAATTCAAAATATTTTATTTTAAATTAAATAGTACAAGTGAACGCACGCCCAAGGAAATTGCGATGCCCGGGACCAGCCAGACATCCACGCGCTAAGCGTCATGGCAAGTAAATTGCAAATCGTCTTGGCAAAGCGAAGTATATTAACAGCTCCTTACGCTGAGGGGCGTATTATCTGTCATTAGGTTTTTCAGTAAACCAATGAATGGTCTTCGAAAAAGTTGGAAATAGGAGGTTTAATTTTCATTAATAGTTTTGTTCTCTCTCTTCGAGACATTTTAATTTGCCTGGGGGTGAACATTATTGGCCAGCAGTGTAGTTGTCACATGTTGTCACATCCAGCAGTGTAGTGTAATACACAGGGGGAAATCAAAACATGTGGACTTTTTTAATGACTTGATAGCATCTACTCTAGAATTTCATTTGTTGCAACTGATGGAAGAAAAAGCGATCCGATGACACGAGGTATATTTTTTTTATGTCAATAAAATATGTGTTACTTTCGAGGAAAACAGCAGCAAAAATTTTCAGCAGCTGTAGAAGGGTGTAATGAATTTTCAATAATTCTGTCATTTCGTTTGTCGCTTAATGATCGCCAACTATCTCTAGGTTTATTAATAGAATATATCGATCGTAGGAATTTTTTCGAACTGGATAATTGTTACTTTGTAATCCTTTTGTATTTTTTGTATTTCTAAAATGGGTCCGACAACTCGAGAGCCAACTATCTCAGCCTGAACGTTTATGCCAAATCTCTCTTGAAAATTCCTTTGGTCCATTCTATGTTCTTTTTCTACTGATCAGTACCTAGTGTTTTGCCTGTTGACCATGTAAACCTGGATTCATCTGAATACATGATTGAAAATGCCAAATCGTTGATGTTATTATTGTTACCCATAAACAAATTACAATACTCCAGTCTTCGGTATTTGAACGACCGATACCCGTGTTACGTCTAGCTGATTCGTGGCTAATATCCAGCTCTTGGCCGATTTCCCTTGTGGATGTTGTTCACCCATCTTTCTAATTCCCATCTTTCTAATTAAGAAAATTATATATTGCCTTGATGGATGATAACGTCGATTCGTATATTCTTCTTGATAGGCATGTTCGGCTTCTGCAGCATTTTTGCCACATTGTCCATAAATTATTAAAATACGGACTTGCTTACTTTTTGAAAACAACTATTACCGATTAGAGATTTAAGAATCTTTAGACTCGTTTTTTGTATCACAGATCACCTTTACACATGACAATGTGTCACGCATATTATGTAAGGTATCATAAGGTCATTTAACTGTCGGCTTTCATATCTGTGGAGTAATTTGTTTCAATGGAACATGTATCAGCACCAAGTTTTTGTTTTAAGAAGATATTCTGACAAAAAATGTACTATTTTGTCTGAAAATATGCTCCAATCTTTACCTATACCGTTTATCGTAATCCGTCTCTTTAGTATAATATATCAGTATGTCTTCACTACAATTAACAGTAATATATTGACCTAAGTGATCAGAGAGACATGTGATACATAATCATGTTATACATTTGCTAAAAATATTTTCTATGCTACTGGACGATTTTACCGTAATCATGGTGTGATCTGTAATAACAATATTAAGGACAAATGAGTCATTAGCGATACTGGCCATTAGCGAATTCAAAATCGGCGATGGCTTAAGAGAAAAATATTGAAATCGCCAGTACAATTTCATTTGGTCTTCTGTAGAAATTACCTAGTAGATTAGTATTTTTTTGAGGAATAAACTAAAGGAGGAATAAAATAAAGCTTCAGAGCCGGATCTGAAATTCTTCTGTAAAATTTATATAATAGATTTTCTATTTTTTTTTTAGAAATTACCTAAAAGCCCCAGAGCAGATCTGATATAGAAATATTAGATTAAATGGATAGCTTCGTACAGAGAAATTTCCATTTTTTTTAAAGATAATTGGACATATCTTTCAAATGTGAAAGATATAAATATAAATAAGCTAAACAAACATTCTGAAAAGGACATCTAAAAATCACATCTCTGGGGTGTGGGATTTACTTCTCGAGAAAAGCAATATGTTTATTTGCCGATTTGATAGAATTTTAGAAAGAAGACATTCAATTATACGAAGCAATTCATTTCCGCAGGATGTTTGTAACATCTCTATAACGACCCGTACAATCTAAAAGAGTTAATAAATCGAAAACATTTTAAAAGGTCTTACACTTGAGAAAACCCAAAACCTTAACCATTAAGGAAAATTAGAACCGCCATTGATTTGTGTTTTCCCTCCGTCTTGTGCCCTAACGAAACTCCTTAAGAAATTAATTCTATTTTCATTTTCTTGCTGCTGGTAGTTGAAAGGTTTCTTACTTCATGGAATTACATTAGATTGATTCATTTGGTATTTCATACTGGGGATGATAAAACTACATTAAGATTATTAACAACAGTAAGGTTTGACAGTGAACAGACGTAGCATTGTAACTTTCTTATTATATAATATAAAGTTGGTATTATTTGAATTTATGTGAGGAATGTGGCTTTGCAACTAAAAACAATTCAAAAAATTATTTTTAGTTAAGAAGGTATAAGAAATATTTTGTAATTAGAGTATGCCAAACTAAGGACCAAACTAAAAGTTTGACGCTAACGTAATTTTTTGATAAGGTAAGATTAAATTTTTTATACATATTTTAGTGTTTGTCATAAATATATCTTTCACTAATTTAAGTAAAAGCTCTTAAGACCTCCAGTTCATGGTCTACATATTCTATGTTGAAAAGTACTACACAAATAAATGAAAATGTGGATATATATTTTTAGTTTTCGGCTTCCACCTTTAACATATTCTCGCATGAAAAGGGCAAAGAAAAATTTAATGAGGACTATTCATCACTATAGAATGGACATTATTATTTTATAGATATCTTATTATTTCGAAGGGTCCATCTATGAAAGAAGTATTAAAATCGTATTAATTGTATTAATGTAATTAATTGATAAAATTAACCCTACTATGAGTTTTTTTATATGTCCGACAATTCAGATATTTTGTTTTAGTAAGCCCTTAAGGTTTAAAAATATTTTTGGGAAATCAAAGGCGACTTTCACCTAGTTGAGAGCCAGGAAATAAGGGCAAGCAAATACGGGAAACACATTATTTACCGAAACTCTAACGAAATTCGGCTTATTGCCTCCTACTGTTTCTGTAAAAAATCTTATTATACAGATGAGGCACTTAATATGGCGTGAAATCCAATTGTTTCGGCTTCGAGGAGGGCCTCTGGCAGTAATAAACATAATTTTAAATCCCGCACAGCTTTTTACAATTCCAAAATCGTTTCGCGCTTCTTGTACCCCATAGTTAATTATTTGGGTACGCGTACAGCGCTCTGGAACGTGACCGGGCGTCTTTTTAGGCATTAATGCCACTGAACACGAAAAACAAGAAAGGATATTTAGTCTCGCAGTGCAAATATATGTTTCAGATTACTCTGAATGATAATTTTCTTTCATAAGACAACGAACTCTCGTGTTATGGGATATTAGTTACATAATAAGTAATAAAGGGTTTCTATAAACAGTTTATAATATTTCTTTACTCATCCCGTTTCTATTCATATAATTATTAATACTTTTAGATTTTTATTTCAATATCTACTACATTACAGTAAGTAACACATAGTTGTTTTACTTTAAGGTTATTTAGTTGTTTTACTTTAAGGTTGTTTAGTTGTTTTATTTTAAGTATGTACGGAAAACACTGAAAAAACTAAACAGAAGAGAAATAGACAGTACAGAGTACACAGTACATAATACAAAGTATAAAGTACAGTGTACAGAGTGCAGAGTACCTACATAGTACAAAGTAGATAGTACATAGTACATAGTACATAGTATTGATTAGAGAGTACAGAGTACATAGTACAGGGTAAAGAGTATACAGTACCAAGTTGAAAGTGCATCTGGTAGAGAGTACGTATTACAAAGTAAAGTAAAATAAATATATATAAACTATTCGACATTAAAGTGGCGCACCTAGATTTTGTCCCAAATTTGATGTTCAATAACTTTTAAATCAGGCTATCGATTTTGATAATTTTTTTTGTTTGAAAGGGCGATTCTTGCAGATGACTATTTTGTAATTGGCTTTCCATAAAAAATGTATTTTTTAATATGTACAGCCTTTAGAAACCGATTATGATTTTGACACGAAATTTGAATGTCGCTGTGGAGTGAAATTTTATTTGTATTGAATTCTTAGGTTGGTCACGGTGTTTACCATTCTTTTTTCAATATTCTCTTTTTTGAATCACCTCTCTAGCCCCTTCAGCAACGAAAATGCGACATTTTAGATGAAACGGTGTATTTAAGTTTGATATTTAGCAAGGAGGTTATGGTAACGGTTAACACTGAAACGTCAAAAGATTCAGTTGAAATTCTCGTGAAAAAAAATAATTCAGTTAACGTTCTAAAAGAAAATGCCAGTGCAAATTAGTCCAATTCAAGTAGCTAGAATTGTGGCTTTAGTAGAAGAAAGGAACGAGTCAAAGATATGCAGCTCGTATTGTTGGTCTACCAGAAACAACTGTCCGAAGAGCGATCCAGCACTACCGAGAAACGGGCCGATACAGCAGACGTCCAGGTTCGGGTAGTTCCAGGATTATGCAAAATATTTACGATCGATTTATTGGTCTGCAAATATCGAGGAATCCCTATCAAACAGCTGTGATCACAAACCGCACTTAAGATAACCGTGCTTAAGAAACGCACGAGGAACAGTTGTGTCAGATCGAACAATTTGTCGGAGATTCAGGAGTCTCGGTTTTATCGCAAGAAGACCTGCTATTGGAATGCGATTACTTCGACGACATCGAGTAGCTCGTTTGGATTTTGCTCGAATTCATCTTGTTTGGAATGAGTTGCAATGGTCTCAAGTTTTATTCACAGACGATTCAAGATTCATGTTGAGATCAGTAGACGGGCGTCGGAGGGTTTGGAGAAGGCGTGGGGAAAGATACGAGGATGGTATGTTCAGTGAAAGGGAGAGTTTTGGGGGTGGTTCCCTAATAGTATGGGGTGGAATTACCAGCGATGCCCGTACAGAATTATTTGTGTTTCCACCACGGCAATCTCTAAATGTAGTTAGATACATAGAGCTCTTGAATGAACATGTTGTCCCATTTGCACCTTACATTGGCGAAGAATTCCTCTTAATGCAAGATAATGCACGACCGCATACAGCAGTGATGATAACACAATTTTTAAACGATGTCGGAATTAATCGTATGCCGTGGCCCGCTAAAAGCCCTGATATGAATCCCATTGAGCATTTATGGGATGAATTGGGATAACGTGTTAGTAGACGCAACCCAGGGAATCTGAATGAATTGAGGATTGCTCTTACAGAAGAATGGGACAATATCCCTCAAATCACTATCACAAATTTGATTGAAGGCATGCCTAGGCATATGGAAGCTGTTATAGCAGCCAGAGGAGGAAATACTCGTTATTAGTTAGTTTTTTTTTCAGTTATTTTTTAAGTTTATTGTTTTAATCATTAATAATTACAGTCGTTTTACTAAAATGTCGAATAATTCTTTGTTTGTTATTTCTTTTTGATGTTGGTTGTACTTGTAAGTAACAATTATTTCAGCGTCCGTAATGGAAAACGCTAAACATTTCTTAAACGATGAAATTTTTAGACATTTTTAGCTCCACGGCCTCCTTGTTGAATATCAAACTTAATAACACCGTTTCATCTAAAATGTCGCATCCTCGTTGCTGAAGGGACTAGAGAGGTGTTTCAAAAAAGAGAATATAGAAAAAAGAATTTCGTGTCAAAATAATAATCGGTTTTTAAAGGCTGTACATATTAAAAAATATATTTTTATGGAAAGCCAATTACTAAATAGTCATCCGCAAAAATCGCCCTTTCAAACAAAAAAAAAATTATCAAAATCTGGCTGGTTTAAAAGTTATTGAACACAAAATTATGATTAATTAATAAAATGTGACTTTCTTCTATCAAACCCCAAACATTAATTCGTCTGTGAGGTTTGCCCAATCAGCAGGCCTATACTCACGCTCTCCCAAACATCCGACGTGAAATTTCACATCCTCCATCTGCGTCTGATGTCCGGGAATCCTTAACAGAATATCAACATTCATGGAAAATTTACAAACCGAAGTTTCACCCATCCATACTAAAATTCGGTTCCGCTAAAAAAACAAATAAATGTATTTTATTTAAGAAAACTGTATTAGGAAAGTTTTATTTAGTTTGGCGCGAACTCTGTTCGAGTATTGGGCTTGATTAAACCGTTCCACTATATACAACTTAGGCTTATATCTTTTTCTCTAAACTTCTTTAAATTTAATTAAACTTTAAAATAGGGAACTCCAACAGACTTAAGATATTCGGAAATAAAATAAATAAAGTTAAAGGTATATTCATGGGTAGATATCAATCAATAATACCCAACTGTTTACTGTCTACTAATTATATTTGTCCACCACCATATTATTATTACTTCACTTGCCTAAGTAATGAGAAATTGATTTCGATTAAAACATTGTTACATTGCTCTAAGGATATAAGGATATAAATTCAATGAAATGTCTTAGAATACATCTTGCAGAATCGACAAAATTGTTATAATATGTTACATTGAAAGTTTCCATTAATACACACAGTTGCACAAATATTGTCCCAGTTGTCCAAAAAATAATTTAAATCGATATCTGAATGGGGGGATATTTATTACGTTGTTACGTTGCATGGCCATAATCTGTTTTAGATCTATAAGATGCAATATATCCATCGACTTATTAATGCAACTGGTAAAATATGGAATCACTAAAAAGTAGTCCCAAAGATCTGCTACCAGTATTAGCAGCAGGTTTAGAAAGCTAACGAATGTGTATTATTTTTAATAAAAGGAGCAAGTAGAAAACGCAACCGAAACAGAAAACAGTGGGGACAGTGTACTCAGGGGTATGTCAAGAGACAATATGGAAATATGATGAAAACTAGAAAGATAAAAAAATATGGATAAAATAATAACAGAAATATTATGCTTATGGCTTATATCATAAGTGTTCTCTGTTTGCCTCGGAACATAAACTGTGTTCATATTCAGGCAATTAAAATAACATTTCCGTCACCAACTCGTATATCAAATTAAACATCTCCCTCTTTGATTGTCCGACAGAAACACGAATATTATTTATTCATTTAATTAAGGCCGAGATTTAATTAGAGTAAAGCGTCTCCTGAGAATAAATTAAATTCTTTTAGCAAGTTACCTGCTAGAGAAATATGTTAATAAAAGTAAAACAATGCCGGTAATTAAATTACACTCCTTAATTGCATATCCGGCCTCCTTTGTACAGCAAGAATGTTTAGTTTAAAATCACTTCTCTCTATGTAAATTTGATTAGCTTAGTGTTGACGTTAAAAATAAAGCTGTTCTAGGGCCCTTCAAACTTTCGAAAACTAACGCGTTTATTGTTGAAAGCGAATTTGCTACTATGTAATAATAATAATAAAGTCACTTTATTAAAGGTATTGTTTTAATTAAAATTTAAATTACATATACCTATATAATATATATATATATATATATATATATATATATATATATATATATATATATATATATATATATATATATATATATATATATATATATATATATATATATATATATATATATATATATATATATATATAACTAGAAATGGTGACAAATCATATTTAAATACATAATTATACATCATACATCATTAAATACATATACATCATTTAAACATGTTTAAATTTAACACCTAAGATTTATTTAAAAATTATATCACCATAATTATCTAGCATTTATACATACAAATAAACAGGAACCACAAAGCCGTAGCTGTCTGTGGGAATTCGACATAATATTTGCATCTATAGCTGTACTTAAGTAATTAGTGTTTTGCAGCAAACACCATAAATTCCTAACACTAATTCAAAATTTCAAATGATCTATAAAATGTAAAATATAATATTAAAAAATATATTTAAAAAAATATATTAATATACAGCACATAAAAAAATATTAAAAATATTAAAAAACACTAAAAAATATTAAAAAATATTAAAAAATATTAAAAAATATTAAAAAATATTAAAAAATATTAAAAAATATTAAAAAATATTAAAAAATATTAAAAAATATTAAAAAATATTAAAAAATATTAAAAAATATTAAAAAATATTAAAAAATATTAAAAAATATTAAAAAATATTAAAAAATATTAAAAAGTATTAAAAAATATTAAAAAATATTAAAAAATATTAAAAAATATTAAGAAATATTAAAAAATATTAAAAAATATTTAAAAATATTAAATAATATTAAAAAAATATTAAAAAATATCAAAAATCGATCCATACCTATTATTACTGTATTATTTACACAGTAACTAATTTGTGTATTACTGACCTATTTTTGCTGACAATAAATTTTTTCACCTCTGTTCTAAATTTATTTAAGAATCGTATATCTTGTATATTTGAGGGAAGCTGATTGTAAAATCTTGGGGCAAGACACATAAAGTTCCTTCGTCCTATCGATTTAGAAGAAAAGAGAGTTCTGAAGACATGCTTTTGCCATGTGCTATAATTATTATTAATTTCTTCTAGAGCCTGTCTGTTTTTAAAAACAGTTGCCTTAAGTCCAATAATCCAGCCTCCTTATAGAGATCATTTGATGGGTATGTATTTGGTTTTTCTAATAGTATTTTTAAAAACTTTTTTTGTACAATTTCTAGTTTTTGTAAATGTTCCTTTATAGAACTTTTTTTCAAATATTTAAACCTAAAAAGTATAGTTTTTAGTGTGCTACATATTACACCTTAGATTTCGATCTATAGTGATACCAAGATATTTTAATGTTTCTGCCTGTTTTATCGGTATGTATGGGTATATATTTATTGAGGAAAAATGTGGAAGAGAATTTTTATAACAACCAAAAGGTAAGTACTTTGTTTTTAAATAATTGATTGATAATAATTTATGATCAAACCACTCCTTAATATTAGGTAAATCTTCTTCAGCTAGTCTTTTCAGATCTATCCAAGTTTCTGCCTCATATAAAATTGCAGTGTCATCTGCGAAGCTTACAATTGTTCCTTCAGAATTTTGTTTAAGTAAATCGTTTATACAGACAATGAAGTGTAGCGGCCCTAATACGGTGCCCTGGGGAACACCGTACAATACCACGTGTTCCTCACTGACCACTGGATTTATTTTAATTACCTGCTGTCTATGGCTCATATAACCTTTTATTATATTGGATATGGCTCCTCTGAACCCACAGTCTTCTAAGGTTTCAAATAACTGAGAGTGGCATACTGTGTCGAAAGCCTTTTCTAGATCCAAAAATACGCAGAGGCATGGTTTGGATTCATCCAATAGCTTGTTAATACGTGATATTAAAAAATATTAAAAATGAAATACCATCTTCCGTGCATTTATTCTCTTGAAATCCAAACTGTCGCTCCGAAATTAACTTATATTTTTTCAAGTACTTATACATTCTCGATTTTATTATTTTTTCTAAAATTTTTGCTACGTTCGAAAGGACAGATATAGGGCGATAATTTGAGACATTCAATTTGTCGCCACCTTTAACAAGTGGTTTGATCATAGCTATTTTAAAAGCCGAAGGGTACACTCCAGAATCAAACATTTTATTAAATAAATAAGTAAGGTGCTCGGAGATATCTGTAGATATAATTTTGAGAGTTTCCGCTTTTACTAAATCTAGACCCGGAGCCTTCTTATTTTTCAATTCATTTATAGTTGCTTCAATTTCTTTTTTATTGGTACGAAGCAAAAAGCAAAAAGATTGGGTTGACTGTCTAATATACGACTTACTTGGATTTTTGATTTTACTTATTAAATTATTGCCAATGTTTGTATACAAATGTATGAACTATTAGCCATCAAATAACTATCTGTAATGAGATCTCCATTATCATTTTTTATTTCTTTTACCACCGTTTCCTTTTTTACTGCTACTGATTTCATTTACTACATTCCATAAAAAAATGAGGAATTATTGTGCATATTAAATGCATGATCACTGTTAATTGAATATCATTTAGAATGATCTAGATTGAGTTATGGTTGAAATTATAAAAACAGATATTAAAGTAAGATGAAGTGATTTAATTTGTTTCCTGAAGGCATTGATAAAAAATGTTTTTAAATCATGGTCGAGTATATTATGGATGGAGCAAGTATTGTACATAAAATATCTTGTGAATATGGTTGATCGAAACCTAGGAAGAGGTATTGGAATGTCACATTAATATTATGTACCTACTTCATTTAATGGAGTTGCTAAGCATAACAATCGCTCACTTTGTGCTAACTACCATGTTTTGGCATAGGCCTAAAGGTTTTCTTGGCGAACAAAATGTGATAATATAGTGCTAAGGGAATTTTTTTTTTCAGAGGCCATCTTGAAAAAAATAGTTTGAGGATAGTTTTTTGCATTTATCTTGAAATTCTTACACTTCGACTGTATTGTTGATAAGTAATTTTGTATATTGGGAGCCTGCTGCTCCGATCAGCGGAAGAAATCGGAAAATAAACGTTAATCTTCAGAATAAGGTTTCATTCTGTCGAAATTTGTTTACGTCGTTTCATTTAACACTCGGAGTAGTTTCCACAAACACCAAAACACTTTCACTTCGCTCGACGCGCGTTTCGCCAACCAAGTTGGCATCATCCGGAGACGATTAAAACTGATTAAAACAGTTTTAATCGTCTCCGGATGATGCCAACTTGGTTGGCGAAACGCGCGTCGAGCGAAGTGAAAGTGTTTTGGTGTTTGTGGAAACTACTCCGAGTGTTACAGTAACATCAAAGGTTCCACCCCTATCCAGTAGTCGTTTCATTTGTTGCGAGATTCAGTAACAATGCTGAATTTTGCAAGATATAAAGTATTTTTAATTTTCCCCATATAATCTTTGCCTTTGCCTTTTTTTTCTGAAGACCTCGCCGCCCCCGGTAACGAAACCACATCGCCACAACATGTTTGCGATTAATAATTCCTCTGTTCTCTGCTGCCGAGATGACTGGACAGTGGCGCACTGGCGGGACTCGACCAGATCTGAAAAAAAACAGTACCGGACGCATCCTGTAACGCCTCTCCTCTTTAATTACATTACCTTAATTAAAGGGCCTCTCATCCAGGAGATTTGACGTAATGAATTTTTTGTTGTTGCCTATCGGCTGCTCAGTTAAATACGGAGGTCGTGGATAAGTTGATTTGCTAGAGGCTTGCACTTAGATACCTTTAGATATATCACCAGAAAAATCACAGCTTGACAATGACCGGCTTGATCTACTCCTACTTAAAATTTCCTACTTTAAATTCCTACTTAAAATTTTTCTTGACACAAGGTCAAGTCGAGAAATTTATCATTTACAACAAAAGTGAATTGTAAACCTTGGAAAAAGTAAAGTGGAAATATTCCTTAAGACCTGGTAATTCCTAGGAGCAATTAATTATACAAAAATATCTATAGACGTGGCTTTTGTGTCCACAGCTCACTCCATGTAGTTGCTAGTGTTTAAACCGTAAAATTTAATATGGCATAACACCTATTTTAAGGTTTGCACTAAGCAAAAAATGGTCGATTATGATTTAATTCCCCTTCGGAAATCCTTTAATTACTTGGCCCAGCTGTAGAACACTCACACATATATATTATTAATAATAAAATATTTCAGACTATACCTGGTAATTAAGAATCACTACACTAAAACACCGAAGGTATATCTTCGCGAACGTAAGCCACGGTTAACAGGCTCAAGCAAGCAGGTCGGCAGAAAAAGAATGATTTTTGCGGATATCGCGTATAAATGTGCTTGCTGTGAGCACGCGACATTTAGCGGGACAGAAAGGTAGGGATAACGGTAGATGGTGAGTCGCGGTTAATTTCTACAAGTTCGCGCGGTTTTATTTCAAATATTTTAAATAGGAATTCAAACATTAGCCATAAAACGGAACGGAATTTATTCGTTCCGTATACGTTACAATCCATCAGGTACGTGTGTAGCAATTTTTTCATACAAAAAGTATTAAATATTTCTTCATATGTTTTCATGTTTTTGAATAATTCTGGTATTACTTCGATGACTAAATTGTATCTACTTCTACGTAATAAGTTTCGTATTATTAGTTGCTTCATTTTCCACTCCAAAAGTAATAACTCGCGGGTTGATTTTTTTAGGTTCGCACACAGGTATATAGTAGGAAAATTAGATTATTATCTATTAAGTTAAAAACTGATTTAATACTGATAAAATAATGGCGTTGACGTTGATGTGACTTTCGCATTACACTGCAGCTGGTGTTTTGTTTGCAGGATCGCGTATTTAGCTGGTAAATTACGATAATGGAGGACAAACAGAAACATTCGTACATAAATAAAATTTGCATTGCAAATGGCCCTCTTTTTGCCTTGACTCAAGGGCCAAGTTATGCGATGCTATTGTATAATGGATACATAAACGGCTTCGTTACAAATTCAATATACGAAGAGCATGTCCCGTGTTTTCAAATTCAAGCAAAAAATATTTACGGAAGCGCTGATGTGTTTTCGGAGATTCTAAAAGGCCGCGATCATGTGGAAATAGCATTAAATTCCTTTAAATTCCTAGTGTTGATAAATAATTAAGCTACCTTATTAAAATGGAAATTTCATGATTCCTAATTCTAAATTCTTCGTTTTCTTCAAATCTAAATTCTTTATTTTACTGTTAGTGACACATTAAAATGTAAATGTAAATTGCGGAACCCACCAGTGCTTCCTTAAGAATAATTGTTGAACGTACTTGAGTGTGAGTCCCGACCAGTGAACTCAATAAATAAATGGAAGGGGCCCATGGCGCCGCGAAATTGAGGCCGCCTGAAATAGGTATAGTGCAGGATCCCAGTCGCACTATTACACACAGCGCAAATGGCGATAATTGTACATGTTTTCAATTTTTTAAATTATGTCCTAAAAGTTAAAAAAATCGTAGAAACCAGAAACAGGGGTGTCCCGGATTTTTTATGGTAACCATTCATTGCTACTGTCACATAGAACATATAGTGTGAAGAGCTTGGAAAAATTTAGAACACACGAGGTGTGACAATAGTTTCGCTTCGAAAAATTAAAAAAATCGTGGAAACCAGAAACAGACCGACGACCGACCTCCTGAATCCCTTTGCAGGTCGATGAAATTTGGCACAGTTATTGCATACAATATTAAAAACATTCCCTGAATGCGAATTTATGAACCGAGGCACATAAATGTATGTCATAAACATTGTTGCACTTATAAGCAACACAGTTTAACACCATTGCAAGTTATAAAAACAACTAATGCTCTGAAATATCCAAGCACTCCAACAAACAAGGTCAAATCACAACTGTCGGCTTTAAGTAACAGCACTCCAAGTTTTTAACAGCAGTAAACATGCTCTAGTATGAAAGAAACTTCTTTAACACTTGTGTTAAGGACGTAATTTTTTTATTAAAACGCACAAAAATCCTCACAATTTCGAAAGTAAATATAGTCAACACAAGAAAACAACTAACAACGCCATTTACTAATTATTATACGCTTAAGAGAAAGGCGGGGATACTACAAGCACGTGTCATCTCTCTTTCTCTCTTACAATCGTGGGCACAGTTTTGCTTGCCTTTGCGCATTGTCGAGTCCCTTCCATTTATTTTATTGAGGTCACTGGTCCCGCCACTCCCCATGATACAAATAATGTCTCACGGAAACTCCTGACCTCTCCAGAGATATTGTGGTAACCTTGTAAGATGTCAACATGTTCTGACTGAGTACTAATGCTTATATTTTCTCCATGAAATCAAATACTCGTGACATATTGTACATGATAATAGGTACGTAATATTTGCTATATCCAATTATTTTCTTTATTATGCATTGAGTAAATTCACGTAATCCTTACAATGCCTCGTAAAGGGCAACGTATGCCGCAGCCTTGTGTCCTGTTCCGGTTAATTTAGTTCATTACCGGTGTAATTCAAACGCTCGTAAATCAAATATTTACCACATTTAGTCCAGGCGGTTAAGTGCTTATTCGAAAATTTAAATACACCATGTGTCACGCGGAAAACAAAACACTCTTATGAGTTAAAATACAAAAGGCCTGTTTTGAATATACGAGAATGTAAACACACTATTGTTTTATTAATTCATAATTCGCAGCGGGGTATGAACTACAACTTGCCGTGGTAGGGGGTTGAAGGGTGACACAATGCACTTGTCAGCGACAGATTAGGTCGTCTACGATAAGTTTATTATGGTCGGAACATAATCAATGAACAAGAGTGACAATTGAAAGGATTATACTTAAGATCTATGCAGCAGTACTGAACCGGGGATGGGGTGCTCTTAACACTCTTCTATGTGCTACTAGATTTTTCTTTCTGTTAACTATTTCCAATATGTATCTACTATCAAAATCTTTAAAGTTGTCGGTTACGTCATGGATATAAATGATACGAATCAAATTAGTACTGCACTAGCGAAATTAATGCGTCTCTAAACGCCTCGTCCGGATGAAAAATAAATAAAACATACAATTTGTCTGTTAAAATTTAACTCTCGTACGTTCTCTGTAATGATTTTACAGTAATGTGTGCTCTTAAACTAGTTGTGTCTTAAACTTAGTGCGGGGTGTTCTGTGAGTGTGGCCTAGTTTTGTGTTTTGGCGATTTTGAAGTTCCCACTATGACTAAAAATAGTCTGCCTAAAATAGATTTTCTACTATTGTATTTAGCAGTTACAAATCTTGTTCTTGGGTTGATATTGTTACGCCACTGGATTCGTATAATAAGTGGTACTGTCACATCTGTGGTACCTCACAAAATCGTAGACTAACGGCAATCGTTCTTCCAGGTTAGCGACGTATTCGGGATGTACAACATCTTCATCCATTATATTTTCTGGAGGTTTTCCAGTCGTCAAGTCAATTGGCAACTTCATCTCTCATCTAGTTAACAACATTGAGGGCGTATAACCAGTTGACTCATGTTGGAAACTTATGTAGGCTAGTAGGAAAAATGGTACAAATTTATCCCAGTCTCGTTGGTTCTCATCTACAGACATCGAGAGGTACTGGTTGATGGTTCTGTTGTGTCTCTCTACCATGAAATCAGACTGTGGATGAAGTGATGTAGTCCGGGTTTTCATGTTCCTAGCAGGATCACAAGATGTCTCCAAACTTCTGTGTCGAAATTCCGTCGTTGATGAACCCCATGTCTGACAATGACGTTCTCCAACAGATCTTCCGCCATAGTTGTCGCTTCTTGGTTGGGTAGTGGAACTACTTTCGGCTATTTGGAAAAGTAATCCCTAGCCACCATGAGATATTTATTACCGATGGGTTTTGTGGGAAATAGCCCTGCAATATCTACGGCCACTCTTTCCCATGGGGTACCAGAGATGTATCATTTTTCTTCGGGACCATGTCTTAGGCCTCTTCCTCGAGGTACATATGTCGCATCTCTTACACAATTCTTCAACCTTTCTACGACCTTTGATCCGGATACCAGTAGTAACGGTTTATTACTCTGGCTAGTGTCCCATTTACTCCGAAATTGCCGCCACTTCTACTATTGCGAAGCTCTTGAAGCATCTTTTCCACGCAACTCCTTGGGACGACGACTTGGTAGACTATGTTTTTTCGATCTGTACCTTCCCAATTTCCCATTTCCGGGTAATAAGATCTTCTCTTCTAAGCACAGGCACTTCCACTGCAGCCAGTAACCTTTGACTGCCTCGCTTTATTGGTATACTTCTTGCCACTACGGTCTGACCTGTTTCTCCAACCATTGCCGTATAGTCTTCCGGTCTGTATCGTTTCTCTGTTCTCCGATAAAATCAATGTGCTCAGCATCGGTGGAATGATCTGTAATCTTAATCAACACGACCTCTATTCTTGGACGTTTAGCACAGGGCCTTCTTCACAGACTATCTACATTTCCGTGACACCTCCTTCGTCTATCGGTGATAGACTCAACCATGGATGTTTCCTCCGGTCTGGTTTTTAGATGTGTCCTTATTATCGGCCCGGTATTTCTATGGATTCGGTTGTTTTCAACCACAATTAGCCTCACTGGGCAGTTTCTAGACCCATTATCGTAAAAAAATATTTCTCTTCTTGATATTCACGGATATGGAGTTGAACTCTTGCAATACGTCCAGTCGCAAATAAATTCATCAGTGATGTCAGCGACAAAAACGTCCCCTATCAACTCTGTGTTGACCATCCCAATATCAATGGTGGTGCTAAATATGATAAACAATGTTAAACATGTGAATATGCACAGGCAAATCCCTCATATTTAGAGATTTATTTTTTTGGAAACTGATAAGTAAACGCTTAGTCCTACACAAAAATTTGTAATAACCTTTTTTTGTGTAGAATTGATGTAGCAATGTTTGTAGCAATATTTGTTGTACAAAACTTTTTTCCTCATTCAATAGATGTTTAAAAAAAATTGAAAGTGTTTGCGATGACGGCCGTTTTGTTTGCGAGCTCGAACTCAAACGCGTCATTCCCAAGAGTGCCAACATCGAAATTATGTTTTTTGAAGGTGAAACAAAGAGATTGAGACTGCTAGCATATTTGTATCATCAAGGATCCTACAGGAGCTTGTTTTTGTACACTTGACAGGGGACTATATGAATGTAATTGTGATCAACTTGAGAAAATATTTTTAGTACGTACTCTGCGCCCACTTCTGACAACTGGAATCTAATATAATTTCACGAAGTCATCCCTAAAGGTAAATTCCAGCGTAACAAATATTTATTTGTTAAATTGTGTAGGTATATTTCTATATCACTACAGGTGAATGCGAATGCGAAGTATTGCTCAGGACAAATGATATCCTTCAAGAGCACTGACATTCCAATTCCCCCTTTAAGACTTTCTCAAAGAGACTGGAATCACTGGAGCATCTTTTAATTTTGCTCCTATTTTACTGCACTTTTATATTTATTAAGAAAGTACTCTCATTTAACTTGTAACTATTGCTGCAGAGCGAATGCGCTCTTTTAACTTTTCAACAATGCCGCGAGACAGTAATTAACATAAATGAGGAAATAAAATATGTATAACTTATATTTGTATCTATAGATCACAGTGTAAAAGAGTGCTCGAGCTACATGATCTGCATATTAATCTGCAGCCAGGATGAGTTTGCAATATCAATTTTCATTATTAAAATTACAGGAAAAGGGGTTATCAATAAAACGTTGATCGCTATAAAAATTATGACACTACTATGGTACAGTCGTTGGGATTTTTTTACCTACAATTCGTACAATATGTATGTATAGTTGAACGACTGGCAACCCTGACCTACACAATGTTTTTCATTGGCGTAGACATTTTTTTTCTTAGGGGGGTGAAAGTAGAAGGTTTTTATATGCATATTTTCAACACCACAGCTGATATTGAATACAAGTTTCCACACTACTCATGAAGTATATTGAAGTATCATTTTTTAGTGGGTGGTTCGCCAGTAGCCATATTTCCCACAAGTAACAAAAATAAATATGTACAAAGCAGCTAAGTAGTCGAGAAAAATAAACTTTAAAACGGAAAAATAAAATAAATATACTTGCGATTGCATATTTATTGTGTAAGTAGGTACCTACCTAATCTACCAAATCGTTCACCAAACCTAAACTACCTAATCTACCAAAACACTCAACAAAGACAAAGATTATTAACAGACAAGCTTTGACAAAGATCAGAGCTTGTTTGTTAATAGGTACCTACATAACTAAACCGAGACTAAATTCAACACATTTTTAAAAATCATTACAAATGCAATACATACCTACCTACCAGCTTCTCATCGCAAAGCGATTTTCAATACACACACTTTTTACAGCCAATCAAAATTAGAAACTGACCTTGAGGTATTTTACAGTCATTGAAAATTTTCCTTTCTTTTGTGGCTAGGTTATAATTTTATAAACAGTCTATAGAACTTTTAATTTTGCCCACTGATGTAAATTATTAATTTGTGATCTAGGATGGTAGGTACCTACATAAAAATAAAGTCAATGGACCATAGGTACCTACTTATGTAATAAACCAGAGAGCGTTTTCAGTTTTGTAAATCCCAATAAAAAACCTAACTAATATTGTTGCATTTAGCATTTATAACCTAGCGGCCTCAAGCACTGGAATATTTTTTGGATAAAATTATTTGAGAAATGTCTTAAGTGGAGGATGTAATAGGTACCTACCTACCTACCTCAGTACACGTCAGTACCTACTTCGAGCAGCTCATAAATCAACTTTTTTTTTGTTAAAGTCGGCTTTGCTCTAACACCCACTATCCATTTTTGCCCCCAAATAATATTTTCCTTCAATTTTTTTAACATGCCTATCCTATCTCGTAAATAAAGCGAGGTCTGGTGGAAATCTACATTTTTCAGGTTTCATACGAAACGAACAAACATGTTTGCTAACTGCCATCGCCATAATCTTTTATTTCAACTCTCGTAGCGATGTATACCTACATAGGTAGGTAGATAAATAATATATTAGCAATTTCCGCGAACACGCCACTGTAAGATATGCGAACCTGATTCTATTCGATCCGACCCCGATCCGAGAGATACGATTCCAATAAGTTAAAAAGAGATATACTGCTCGAATATTCGTTATTGGGAAGGTCGTGGATCGGCGTTGCCGCTTTTACCTATAAAAATAGATGTTTACGTAATTGTCATATTTAAAGTAGACGAAAATAAATGTAAAAACGTAACATCTTGGCCTATAATATATTATTGTGTGCACAATTATTATTTAATAACATTCATAAATAATATATACAACTTTAATATAGTATTGCGGAATTTGATATTTTAATTGAATACTGAGAAAATTGAGAATTACATGTGGCAACTGCGCGGTATCTTATATGGGGTCAGTTAACTATATATACATATTGAATGAACTGTAGAATCTGCATAAGAGGAGCTCAATAGAGGTGGTTTTTGGTAGCCACAAAAGTTTTCGTCATGGGTTGCAGGAAGGTGGTGAAATCAACCCTTTGTTACGTTTACTATTAGTTAGCTGACACAATTTAAATAATTGAGAGAATATTGTAGTTATGTACGTTCTCTAATATGATCACAATTGTGGAGAGGGTCACGTGAAACGCGTGGCCTACCACTTTTAAATTACGATCTTGCCATGCATTAGTCCCTAGTGATGATTGAGAAGCATCTCGTCTAGGCCACATGTTCGAGAATCCGCTTAATATCATTGAGACTTCTTTTTCACCCGTACCCCTTGGGTTAATCATTTCTGCAGTATACATTGCACCCTGGACCGTGTCTATCCGCCTGAACATCGATAACTTGCATTTCACACGGATCATCTGGCTTGGACGTCGTGGCCATATACTACCCATATCCTAGGAAAGCCGTAAACTAGCGGTTACCTAGACGTTGACTTGGATGCTGGAGAGATCACCTTACCGGAATACCTACTTCCATAACTTCCAGATAAGCGTAGTTTAAGTATATTAGGAGCTACAGCTTTTTAAACGTAATTTCTTTTGTGTTGGTGCATGCCCCATATTCAATGATTCTGAGCCCTAGGCTACCTTTAATTTTCTCCTTACATAACTTTAATATATACCTGAATGCTTCGGTTATCTTGGTAATATGTTTATTTGTATTTACATTTAAGTTAGGCCGCAGATATCAATACCTAATTCATAGCAACATTACACTAAATTAAACCGAAATACGAATTTAACTATTCAAGGAGACCGAAATAATCGCATCAAAAGAGAGCGAAATCCAAGCGTGTCACCTATTTATCAATACTGCCCTACGGAAAAACAAAGAGACAAAGTTAGTTGTTGATAAGCCATCAAGAGGAATTTCACAACTCATACAACAATATACAAAACCCTTTGAATTATACAATTTCTATTTAAATGGTGATAATTCGGCCAAGGAGGCTTTTTAAATAATTATTTCATCCCTATCCAGTGTTTTAAAAATTCAAATTCAGTGTATTTTAATAAATATTGTGATCCAAAAATGATATGTCATTTTTGTATTCTTCAGTCAAGTGAAAAGATAATTTAAAAAGGAAAACGTAAAGCAGTCCGTATTCAAAGTAAACAATGAGCCACATCATTGTAGCAGCCAGACAAGAAGAAACGAGTTGCATCTTCAAGTAACCATCATCGAGGGCGAATCCTTCGCAGCGCGGTGTATTTAAAATTCGAATCAGTGCTTCCTACGTAAGTGAAACTATATATAAATATATAAGGTCATAATATAAAATAAATTGGTCAAATTTGGAATTTTATATAGTTTGATATATTTTATATTATTATATTTGTGCTGATCAAATTTCTATTTATGTATTAGCGTAAGATATCGCATGCTAATTTAGGGTAGTGATTTAAAATCGTAAATACACGATTATTATAACAAAATAGATAGAAAAATAGATTTATAGAAACTGTAACAGTTTTCATAGTCCTAATCTCTATAGAGGTCTCTCAATGAAATGTTCTGGACCTGGGTCGTAAATGTCATAATTCTGTTATACTATTTTACATCGCATAGTTTTTGCTTACAATTTTTCTGTTTTAATACAACAAAAAACAAATCTATAGCCATCAAAATAATGAACAAGCTAAGTACTACGAATATCATGCTACACATATTAGATATATCCGACAATTTATAAGTATAGTAATTAATGTAAAATTTATCTTGCTAACGTTAAGGCAAAGGGATTTATTTTTCTTTAGTTTCACACTGCGTCACTGATCCTGTTTACTCATGGATATGCATTGTTATTGGCAGAGAGTGAAAAAGTTGTGAGAGAATAAGGCCCGGATATTTCCGATACGTGCTGAATTGTGTTTTTAGGGAAAAAAGTGTAATTTCAAGCAACGGATATGCTCCAGGGTGATATTCATTCAGACATGTCAAGAGCAAGATATAAATTCAATACACAATGGATATTTCAAACGGATTTCATTTCACCAGATCGAAAGCACCGCTTGCACTTTTTCTTGCCAATTCTACTCCAGTGCTACACCCTTGAATTGCAATATGCATAATAAATTTTAGGTTCTTATATCTCAATTTATTTAAGTGTGCTATGTATGCACTACAAGCATATTGATTTATCATGTATCACATTGTCCCCATACTGTTATACATTTTAGATACACTAGTAATAAATTATAAAATAGAAAATATTCTATAGGATACTTCACAGAATCCGGTAGGTATTTAACGTAAAAACAAAGTATACAGCTACCCCAGAACCTGCGACAAAAAAATTGAGTCTAATCGGATTGTAAATGAAAAAAATCATCAACATTCTGGTAGTCGCCACCTGAGACTTAATCTAAAGTTTGAACCATCTTTTTTTAGATTTAGATTTAGATTGGCGGGGGCTATGCCCTTATGACGTATAGGCCTCACTATGGGCCCGTCACGTCCCGCCTTTCGAGAGCTATATTAGTCCAGTTGACTTAATTAAGCCAACTAGACGGCTAGGACATAGCTCTCTAAGGTCCCTGGGTAACAGCATCGGTTGTCCCAGGTATCGCATGCGTGTAGGCAGGAAAGCTGGGCAATTCATCAGAACATGCCCCGCTGTTTCTGCATCTTCCAAGCATCCCCTACACTCAGGGTCTACCACAAGACCCATTATGTAAAGGTGTCGTCTTAAGTGGCAGTGACCGGTCAGTAAGCCAGTCACTGTTCTTAAATTACATCCGCAGCACTGCTTTCTGCAGAGCCACTGGGTTCCGTTCTGGTGAGGGCCGCAGCAGCTGCAGCCTTTGCCTTCTTCCTTCTCTTCCTTTCCGCGCCGCAGACGTTTGGCTTCCTCAGTTTGGCCCTGTCCAGAGATTTGGTCAGGTCGTCTACTGAGGCAGCCATGGCTGCAGTGGAAAGCGAGGACTGGATTGAAACAGAGCCATCGGGAGTAGAGGGCACCGAAGTGGAGCCTTTCGAGGTAGAGGGGAATGTGAAGGGACCGAAGAGCCCTTCACAGGTTGGGATAAGTGAGGCACCTCTTTGGAGCCTTCACCTATGGATGGGGTGGGGGGTGAGGAAATGTGGCCTTCCTCTTGCCGTTTAATCGTGGGATTTAGTTTATGTTTTTCCATCATGTTCCCACGAGTAGGCTCCAATTAAACGGTCACCCCCGGGTGAGGGCCTTTTCTCCGGGGGAAAGCTACATTTTCGACGACGGGGTCGCTGGGTACCGTCGCTTAGGTGGAGACTAGTCTCTCAAGAGGGCAGAAAGAATCCACCCCGATGAAAGTCACCCCGCCGGTCAACCACCATACTCGGGGGATTTGTTATAGAGATTTACTCCTCATGTGCCAGCCAGCGAAGGCAAGCACCCCGGTGATAAACCTCAGCCTACATATCCCGCTGCGCTTGCGAAGTCGTTGAGGGCTAGGTCATCTTCACGGGTGAACAGAGGGCTAGCGTTCAACCCTCCGCCTTCCAGCGCATCAGCCTCGACCCTTTACGGAGCAAGTTAACCGGGGTTCACCACGAGGAGGAATGCGTGTTGGAAGATCAGTTGGCAGAGGCTAATTGAGACGCATCCCAACCATTCGAACCCCAAAAGCCATCATAAATGATTTATTGAACCATCTTAAGTATTTATTTTGTCAAAAATTTCCGAGATACCCATTTTAAGTTGATTTATAAATAATAATAATAATAAATGATAGTCGCCAAATACGTGTTTGGAGAGAACCCAAGCTCGCCCCGCATGCTTCCCTTCCCTGGACGAAGTTCCATTTTGGGCATGTATTACTTCTGACGGACGTACTCAGTTCACATTGAAGGTACAATGACTGACGACTGGTACTTTAGAGGCATTCTACATCCTCACATTAGACTGTTTTATGGACGACAATGATGCTCGACCCCATCGTACTAGATCCGTGGAACTTGAGAATCAGGGAGTCAATCGATCGGAGTGGCCACCTACGTCTCTCGATACGAACCCTATCGAACATGCTTGGGACATCCTTTCCACGGCAGTTCGTGCTCAATGTAATCCTCCGAGGACACTCCAGGAGTTTGTGTTAATGCTGGTGAATGTCAGAGTATTGTTACCATAGCAACCGTATAACTTGATGCATTGTATAACACCAGTGTATTATCGCGCCACTAGTTTTTATACTTTGGTGTGCTGTGGTCTCTTCTGTCTCATCTACATAGTCGGCGCGCAATAATTTCACAGTTGCAGTAATAAGGAATATTGTCTACCTATTATTATTATTTTTAATTGTACTCGCGTCTAATTAATACTTCAAGTTTGTATTATAAATAATAATTTCGTATATCTATTACATTATTAATGCATTGCATTGGCTTGAAAATAGCCATAATAAATTATGAAAATAAGGGTGAATCGACACTTCACTTGCCCCATGAGTCGTCACTGTACCAAGTGTGAAAATACAGTGCCTGTTTAAGCCTGTATAAGGGCCTGTTTGTAATGTAAAAATAACGGCTTTTTACTAAATGCATATGATATTACATATTATATAGAACTTATAACAAAAAAAAATTACATTCTTTGTCTGTCTGTCTGTTTGTTATTATTATTACTAATTACTAATAAATTGAAGTTGCTCCTTGTAATGTCAAAATATCAACTTTTTATTAAATGAATATGAAAGTATATACGGTACTTATAACAAAAAAATAGTTTTTAAATTTTTGTCTTTCTGTCTGTCCGTTTGTTCCGGCTAATCTCCGAAACGGCTGGACTGATTTTGACGGGACTTTCACTGGCAGATAGCTGATGTTACAAGGAGTAACTTAGGCTACTTTTTTTTTATAAAAAAGAATTAGTTTCGCGAAAATAAAATAAAATTTAAGAAACGAAAAAATAACGTAAATCTCCCGAGTATTTTACTTGTTTCGAGTAATAATCTTCGATATTTTTCTAGTAATAAGGAAGCAGTGTTCAGTACCTCGCAGTGCCGCACCGAAAGGCGCCTCCCACCGCTTTCCTCTCCCACGACTTAATATCACAAAAGCTGCCTGTCGCGCGGGCTCAAATCGCGCGAGCAGGCTATTGCTATATTAAAGTCGCGGGTAACAGCTAGTGTGTAAAAAAATAGTTTAATTGGTCCCTAAAAATGTTTTTTAGTCGGGAGGTAAACAAACATAAAAAATATCGTGCTCAAAATCTAAGCTCGAATGGTATTTGGTAAGACGATTTCATGAATGGAATAATGTTAAAATTTAATTAAAACTTTATTCAAAAGTACCGAAACAAAAGGCAATGAACGCGTATTAATAATGAACAGAATATTTTTTTCAAGTGAATAATTGCGATTTTTATACATGAGAGGAATTGTTAAAATTTTTTGATATTGATCCAAACAGATTTTTTTCTTTTAACGCATCAGTGAACTAATATTTGATCCATATTCGACATGTATTATCCGCAAAATGTATTATCCGAGAATCAGGGTGATGCTATTAAATCCATGTGCATGCATTAAAAATTAAGAAAAACCGTATACTCCTGACATTAAAAATAAAGCTGAGTTAGTCAAGAGCCTAATTTGAATGCAAAGTAGGTAGCCCATAAAATCCTTTGTTGTGCATTTTAGTAACTTTAACTTTTGAAAGTTGTTAATGGGGCGCTATCCAATGAGAACAGAGAAAGTCCTACGTGTTTATGTATTTAAGTATTCTCTGCCGGTATAACAGGGATGTGATATAATTTTATATGGGTAGTTTATTACTATAAACCGCAGGAATGGTTTTATACCTAATTACACTTATAATTTTATCAACGCTTACTTCTGCCGCTACTTGAGAACTGCCATTAGTATACCGAAAAATATACTCTCGTACTTTCATCAAGGTTGCAATGAATGCTGTCACGAAATGTCGGTAAATTAAAATTTAATTTGTTGTGTCAAGATATAACTGCTTCCTTAAAAGGTCACTGTTTTGTATCGTTCGATTGCATTATTTCAAATTTTGCTGACATAATTTACTTTATTATTATACTGTAATACTCAAGTGTAAGCCCTAATAAATGTTATTCATTTCAGACAACAACAAGTTAATCACGTTTATTTCAGTATATTTGATATGGTAGAGATTCATGACTATACCTAACTCATGGAGTTATAAGTATGTATAGTAGGATGTTTTTTCCGGTTCCATTGGCTAATGTTATAGCATTGGATCTAAAAAAAATTTCCCCAAAATTTCAGCTTCCTAGATCAAACCGCGAACGGCGCAAACCGAGTTTGTTTCCCATTTAATTAACATGGGAAAAACGACGTTTTTACTGAAACATGAATAGCTGCTATAAATTTAAATAATAAGTTCTGATGACAACATTTTATAGAGAATTAAATTTCCTACAAAAAAGGTCCTTAGTACTAAATCCGTGAATTCATTACTTTCAAAGATATGCTCGTTTAAACATTCTCTTAAAAATCCAATGAATTTTAAGGAAAATTATATCTAAAGGGTCCGCCAATAAGCGCGCTCGATCTTTAAAATGAAATAAAGCAAGTTGTGTGAGAGGTATAAATGAAATTTATTTTTTGTTTGAAAGAGTATTCGAAGGCATTATGTATGGAAAATAATATCGGTCAAATGTCCACCTCGGCTTCGCTGGGTGGCGCGCATACGAGAAGTCCAATTTTCAATGACTTTGGCGCACAAATCGGGCTGTATTTCATCGATGGCGTGGCGTATGTTGACTTTGAGGGCATCAGTGTTTTGTGGTTGGTTTGCGTAGACCTGTGATTTAAGAAAACCCCACAAGAAATAGTCTAGTGGGGTTAAATCGCACGATCTCGGTGGCCAGTTGATGTCGCCTCCGCGCGAGATAACCATTCCTCCGAAGCGCTCGTGCAGAAGATCCATTGTGGCGCGCGCTGTGTGGCTCGTAGCGCCGTCCTGCTGAAACCACATATCCTCGACATCCATATTGTCGATTTCATGCCAGAAAAAGTTCGTTATCATGGATCTGTATCGTTCGCCGTTTACCGTGATGGACACACCATCGTCGTTCTCGAAGAAATACGGCCCGATGATGCCTCCGGCCCAAAATCCACACCAAACAGTTACCTTTGCTGGGTGCATTGCGACCTGGTGGACCTCCTGTGGATTGTTCTCGGCCCAATAACGGCAATTCTGCTTGTTGACATTCCCATTTAACCAAAAATGTGCCTCATCGCTGAAGATGACTTCCAACTGCTCTAAAGCCCAATCAGCGAAGATACGGCGCTGTCTATGGTCGTTTATTTTGAGCTCTTGTGTCAGCTGGATCTTGTACGGATGCATGCCCAAATCCAGATGCAAGATTCGGCGAAGTGATGTTTCCGAAAGGCGGAGTTCCTGTGCGCGACGTGAAATTGACTGTCGCGGATTTTCACGCACACTATCGCGCACAGCGGCGACATTCTGGGCAGATCGGACGTTTCGACGACGCGTCGGTGTTGGCTGATTGTTCACCGAACCGGTTGCCTCGAATTTGTTAATCAAACGACGGATAGTCGACTCAGCAGGACGATCAATTGCACCGTAAAATTGGCGGAGCGCGCGGAACGTTGCTCGAACCGATGAATGATTTTCGTAATAAGTTTTAACGATTTGCACATGTTGCTCGCGGCTGAATTGGTTCATGGTGATTTGTGAAGATACACTGAATAATAACAACTACGTTTGCCAACTCTACCACAAACAACATGGCCGCCATGAGCTGTCAAAGATCGAGCGTCCCTATTGGCGGACCCTTTATTAGAGGACAGGATATTACAAATCATTCAGGTAAGATAAATTTCTTAATTATTCCCTAGCTTAGTGGGGTAAAACGGCTTACAAAAATTTTAACCAACATAAACAAATTACCAGCATTTTTAATTTTCATTAAAATAACAATTATTTTTAAGTGAAATAAAATATGTTAATGAATTTCTTAAACTTAAACAAATGTTCAATAGTTTTAATAAATAATTTTTTTTATTATAAGTGGGATGTTTTTGGCGATGGTTTTCACTACATGTAACAAATACTAAGTTGGTCTTCATTTTTTGTTAAACAATTATTAAAATCTTTGATTAGGGATTATTTATTATTAAATAGTTATAATTAATCAAATTTTTATTCATAATAAATTATTCTTGTTTTTTCAACCGTTAAATCTGGTTCAATACAGTTTTTAATCTTTAATTATTTTAATTCTCGGACATGTTGTCTCGAGTATAATTTCAGAGAGTTTCAAGAGAAGCGAATGAACGAACAAAAGAGAAACTAGAAGAGTCAGAAGAGTTTCAAAACATTACAGTACAAATCGATGTATTTAGGTGAAGTAACCAAATACCATAACAATTAAATAAAGTCTCCTGCTCTCCCCTTTTTTTCGTCAGTCACCTTCTACTTTATACTTTTTAGTTATACTTTTTAATTAGTTTACTTATTTACGGATTTAGTACTAAGAACCTTTTTTGTAGGAAATTCAATTCTCTATAAATGCAGCTATGCTGCTAACAGAAATGTTCTACCAGCTATTAATGTTTGAGTAAAAACGTCGATTTTCCTATGTTAATTAAATGGGAAACAAACTAGGCTTGCGCTCTTCACAGGTTTGATCTAGGAAGCTAAAACTTTCAGAGAAATTGTCCAAAGTTAATCATTAGCCAATGGGACCGAAAAAAAAAATAATAAAAAAATGACACCCTATAGTATATATGTATAATAACACCCTATATACGTATAGTCTAACAAATAATATTCTTGAACTGCTGCAAGGGCTTGTTCTGGGACCTATTCTATTGTACATTAATAGTTATGATATTAGGAAAAGTCACTATTTACGCAATCACTAAATTTTCTATGAAAATGTGTACGAAGAATGTCCAAAATATCTTGGAATAACAAATATTTCCAGATATTATAGATTTTGCAACAGATTAACAAGCTAATATTTAGCAGGTAAAATGGTTATATTTGTATAAAATTATATTTGTTAATGTTTCCATATAATTTCATATTTTTCACAATATATTTTGAGGCTTCGTATTTCAATGCGCGTCTCGCCTCTAAAGTTGCTACAAAGTACTACTGAATTTTCCAATAGGAGTATTGCCGTTTATGGTCAGATGCGACTCAAAATCTGATTCTCATTTTTTTTTGGAGCAGTCACGACTTTGTCAAAACGAATATTCAAGGTGGCAGCTCTTAGATGGCGGATATTTTTATTTTTATATTTCGTTAGTTCGTAACCTAGCTAAGATTTACAAATTACTACATACTTATTTTTTTTACTGTAAATACCCGAATCTGAGAAGACTATCTATAGAATGTTTCACATTTTATAATGCATCACTAGTTGTTGTATTTGCAAGGAACTATAATAATTCAAATGAATTATCCTGTTCTATAATTGATGAATTTTGTTTCGAAAATGCTGTTCGAGGGACCAAAGAAAATAGCTCTTTTTAATCTTCCCAACTCTGTTGGATTCTGACAAGCAGTTGATGAGGTGGCGCAGCATAAAATATCTGCGCGAAATACACAGAGAGTGTGAATATTCTCCTCGATTATTTGTAACAGCGCTGTGTCGAGAGGAAATGGAGTTGTCACATCTAGACAGCCGGAATATATAAATATTCTATTTGCTGTCTAGTTTCAATATTAAATATAAAGGATTGTTTTACCCTGGAGACTGAATAAAATTTCAATATTCATTTTCCGAGGCATTATATAGGAATGCTTTAGAATAATATTATGATAAAATGTATTTACCTCATGAATAACCAACTACTGCAACATATTATAGATAAGCATATTTTTGTTTTTTACAATTTAAACAAGCCAGAGGACAATGTGACGATGTAAAATCTGAATTTCAAAGGGACAAAGCCAGTAGCAAAAACCATTGTGTCGTATTATTTTCCTTTATATTTTACTTTATAATTTGCAGATAATTTTAATAATCTTTCATTTTAGTTATTAGAACACCCTTTAGACACGCCACTTTAAGGGATGCTTTTAAACGTGAAGAAATGTTATATGGAATACGTAGTAAATAATAAAAGCAAGAGGACGATGGTAGGCTACTAGTTGAAACTAGCTATGTAATAAATTAACTAATTTAGAAACAGGACATGCAAAAGGTAAATTAATGTTAGCTGTAAATATAAAATAGGCTTGACAATTAAATATTTTATGAGGTATCCTCATTTCAGGGGATTTAAACATTTTTTTTTGCCACGGTCAAATAATAAAGAAAATAATAAAAAAAACATATTTACAAGTCACGCTCGGAGTAGTTTCCACAAACACCAAAACACTTTCACTTCGCTCGACGCGCGTTTCGCCAACCAAGTTGGCATCATCCGGAGACGATTAAAACTAATCTTAAATTACAAAATCTACCATATTTATACTATTTTCATGGTGACGTCACTAATGATATCACCGTGAAATTTACGCGTGACTAATCACGCTTCAATGATCGGTTGCTAAGCAACGCGTAAAGCGGGCTATACGGTATAGGTCCCTTGTCGCTATTCATACTACTTTTACATTTTACAATTTCTATGCTCTCAAATGCATCCAACTGTCTATTACAGTCTATTATTTACGCGTTGCTTAGCAACCGATCATTGAAGCGTGATTAGTCACTCGTAAATTTCACGGTGATATCATTAGTGACGTCACCATGAAAATAGTATAAATATGGTAGATTTTGTAGTTTAAGGTCTCCGGATGATGCCAACTTGGTTGGCGAAACGCGCGTCTAGCGAAGTGAAAGTGTTTTGGTGTTTGTGGAAACGACTACGAGTGTTATAGTTACATCAAAGTTTCCAGCCCTATCCAGTTACAAGTCTCGGTTTACAAATCTCTACCTGAAACAAATAGAAAATTTAAAAATACTCCTCGATTTGGTAATGGTAGGAAATAAAATTAACAAAGGGATAACTAGAATCAATAAAAGTTACAGCTGTTTCAGCTTCGTGAAACGTATGAAAATGTGTTTCTATATATTCTGTTGAATAAATTGTAATTAGTGTTCCAAAGAAAAATGCAAAGAATGGGAAAATGGCGCCCTCTGAATGAGACAGTTGGCGTAGAAGACATTTATTTGTCAAGCAGTCAAATATTTACTAACCCTAATTATATAGATATTTAGCTTGGTACTGGAATATGAAATCACATTTCTCATATTTAATTGAAACCTAATATTTTGTTAACGCAATGTATGCCTCATATATTATAATTATAAAGGAATAATTTGTGCGGTTGTTCTTGCAGTTTGGCATAACGGCTAACGCTATGCATGGGATGAAGTAGGATTGTTTGCCATTTGACTACAACAACTCATCTTTATTGGATAGATAAATATTGGATCATCCTTCTATTCTTTTTGTAAACACACTTACTCAGAAGGGGTTATCTACAAATTCATCAATCACTCATTCAATCACAACCAGTTAATCCATCTGAGTTTTCTTTACACAACAATCTAGGACTTCACATAGACGTACTCAATATCTCATATGAAGATGTTTTAAAAAGTCTGAAACAATCTAAGGATACTTTTACAATGGGCGTAGATGGTATTCCCAGTTTTGTTCTATACGAGACTGTGCGTATGTTTTTGCCGAGCCACTACAGATCTTATTCAATTGCATCCTACGTAATTCTTCCTTCCCGTCTTATTGGAAAAAACATATATTTGCCCAATACCAAAAAAAGGAAATCAAAATGATGTTTCAAATTATAGAGGAATTTCACTACTGTGTAATTTCTCTAAAATCTTTGAAATCATACGGTATAGTAAAATTTACTACTCTACCAGGCAGCTTATTTCGTCACGTCAACATGGGTTCATACAAAGAAGGCCAACAATATCTAATTTAGCGCTTTTAACTCAATATGTCTCTGAGGTTTTGGATAATAGAGGACAGGTCGATATCATCTACACGGACTTCCAAAAAGCATTTGATCAGATTGACCATAACATACTCCTTTTGAAACTAGAAAGTATTGGTTTTTCTGAAGCATTGATTAAATTATTCACCTCCTACTTAAGCGATAGACACTTTATGGTCAGATATCAAAATTTCAATTCAATTTCATTTTATCCAACTTAGGGAGTTCCACAATGTTCCAATCTGGGACCCATATTGTTTTTAATCTTTATAAATAATCTTCCTGAAGTCATTATTTGTGAGCATTTGTTATTTGCCGATGATTTTAAACTCTACTCTGAAATTAAATATTCTACAGATTCCATCCATCTTCAAGACTGCATTAACAGAATATCTTCATGGTGTGAGACAAATCATCTTACACTAAATATAGCCAAATGTAACGTAATGACTTATACTCGCAAAACTTCATCTTATACTCACAACTACTTCATTGGGAATGACATCATCAGTCGAGTTGATGTATTCAAAGATCTGGGTATTTATTTTGACAGCAAACTCACTTTTGTTGAACATATAAACCATATTGTTTCTAGTGCCTTTAAATCTTATGGCTCCACTTACCGCAATTGCCGGGACTTTTCCAATATAAGCACCTTCAAATTTCTGTTTTACGCTCTGGTGAGGTCAAAACTAGAATACGGGTCGATTATATGGTATCCGAATTATCACGTTCATTCTCAAAGTTCTTAAAGTTTTTGATCTTTCTGCAAGATGGATCTTATCCTCCTAGAGGTCTGGATCAGAATTATTTACTTGGGAGATTTAATTTTGACTCTTTGGAAACTAGACTAAGCAATATCATGCTAATTAGATTTTTATTTAATATCTTGAATGTCAAGCTTGATTGCCCTGATCTTTTAAATAAAATAAATTTTCTGATGCCTCGCCTTAATTCTAGACAGCAAACTTTATTTTACTTTGTTGCTCCTAGATAAAATATTTTAAGAAAGGCCCCAATATCTCTAATGTCTGAACTGTTCAATCGTATCGCTTGTGATATTCACGGTGATAATTTGAAGAGTATATGTAACTGGTTAGCTCGGTTAGCTTAAGTATTTTAGGTACTTGTTTGTTTTGTTGTAGTAAATTATATTTTGTTTGTTTGTTTTATGTTGTCATATATGCATATTATGCATATGCATATTTAGTTTGGCTAATAGGTATTACGTCTTATGTATTGGATTGCTGTTTTGTATTATTTTACTTCTACTTATATTGTCATATTTTAATTATTACTTGTATTGCTTTTATTCATGTAATTGGGTTTTTTCCTGTTGGAATAAATAAATATTATTATTATTATTATTAAATTCAATTTTCTCTTTCTAAAGAATATATAGGATTGTCCTTATTTATTCCCTGAGGATTGACCTTTTCAGTAACATTTTTATTAGTTATTGTCCATTTTATTAGCATTTGCGGAAAAATCCCAATGAGTTTTAACTATTAGTTACATATTTTTACATTAGTTTCTCTCATATCGCCAAATTCTATCACATATTATTTAGCCTATCGGACTAAGGTACTTAAAATGGTAAGCGATACTTAAAATGTTGCTTTTACTTCCATTTAGAAGCCGACCCTGCTGAGAAGTCTGAAGATCTGAGTGGTGTTAAGAGTTGGCGCAATATAGATTTAGAGGGATATATGTTACTTGGAGACTTATGCAAAAATTTTATTTGCATATCCTTTGAAGTAATCCCTTTATTTTTCGTACGCCGGTAACTAAAAAATTTGCATATCTTTGTCTTCTTAATGTTTTTAAAACAATGGCATAAAAACACAAGCGTTTTAATTCCTTTGTAATAACATTTCCATTTCCGTCCCTGATGCAACTCGAATGGAATTAAATTATGTTTTGTAACGAGCGTTTTTAATCATTTTTTATGCTCCACAGTTTCTTTTTTATCTTAATTTTACAGCCAATTAGACAAATAAATGTCCGTATTAAAACTTAAATGGATTCTCTAATAAGATTTTCTGCGAGAAAAATTTATTATTTAATAACTTTTATTTCGCAAATTGCTCGATATTTCGAATTATCCGTTCCTTATCTACACCGTAATGCTTTTAATTTCTCCGGTAGAGCATAATTAAATAAAAAATTTACTTATATAGGCAGCAAAATTTACTTACTGCTGTAAGAAAATGTAAAGGTATTTTCTCTAAAGCAATTCGAACTAAGAACAAAATTCAAATATACAATTAAACTAGTGAAAAATTATAAAACGTGATTAATGTATAAAATCATATATAAACCAGAGTATGCAGCCAGAACTTATAAAAATATTTGTGGAATAATTATCATGACAAAATAATCGTGATCTGCTCTCACAAAAACCCCAAAAAAAGTAGGGGTAGAAGCTGCATGTTCATGGTCTTGTACCATCCAGAGGAGAGGATTCGAACTCCTTATGACTTTACAGGCCCCCTCCAGACCATCAAGCTATGGAGACTCTAAACTCAAGAGCCTGCGGCCTCCCCGATTGCGTGGGAGATATAACCATGCAGCAGACGATCTAGGATTCAAGCTCCTACTGAGATGCATTCTTCTTCGGGTTCCTAAGATTGTCGCAGTTCTTCTCCTGTCCATTTCAGTACCCAAGGGGGTAGAGAGGGATCGGAACGGCAAGTATATTGGCAGCACATACCTGGTTTCCCCCCTACAGTTCTGAATACCAGCAAGTATATGATCAATCGATGAACGATCAATTAAAAGCATGAGAAAATCGCTTTTACAGCAAAATCAAAATATTTAAAGTAATAGTTTTTCATACTTTGTAAAAATATCCTTAATTCTCCTTAATTTCCATCTCTTTAATATGGTTTTCCTTCCTTTTTGGTCGATTTACTACTAGTTCAGATGGAACATAACTCGGACAAATTTTAAGTACTCTCGTGCTTTCCTTTGCAATACAAGAATGCATAGAATCGCCTTCGTTTTCCGTGTATCCAATTATTAGGTATTTATGAATGTACGAATCATAAAAATCAAGATCCAACATATCGAACAGTTCTCTAACTCTGGCAGAAGCTTTACAAAGGTAACGTCATGTAGCAATAAAGTTTAAATAAATTGATGGAATAGTTATCAAACCCGAAAAATCCATAAAATGAAAAATCCCTTCGGATGAAGAGCAACTTTCATCCGGGATTAATAAACTTGAGGGAACGTCAAAGAAAAATTAGGAAACTTTTGAAAGGGTCTTAGTTTCAGTTACCTCTCTTGCTCGGATTAAAGAAGACAGTTTATAACCTGGCATTTTAATTACAACCCTTCCCGAGTTTGCTTATAAAGTTTTTTCACTAAAATCTTATATCAGCATAAAGCATTTTATACCTTGATTATACAATGATTAAACAATGATTATACTCCACATGAGCACAAAATATAGGCAAAATATATACACTGATCCGTTTATAGGATTTACTTTGTGTACATGATGTCAGCAATGCAGATTTGTCGCGTCGTTCTAAGTTCTAAGTTCGGTTATCCAGGGCGAATAGTCGTGCGTTCTGAGGCCACGTGTCGTCAGAAAACGCAATTGAAACTGACATGACATTCTTAAAATCACTGCTTTTATGAACGTAACTGGTCGTGTGGTTGTCAACCATTGTTGAAAGTTCTTTATTATTCAAATTGAGTCAATTATTTATTAGTGTGTTAGATTATATTTCCCGAAGATCATATTAATCACCTCTTTCTGACAAAGTAGCTCTAGAACAAGTAAGTAGATCTAGATGGACGAGTTCACAAATTAAATAGAAGACCAATAATAGAAGAAGTTGATCATTAAATCTAGTGATAGACACAGATGTGGAGATTGCGAATAAGTTGACGAAAAGGTCTATTATAAACGTAGGTTTATAGTAGTGTAGTATTTAGAACGGAATGTTATGCTTACTATTAGTGACATTTAAGTGACGCTTCTATGACATTTAAATACGTTAATTAAATTATGTTTATTACCATACTTATTGCTTATATGTTGGAATGATTTATTGCAAACTAGGCACCAATGTGCTTTAGGAGGAGAGGCTAGTAAAAGTTGAACTGGATCGGCAACTTTCAAGAAAATAAAAAAGGATTACTTAATAAATTTAAAAAAATTATGAATAATATTAAAACTATACGTAACCTTGTAACAAGCGAATTTTTCCTTAACAGATGCAGCAAATTGAGTCAATTATTTATTAGTGTGTTAGATTATATTTCCCGAACATCATATTAATCACCTCTTTCTGACAAAGTAGCTCTAGAGCAAGTAAGTAGATCTAGATGGACGAGTTCACAAATTACATAGAAGACCAATAATAGAAGAAGTTGATCATTAAATCTAGTGATAGACACAGATTTAGAGATTGCGAGTAAGTTGACGAAAAGGTCTATTATAAACGTAGGATTTTAAATCCAATAAAATTAAGCCAACTTGATTGTTAGGATCACATAAAAACATTGTTAGGTAGGCAAATTCAAGGACCAAATTGACACACTCAACATATTTAGCAGCTTAAACAGATATATGACTTCCATTACCAGTCACATAATACTGTTGTAACCAAATGTCAAGACAAAGCTAAATGTGTAATATTTAACCTAATATTTTATTCTTATAAGTAATTTTACTTTTATGATATATATTTTTGCATGAATAAAGTTCATTCTGTCTTATTAATAATGAAAGGCAAACTTTACTAACTATAAAGAGCAAAGATAACATTCTTAGAAATATAACTAAGAATCCAACATGAAAAGAAATTTTCCTGAAACTTTATTTAACTTCTGTCTGAACTCTCAACTATTTCATATTTAATGCTTTTCACAGAATATTCGAAATGTTGATTTAAAACTTCGAAAACGTATTCATAATTGGCTTGGGAACTATTTATTTAATTTGTATGATTAGCACTAAAAAATATCAATTTCTAATTCATAAAGAAATAATGTTAACATAATTAATAATAATAATTATACCACGTGGTGAATCGCATATAATGTATAATATGGTTTCATACATTTACATATTTTGCATATATTTCCCGCGTATAATATAAAATGTTTATATTATATTTTACGTTTTATGCTTCAAATGATACCCCTTGTCAAGATATATTTTAATTTCCTTCTACCTTTAAGCGACACAGCAGAAATAAGAAGTTAATTCAATCGTGAAAAATGATATCGCTGTATCATGTAACACATCTGAGTTTTCAACTTCAATTCATTTTAATAATATAACAGTGAATAACGGAATAACAATAGATGTATCGATTTTCTGCGGCATTTTTTAGGTATATATAGGCTATGTCCATATATAGGCGTGACGCAAGGCTAATCAAATAACAAAGGTGATCTCAATCAGCAGTTTTTGGAAGAGGTACTTACTTGAGAGAAACCGCGGGGCGATGTGACGTCTTTCAGAGTCTCGCGTTATATCATTCCACTATTACTTGTCTTTTTTGCTGAAAACTGTCACTGTTTAAATAACACTTGTTGGTTACTTATTACCCTCACTTGACAGCGTTAAATTTGCGTTAATCCAAGAGCTTTAAAAGTGGTCAATAAAATATTGTCTAGCTCAGCTTAATAAAAAAAGAAATTAATTAGGAGGGTCATATGAAATACGAAGCTACTAATCCCGTAGATATCACCGTTACGCAACTAAGCCAGGTGGTTCCCAACTATACTGGGTATCGAGGTTACTCTAAGAATTCTGTTTTCTAATTTTGGCGAATTAAAGAACACAATACACTCAAATATAAATTTTTCTTCAGAACTTTTTAACGCGTCGGTATTTCTTCATTTAAAAATTTGCTATGCCTCAATCTGCAATTTTTTTGAGTTTTCTTCGAGAAATTGAGAAACTGCCTAGTAGTTGTCAACATTTATTATGATTTTTGTGATTGACCTTTTGATACCATTGTTATTAGTTTCTTACTGTTGTTTGTGTGAACAATAGTGCACTTATTTAATATGTTATTGTGGTATTTTGTAATTTATATTTTCGTTCAATTAAGTAAAATCATAGACGTAATAATACAAGAGACATAATCGTTTACATTTTTGGCCGATCCAAGATCGTTCCATCCTTCAGTCATCCGTTCCGTCCGTCTTTTTCTCCCAAACGGCACGTTTGCCAGGCTTACCGTGAAATTCACTTGAGGTCTTTGAATACCGTAAGAGATGTTCAATTAATTTGACAATTTCAACGAATCTGATTCATTTTAAGACTAAAATGTTATTTAAAACAACTTCTTGGCAAAAGTAATCTATTGTATTGCCTTATTGCATTAATAATATATGGTGAAAACCATAGACAACCGAAAATGTACTGTGCCTTGAGATATAAATCTCAACGTCGTTTCATGAAGTTTTTCTACAAAGAATGGAAAGAAATTTGACTTTCTTTACTTCCTTTAAACAGCTTACTTGACTATTTCACCGAATAACCCCTCGGTGAATTTATTTGATAGGCAATGTGAGTATAATTTTATTTTTTAGAAGCAAACAATAAATTTGTCAAAGAAAACTAATCAGATAAAAAAGTTTCACATTGAAGCCATCTTTGCACTACAAATTTTTAAATAAAGAAATGTCGACGCGTTAAAAAGTTCTGAGGAAAAATATTATCTGGGTTGGCTTTTTAACCACCTTGTAAAAATATCTCAGGGTTACAAAAATTGTCACAAACTGTCATTTTATTAGTCCAAATTGTCATTTCATTCTTCTAAATTCTTCCATAGTGAAGAAAATAAATAAAAACTTTAGAGGGCTGTAACATGGAGGGGAAGGGGTTTGGAAAAAAAATATGACAGATTAACATTAATTTTTGTCAAAAAATCACTTCTTAAGATCTTTCGCATCAATTTAGAAACACTCTGTATAATAACTCACTCGAGATGTTGAGCGGCTTCTGAAGTGTAGGCTAGGCGAGATGCTTCTCAATCGTCACTGAGGACTATGCAAAGTAAGTTCTAGAGAACAAATCAAGGCCACAATAATTAACAATCTGTGACGTACCGATTAATGCAATGACTAATGCCGCAAAGAAAGAAAGAAACCTGTAATATTCAGACTTGAGTTCTAATCACAAGTGTTGAGAGGGGCGCTTTGTCGATTTTCATAATATACTGTTTGAGAACGTAAATACCTAAAATATACTCTCAAATATTTAACTCAGCTAAATGAAAAGTGAACGTAACATGCTTCAATATAACATTTAATTATATTTAGAGATAAACTTCATTGAAACACAGATATTTACTTCAGTAGGTAAGAGGTTAATATTTTGATTTGTGTATAATTTGTCTTCTTATGTAGTCGTAAAAATAATCCACGGGTTTTCAGAGTGATTATTTCTAATAAAAAAATCCAAGATAATGAATACATATATTCCTTTATACAAATATTACCAGTTAATTACATAATTGAAAAATAATAAATAGCGTGAAAAAATTATAGGTTATCTACCTATAATTTTTTAGCGATATATTTTGTAATTTTGCAGCTACTTTATTTCCGGTAGAATTTAGAGTTAATTTATATCGGGTAGAATTTATGTCAACTGATTACTGCATGCATTTACTAACCTTTGTAATTTGATTAGCCCTGGGGGTAGCGAGCAACGTCTGCTATTCCAGCGCTCGAGGTGGCGCTTTTCTGGAACATTGGTATGCTCGGATCACGTGCTACTTATATAAGCCTGCATTATTTTTTTGTCATCATTTTTTGTCAAAAGAAAATACAGGAGTCGAACGCGCAACCTTCGGTACCCTAAGCACACAGTTTTCCTCAAGGCTAGTAGCCCTTTAGTAAATGTCTAAAATAAATGGAGTTCTGAACTGCTGAAGCTCGTGCGAAGTACCATTTATGTCTGCGGAAATTCAGGTTTTATTTAAATTTTGAATTAGTTACAGGTAATATACTTGTATAAAACAATCAACTACTGTCTTACCTTATTGAACAATGAAAATTTATACGTTTTTATCACTCTGTTTAAACACACTTTATGAATAACGTGACAATTCCCAAATTATTTTTCAATATTTTTGATACCATTATGTTATTCAGAAGTCAATAATCTCTCATTGTCCTTATAGCACAGTAGATTTTTTCTAGTTTACCCTTATTATTATTATTATTATTATAATCTCGCTGCTACCAGAAAAAACATCTAACAAATACTGCATACTTGGTATTTTATCTTAATTACCCGACTCAACGACGAGATCCTGTAAAATGTTATACATTTTATAATTTCATTAGCATTCTCATTATTCCTCGTTGTCAAGGTTCACAAAGAAATTGTCGGAACCAACAACCAACCACCCGAAAATATGTTATCAAAACTATGTACTCGTATATTATAATAAAATAATGTTTCATTGTTGTAATACGAAATACAAACATTTTTTTCCAGCCGCTAAAAATTCTAATACACTTGTTCTTAGTATTTCGAGCAGAAGTTACTATAAAATTACAATTTGCCCTGCAGGAATGAACAGTTCCGTGAGAACGCCTCCAATAGCATCGACGCAATCATCTGGAACTGATGTAAAGTTATTGATACACCAAATATTTCAGTTAATAAAAGTGGAGTATACTGCAAAGCAGAGGAGGGCCATGTTTGATTTATATTGGGCCCTTATTCGCATTTCACCAGACAAACTCCAATTTAATAGAAATTTGACCGTCTCTTGTTTGCCATTATAGAACCCTTTCCCGTTCGGACTGATCAAAACAAGAAGTTTTAATTAAATATTTGTCCAAAACTCTGCATGTTTTGAAAGGCTGTTTCAGATATATCTCTGCGCAGTCATGTTTTTATCACAGAACAGACGTTTTAATTAAGGAATTTCTGTTTAACCTGTGTGCTATCGCAACCGAACATCGTTAAATTTTTTTCTTGCGTTATGAATTTTTTAAACAGTCTGTATTCTTATATACAGTATTCTACTATCTAGTTTGATATTTTAGTACCGAAACAATGCCATCATTCAATAATTTTGGCCCTCAATATTTCAAATCCTCGGCATATTACTACGCTAGAAAGCCATTGGGGCCGGATATCGATGGGGTTGTTCAAGGGTGCATCGAAAATTCTGTAGAAAATAAGACCAAAATTGCTAAGAAAATTCTTCAACTTAGCTTTGCAGAGAATGTCGAACAATTTTCATTTTCGGCTGTTTGCTCAGTTCGAGCAAGCCAGAAGCAGCAAGAACCCGTTATGGAGAAAAACCTGAAGATGGTAAATGTGACTTTGCCGAAAAGTCGTTCTAGAAGAATAGAAGATACGCGAGAGAAGACCCGGAAATCATCAAGTACATTCTGCACCCGCGAAAACATGGAACGAGGTACAGTGCCATTCAATTGAAAGTAAACGATTTTTTAAATTAATGTGAAACAGGCTTTCAGGTAATCAAAACTTGATTGTCAATTTTATTTGTCAGTTTACTAATAATTATTTTATATTTCGAAGTGTTTTTTATTATTATTATTATTATGCCGCGCTTAACTGAACCGCAAAATGAGAGCTGTGATGTTACTGGAGAACGGATGGTCAATGCAAGCAGTTGCAGATACTTTGATTGTGAGTAAAGGTTGCATTTACAAAATTAAGCAAAAATGGAATGCAGAAGGAACTGTTGAGTACGTCCATAGAGGGGGCCGTCAGAAATTCAGTACTATGGAGGAAGACGAACTCGTCCTTGACCACCTCCGACAGAATCCTTTTGATACAGCAGTGACTGCCTGCTTCTTAACAAATTTTCCTGCTTCGGTGGAAACCGCACAGAGCATCTGAGCTGAAGATTTTTTCGGCTGCTAATAAAGTTGCTCTGTTGCCACGGCATAAGGAGCAGAGGTTAAACTTTGCCAACCAATTTGTCGGTGTGCCACAGGGCTTTTGAGACAACACAAAAAAGTTTTTCAATCCTGCTATGATGGCTCTATGATGGTGCGTGTATACCGCCCAAGAAATTGCCGATATGAAGAGCGCTATATAAATCCTACAGCTCGTAGTGGTCGCTTCTCTATCAACGTGTGGGCATGGATATGTTGCCAAGGATCAGGTGTTACTTGGAGAATCAGAGAGCGTCTTACTGGTCAAAGCTACGCTCGCATTTTGGAATATGTTATGTTACCTTCCGTTTCCATTTTATATCCCGAGAACCTCACTTTCCAGCAGGAAAAATTTTTTATTTCCTTTTTCCATATTTCAATTAAATTTATATTTCAGGATAATTCTCTTCTACAATTTACAAATCTATTATCCTCTATTTACAAATCACGAGTTGTTACTGAATGGCTGAATACAAACCATATTAACACTCTGCCTTGGCCCTCTAAGTCGCCGGATTTAAATTCGTAGAAAATGTATGGGCACAAATGGAAAAAGACATGTATAGCAGAAATTTCCGACCAGCGAACGTAGAAGAACTGTGGTTGGCGATTGAAAATGCACGGGAAAATATTGGCGAGGATTACACCAGAACACTAATATTGTCTATGAGAAATAGGCTTCAAAAAGTTATAAACGCGAATGGTGCTTAGACCAAATATTAATTCATAGTAATTGTCTTAAGTTCTCAGTTAGTTTGTTAATTTAAAGGATTTTTTTACAAGAGACGTCCTTACAATATAGATTTTCCTTAATAGACTTAATAAATACTATATATACAATGCTGTCACCCTATAACTGACAGATCCTTTAACCTAAAATAATTTTGAATGTGATCTGTTTACACAAAGCCTGCTTAAATGGTGATAAATTATTAAATCAAAAAGTTATTACTGTTAGTAATGTGGTTCTTATAACAACTAAAAACGTAGATAGCATTAAACTAACAGAAAAATTTGAAAACATGAATGATAATTATACATTAAAATAATAATACTAATAAAAAAGAAAACCAAAATTGTATTAAAGTAAGTTGACATAAATCACCTTATATTCGCCATTCAAACATTCCTGAAGTATGGTACATTCTTTAACAAACATTCTTTTATGTTATATTATGTAGGTAATTAAGAGAAACTACACAAATATGTCCATTTTTGACCTGTCATACATCTTACAAGATCGTCCACAAACAAATATATTATTATTATTATTGATCATGAAATTAATTATTATTGACATCTGCACAGAATTTTCTTTTATGTCATATCGTTTCGATAACCCAGTCAGATATAGAGTGAAGGGAAGACGTATTGAATACGTCAATTAGAACCAATAAGAGCATGTCAGGAGCAAACAATTCTTAATGAACCTCATCACAATGCAATTAAGGCACGTTTTCACGTTCTATCAAGTCTTGAATAACACGTGATACAGTTTAACACGTGACTATTGGTTAAGTTAATAATAATTGCGTTGGGTTGGCTAATATCGTAGGCCATGCGATTGTCCCATTTCTGGTTTCCTCAATTCGCGCATCGATTAGGTCCACTCGTTACAATCCTTGGAAAAGGACACCACTGAAATTAACGTGCCACACCCGAACTGGAAACCCACTCAGGTTTGTAGTTATTTGTACACTTTGTTTTTATTTGCAAGTAGCCTACCGAGGCATTGCTTTTGTTGGTGGAAAATTCCACTTTCTTATGGTTATTGCAGTTTTTGTAAATGATATTAAAAGAAAAATACTTCTAAAAAATCTCATTTTATAAGGGGGAATTTTTGGTTTAGTTTACATTCAAAGCACATTACGAGTATATTGTGAGATAATAGAAAATAAACGTATGAACATGTATGCTTTCATGAAATATATTAAATGGTGAATGTATGTATGTATATGTATGTATGTATGTATGTATGTATGTATGTATGTATGTATGTATGTATGTATGTATGTATGTATGTATGTATAGTTTGTAACATCGAAATATGAGACATAAAAAATTTTCAAAGGATACCCACAATTGCCGCAATGGAAGATCGGGGCAGTATAACTTTTCATAGAGCAAGCTAAAATCGTCACTATAAAGGCGCTTTCATTCAACAAGTTGGGGGACGTCCATAAATTACGTGAGGTATTTTTTTAAATTTTCTGTCCCTCCCTCCCCCCCTGGTGATATTTTATTCAACCCCCTTCCCCATCCCCCAATCTCACGTGAGATTTTTCAAAATGTGGGTTTCTTACGTAAACGCGTTGGATTGTTATTGTAGAAAGACTACTAATCAATATTGCTGAGAGTTTAATTATAAGTGTAATAAAAATTTAACAATAGAATACTTAAATCGTAACTAATGTGATTAAAAAAAGAATATCTACTCATCACGTCTTCTCCCAGTGACCATACATGTTTGGACATTACAAGTAGTATTAAGTTGTATGTACCTTTGGATATATCTTGATGTGATGAATTGTTCTCTTAAAGCATGCAACATAATAAAACGACCATGGATTGCTGTTGTTCCGCGATGCCTTTCTTCTTGGCACGGTAGCTTAATCACGATTAAAATTCTTATTTGGCGCTCCATTACAATAATGTAATAAATTTTAAAATGCCGGTCTATTTTCTCAAAATGTGTACAATACATATAACCATTAATAAATAAAAAATGCCATAAATGTACCGATTGAAGAATAATTTATTATCCATCATTATATCCTAGATTAATCGTAGTTAAGTAAGTGCTATAGTTAGTTCTTGGTTCTTTGAAAAAGTCCCTATAAAAAACTTTCGAATAATATCAAATTATATTGAATAGAAAATGTAGCGAATTATAGAGAAATTATCTAGAAAAGGTTTTCGACACAGTATGCCACTCTCGGTTATTTGAAACCTTAGAAGACTATGGGTTCGGAGGACCCATATCCAATATAAAAAAAGTAATATGAGCCATAGACAACAGGTAGTTAAAATAAATTGAGTGGTCAGAGAGGAACACGTGGTACTATACGGTGTTCCCCAGGGCACCGTATTAGGGCCGCTACTCTTCATTGTCTATATAAACAATTTACTTAAACAAAATTCTGAAGGAACAATAATTGTAAGCCTCGTATATGACACAGCAATTTTATACGAGGCAGAAACTTGGCTGGATCTGAAAAGACTAGCTGAGGAAGATTTACCTAATATTAAGGAGTGATTTGATCATAAATCATTGTCAATCAATTATGTAAAAACAAAATACTTACCTTTGGTTGTTATAACCATATGGTTATATATATGGTTGGTACCGGCTATATGGCTACTGGAACTTGACAAGGTCGAGAGGAGAATTAAGGCTACAGAAGAATTGGATATGAATTCTACTACAGGAGGACAACTAAAAGATCTTCACAGCCTTATTGGGGTACGTAAATAAGTCGTCAGTTCTGATATATTGGATCAAAGATAATACACAGTGCAGATGATATTCAACCGCAATGGTAGCAAAATATTTGAGTTGTAAAGGATATACTAAATATTCGAAAGGAGATACTAAATATTCATATATCTGGGTTGGCTATCTCCCGTGTCTATTATCTTTGATCTGATTAAATGACACATACGACCATATAATATATAACCATAAATAGCGATAGAACAGGCAGAAACGTTAAAATATCTTGGTATCACTATAGATCGAAATCTAAGAACACTAAGAACTATACTTTTCAGGTTTAAATATATGAAAAAAATTATTCTTGAAATACCCACCTTACGAACCATTTACTACGCTTTGGTAGAACCCAGACTCCGTTATGGAATCATTGCATGGGGAAGTTCTATAAAGGAACATTGTTTACAAAAACACTAGAAATTGTACAAAAAAAGTTTTTAAAAATACTCTTAGAAAAACCAAATACATACCCATCAAATGATCTCTATAAGGAGGCTGGATTATTAGACTTAAGGCAACTGTTTCTTTCTTACTGTAACCATTTTTCAATTTAAAAAACAGACAGGCCCTAGAAGAAATTAATCATAATTATAGCACACGGCAAAAGCATGTCTTTAGAAGTCGCTTTTCTTCTAAATCGATAGAACGAAGGAACTTTATGTATCTTGCCCCAAAATTTTACAATCAGCTTCCCTCAAATACACAAGATATACGATTCTTAAATAAATTTAGAACAGAGGTGAAAAAAATTATTATATAGCAAAAATAGCTCAGTAATACACAAATTAGTTACTATGTAAATAATACAGTAATAATAGGTATAGAGGGCTAATATTTTTTGATATTTTTTAATAATTTTTAATATGTTTTAGTATTTTTTAATGTTTTTTAATATTCTTTAATATTATATTTTACATTTTATAGATCATTTAAAATTTTGAATTAGTGTTAGTAATTTATGGTGTTTGCTGCAAAACACTAATTACTTAAGAACAGCTGTAGATGCAAATATTATGTCGAATTCCCACAGACATGTATATATAAATGCTAGGTAATTATGGTGATATAATTTTTAAATAAATCTTAGGTGTTATATTTAAATATGTTTAAATGATGGATATGTATTTAATGATGTATGATGTATAATTATATATTTGAATATGATTTGTCACCATTTCAAGTTTTATGTATTTATATAATTGTGTTTATAAATAAATGTATATTATTATTATATAGAAAAGCGCCGCGGCTACAAATTAACTCTTTATATATATTTTTTTTGAAAAGGTCACGAGATATTTGTGACATTCTCGAGATATTTGTGATAAGTTGTATGTTGCAGTCTTTGACGCATGCACATACAAATTCGTTGAAACTAAAGAATACACGTAAAATTGAAATAAAAAGTTTGCCAACTTGGCAATTTTTACTGGCGCATTAATTTTTGTGTGAAAGAGGATTAAAACGGAGTATAATATTTTTCTCTGTTAATTTCTAACAGTGGAATCTTGATAATTAATACCTTCGTAACATGAATCATAATTAACACCAGTTTATTATGCCAGCAGTTTCCAGAAAAAGAAAAACAACCGAACAACGATATAGCAAGACATTACTTTAGTGCCTTGGCAGGATATTTTTTTGCTCCGTTTATATTAAAGGAACAAGGCTCCAGAAATGGTTACAAAGAGCAGTACGAGCTTTAGTATACAAGTGCAGAATATTCATTCTACCTGTGGGTATTATATATTTGAACAGAGCCATATTATTATTTATAATTTAGCACCATTAAATTATGAAAATTATAGCAAAACTTTACCAGTTTGCTCAGTTATTTACTAAGTGAATTACTGTAACCGAAATAATTATGAGGATAGAACACGGGTGAATCCCAAGGGATATTTTATCTCGTTCGTTCGAATTTTCTTTGCAAACACAATACACTTTGGAATTCTGTTTAACTACTTTAGCTTCTAAAAGCTCCTTTAAATGCGTTACTACTATTTTTATTATTTCTAGTGGCCGTATTATTTTTTAAGGAGCTTCTCTGTAGGGCGGTTTAACGTGCCTTTTGTGTTTAAGCAGATGATGGCATAACGCAGATGAAACAAACGGGCGCTGATAAATGAAACGATGTAATTTATACGACGCTATATACTTAGTTTGATGTAAGATTCCTTGTTTATTGGACTAGAAAGATTTATCATTTTAGCTCCAGCATAAAAGGGGGTCACATTTTATTAGATCATTATTATTTACACCATGATGCCATGGTGTAAACTCAGTCAATTTAAAAATGTGACATAATTCTTTTGGAAAATTAATTCTACCCATAATACACTGTTCAAAATATTTAGAGGAACACCTCGGTTTTTACTTATAACAATTCCTTACTCTCTGATTTGCTGATCACCCCATGCTTCATCCTAAGAAAATATTGGAGATACCTTGCTGTAGACCATGATGACATGAAATAACCAAAAGTTGATCTTGCTTTTGCGTTATTTCTCTTTTACGGCCCTGTCCAAGACCTTTTTTTATTCACCAGTCTCCTGGTAGTAATTCCAGGAATGCTGTATAACGGAGGAGCTTACGCTCAAGTTTCCTCAAACTTATCGAATGCTTTGATATTCAATCAACGTTTCAACACGGATGACTTTATTGAGATACCTCATTGTCATTTAAATTAAGTTTAACAGTGAGTTGCAAATATTCGGAAATATCCTTTAATTTCACCAAGGCCTTCTTAACTATTTACATCTAATCTGGGGTAAATAAAAGGTGTGTGTTTCAGAAACTCTGTTTTGTGCGCTATTTACTGTTTGAATCTTATTAAGGTACAAAGAATCGTTCCCCTTAATAATTTAGCTTTGCATACAGTGTGGTTGAGAAGAAGAAAAGCTTTTTTAATTGTTATTCATGATGTTGAACTATAATATAAATTTGTTATTTATAATATCATAATATTATATATTAATTTCCCCAATTGCTTATATTATTCTCCGCTTCAGGACATTATTATATATATTATTATTATTCAGGACTAAATTATGTGGTAGCTCATCAGCGTAAACATTTTTTTAAATGTCCGAAGAAAGAAATTAACAGGTGACAAGTCAGGTGAACTAGTAGGCCATTCGATTTGGCCGCATCTTCCTATACATCTTTCAAGCAGTAGCTGACTCGTTCTTCAAGGCAACACGACGTATACCGCTCTCCAGGTCGTCGCGTCGGTACACTCGACCTCTACCATCACTACCAGAAAGATAGATTCGGAACTCGTCTGAAAATAGAACGGTCCTCCACTCGTTCATCGTCCATCCGAGGTGCTCCCGAGCAAACTGTAGTCGTGCTCGACGATAAGCTGCGGTTTCCGCGAGGTTTCCGCCGTCTTCGCTTCACTGTCCATACATTAACGTTAACATCCCGGACGTCACGAAGCTGCTATTGTGCCTGCACCGCGAGGAAGCGGTCATCTCGCTCTGATATAGATCGCGTACTATCACTTCATTGTCGCCGATGAAAACTATCAATTTCTTGATATCTTCCGTATACCCTTCGAACTGAACCTCTGCTCACATTTAATTGTCTAGACACTTGACGCTGACTTATTTGCTGAAGTAAGGCAACGATTTGTGCAGCTACCTCAAATATTAACTGTCAAGTTTTGACACACAAATAACTTGCTAATTAATTGTTTTTGTTTTTCGCATTAAGGGCTCGCGTGCTTGATTTGTCTCTTACCAGAATTCTGCCTATATTAGAGCTGTATCGCATATAGAAACAACGCTACAATGGCATTCGATCACCCTGATGCTATGCCTCAGACCTTTTACCACTGTATTCATTGGTATGACGTACCATTCAGTAGATATCCATGCTGCGATCAAATTCAAAATATATCTGGAGAACGACAGACCGAAGGCACGTTTTGATGGTACGGCATTTATGGCTCCGCAATCTTAGATATGTTATTACAGTTACTGATATACATTATACAAGGTGGATGTTTTTCAGATAGGCAGAGTAGACTGACTCCTTACTAATTTAATCGAGATCAATAATATTCTTTATATTATAATGGGACAATGTATATTCAAGATTATTCTACAACGGAGCGTTTGGAAGCATAAAAGGATGACAATTATTGTTGTTTGAATAATAGTGATTTCTGCGTTTTCTCGAGCAAAATAGGTAACAATATAACTATTTTGTATAATATTACTGAATTATAAGTTATTCCTTTATGACGCTGTATGTGACAAATTAGTGTACTGTCAAAGATACTGGAAATATTATATGGATTCACGTATCTGTAATATTTATTACCTAGCAATAATTCTAAATTTTATCTTAGCAGCGGTGTATATTCCCATTTTTCCAGCAAGGGGATGTTATCAAAGCTCTTAAGACGATCACTCAGCGCGCCTCTAATGATGCATACTTGTGACAGAGCTCGTTGCTAGGAGACCCCATCAAGTAGCAGTCCCAGACACGTGCTATTTTTTGATCTGATATTATTTGCTTTTATGTTTCCAAATAGCCATTTATTTTCACAAGGTTTATTAATTTGATGATTGCACAGAATTGTATATGAATGTTATATATAATGTTGCAAATTGGGCTGAACAGTTTCACAATAATCGAATTATTAGAGGTGAGCGCGCCAATGTTCTTGGCTAAAGATGGGACTTCGATAGGAGGGGGCTGAACGGTACCATCGTTCTTTACCCCTAGTAGGCCGAGACCGCCTCGTAAGGGGTAGGCCGTCCGTTTCACGTAATCCTCCCCAGAAATATGATAAGTGTCGCGTGAAGTTACGCAGCCTCCCTCGGTCCTGGCTAATGGGCCCCACCGGCAGATCCTTGCTTCTGGCGCTCTTGACTTTCTTCGACGGTGTGTACTACTAACCCCGGGGTGTCGTCGTCTCGGGTGTTTGAGGGATTCATCCTGCGTCTCGCCGGGCTTGCTAGAGCCCGGCTGGGCGGCATTCAGGTTGATATGGGAGTATGAGGCTCAGGATGACGGAGCTCGCGAGATAATCCAACAACACCTCTAATACAAGGACAAAGTGCTGCCTCGTGACGTCACCATCCGGAGGCCTACGAGATACTTGTGTTATTACGGGCTTTATGTAGTTATTTAGGTAGATATGTCTGAAATCGTTTTAATGTAGTTTTGGAGATCAATAAAAAGATCAAACTAAACAAAGATATTACGGCATAAATCTATCGGAGTCTATGAAAAACACAGGTAAAGAATAATTTAAAGTGCATATGTTAAAAAAGTTTTCTTTTCTCAATATGAAGACCAGTTAGAAAACCATTACAGACTCCTTTGATTGTTTCGGGATGGGGCAAAGTTATAGGTCCACGAATTCGTAAATATCTATATGCATGAGGACTAATTGTATATAAAATTGAGCAAACATCCATAGTGGTAGTGGAATATCTATAACGTTCTTTTGATAATGTTCGCAATTTAAGTTGATCAGAAATAAATTAAATTCCTTGTGAAACATTTTCGTCCCCTATTTTTTAGTTTTTAATTAAGTACATTGGACATAAAGTTCACAACATGGTTAAGCTTTGACATGTCTGTATGTATGTCTGAAAATGTATTTCATGTAATTCTGTAAGTTTTTCGTCTTTGCTTTTTCGATACGATATTTTTTTTGACAAGTATTTGGGACAGTTCGCAAATTTACTTGGTACGCTAGTTTCTTTTAATCGAGGTAAAGCTAAAATAACTGAAACGATCTCACCAGTTTTTGTATACTATTGGGAAATTTTGTAAATAAAATCTTTCTTTTCAAAGTGGCACTAACACACTCGGAAATTGTCACTCGGCACAAAACTTTCACGTGGAATTGCAGAGAGCCATTTTCTGCGATACTCTTCGTCTCTGGGAAAACGAAACACCTGAACTTTTCTACTGGTCGTAATTTCCTGTACAACCGGGAACACAACACTTTTGGGGCATTATGATATAATACCGCAACAAATAAACTGTTAAGAAAGATCAAGAATCGATTAGGAACTAGGCAAGCGCACGGACAATAACAATAACCCCTTTAGAGGTGTTGTTGTTCTTGTTGGCGCGTGGCGGCGTCCTATACTAAAACCCAAAACAAAACACCGATAACAGGGTTGCCAAATTACAATTGACACGAGAGTTGTTAGTTGCTTGCTTCTTAATGACTTTTTGCGGCCAATTTGATATGATAATTGTCTAATGAGAAAGCTACTTTATTTTGTTTACATTCTACTTTGTTTACATTCTAAATACAGTACAACATATAGGCAGAGAAGCGTCGCACTGGAACACATTCTGGCCGCTTCGACCGACCTAGACAAGCCTGTTGAATTAGCTTAGAGAGTATATTAGCCTCCATCCGGATAAAGCCCCCAGAGCGTGACGTCACCATGATATTTAAAGTAAGCACTTTGTCCTTATTAGAGGGGTTATTGGATAATCAGCTATCATTTCGCTGGCTCCAGTCTGGATTGGACTGTTTTAGTGTCTTCTCGAACCCTTTGCTTTGGTCCTGTTATTTTCATCGGTGTCGTCTGCTTCTTCGTGATTATATTATACTTACCCGTTGTCCAGGATCTGGGTCTTTGGCCGCTTGCGAGTTCCGTCGTTTAAATTATTTACCTATTTAAAGAGTAGAAAGGCAAAACAAGAAATATTGATCCGTTTATATGAGAAAAAATATTAGCAGAAATATATTTAAAAAATATATTGAAAACATAGTTAACTGCTACTTATTCTATAGTATATAACTGTTCCTTGCTGGGATACCCATCTCTTTATTTGATTTTTAAATTTATTTTGATCACACAATAATTCTCTGATGTCATTAGATGATAGATTAGATTAGACATGTGTAGTTTATAGGTTTCATAGTTTAATATAACGGTTAGATCTTTACCAATGCTTTTATGTATTTTTTTTCAATAATGTTTTACCAAATACTATTTTTGTATACCTACTACAGTGTTTATTCATCTAATAATGAACTGAATTGCTATTCTGTATATAATACAGCATTTTTGGATATGACTGATTCACTGATTCCAGTTGATTTTCAAAATTTCCCTTGAAAACCTCTGAAGTAAGAAACAGTGTATAAGATAGAAACTTCTTCACTCTCGCCCCACCAGCTCACGCAATGCGTGGGTGCTTTAATTAAACATTCAAAACAGTACATATACTCATAATTTTTAGGCTAACTTATGTAAATGTAAATATAACGGTGGCAGCCCTTCATATCTCCGCAGGCACTCGCGGAAGAGACGAAACTTCCATGACACAATCTGACTGATTCCATTACACCCTTTCAAGTAAATTACTTTCTAGACGAACTGCTGCATCAACACCTCTGATTATAACTCTCGCGGTCTCATAATAACTTTCATTTTCAGTGAAATGGGGATGGGGCAGTCATAGAATTCATAGGCGTCACATTGGCGTAAACTATTTCGTAGTAAGTATTAAAGGGAAGTCATAGACGTAAGTTAACCACTAAGTTAGATCACCAATAAGTGACAAATGTAATGTATTTGTGGTAAAAATCCGACCACTATTTTTAATCGACGTCAAAAAATCTATTTTAGAAAACTGCGCCAAAAAGTAAAAAATAATTACGTTATTCATTCTTAGTTAAAATAGAATCAATTTATTAGGCCAATAATATATAATTCTTGTTATTTTTGGTGCCAACCAAGGTTAACTGCCTAAAGTGACACCACAATTACAAATAAACCTAAATTAAAACTTCTAGTTCTACACAATTAGAGATGTGCTACTTCGTTATACCAAAGTTTACACAGTTTAGTTTTTTAGAATATATTTTTTTGAAGTCGGTTTTGTTTTTTTGTTACAAATGTTTTATAATTTTTTTCGATATTTTCGAGGCCAAGGACCATCTTCCGCGTCTTTATGGAAACATGTCTGTTTGTGTCTGGGAAACCACTTAATCTTCATACTAAAATACGCATGCAATGATATAAACTTTATGCACAATCACGAAAATAACTAATAATATACAGTGCAGTATACAGGGTTAATAGTTATTTGTCACTAGTGCAAAAAGTGTATATTTGTTCACGAAGCATGTGTTTTACTGGAGACTGCACGTATGCTAAGTGTAACAAATATACTTTTTGCAAATGTTGCACACAACATTTTTTTAAGATCGAAATAAAAATCTTTTTTTAAATTTATTTAAGAGTTCATATTTCGGACATATCAAAAAAGTTACAAGTTAGGTATTTATAATTAATGTATATATATAAGAATAAATTCATAAGAAGTGCAGTACCCCATAGACTTCCCTGCACGAGTCGCCACTGTTCAGTTGTTACTGGATAGGGCTGGAACCTTGGATGTAATTATAACACTAGCTTTTTTCTTTCAAATTAAATGAGGAATATTAAACTAATTTTTATTATATAAAAAAAAATATATACCACTTTTTTCTCTAAAAATATCCAGTGACGTGTTCAAAAAAACTACGGACGCCACTGGCAAAACTAGAAATACCTTTTCTTTTAAAAAATGTGCTACCTCCATCGCAGTTAACGCCTAAAAAAACTGTTAATAAATTTGATTATTTGAACCATTTTGAGACATTTCTGTAATACAGTATATCAGACTAGTATTATTTTTCGATGAATACGTGATAAAATTGTTGCTATTGTAATTAGAAACACCCTGTATTGTTGCATTTGGTGAATAGTCATATTATATTATTAATTCGAATTTTTATTAATGCATAACAATTTTTCATTACAATCTAATTGCTTATGAAATCGTGTTCTTGACAGTTACTGTTTATTATTTTGATAAATATCAGATTCAGGGCGTCTACTTACTACCTTACAGTACTTGTTTAATGTACATTCGTAGGTTTATTAAAATACGCAATATTAGAACATATTTAACCGCTGCAAAAAAATTTATTACCAAATATCCAGAAAAAAGTACGAAATCGCTTACAAACGTTTCATGTATTGCCACGAAAATATATGACCTCCCCATCTGAAAATTAAAGACATCCAAGAAATTTAAGTGAATCATATCAAGTACTAGTACAAGGACAAGTACCAGGATATATTTATATAGGTACTAGATGAATAGATATATAGATAAATATATAGTTTTATTAATCTTTAAGCCAATTTACATCAGGTAGAAATACGTCATGGTAATTGGTATATAAGAAATAACATACTTAAAATTACACAGTATTATACATATAGCTAGCGAAACAAATATTTCTTGAATCAAGAGTAAAACATTTCGACAACAAATTAGAAACATATAAAAATACTTACCAGTATTAATTTTATCAAAATAAGAGCTTAAATCAATAATAGTAACTTTCCACAAAATTCCACAACTTCCATCAGAGAAGCCATATTTCTGAATTAATGCCTATGTTATAGAGATATACACAGTGATCTATATTATCGGCTTTGCCGAATAAATTTAGGGTTTAATAATATAAAGTGTAATTATTCTATATGATTTATAGTACAGTGATCTATATTATCGGTATCAGTATGTACAATTTTAATAAGAATATACAGCCAATTATAACTATATCTGTATTGTGGTATGCCTATAGTACAGCATTAGACCATTGCAATATAAACGCGAATTTAAAATTTTAAGAAGAAATAAAAACATTGTAGATATAGTTGGTTGAATACATAAATTAGGATAGGTATTTTAGTGTGACTTGTCAAAATTTATATATTTTAGATCTGTTTTGTAAAGTATGGAATGTCTAATAAACGAATTAAAGTATGGGTGTAAAATAAATTTAAACTTGTAATAAATTTAAAATAAATAATTTAATTGACTTGCCGTGATACAGTAATAAATTCCTCAATCCAGTAAAATACATTTTTTAGTAGGTAATGTTTTGATTTGAAATTATACTGTGTGGTTACACTACTTATATTACAAGGTAGCTGGTGCGTACCTTAAACAACCTTGGATAAAACATCACTTCCTAGTTTCTATATACTTGAAGAAAATAGATTTAACTAATATCTAACCCTGCAATCGCCTGCGGCCCGATACACTCAAATCCCCAGTTGATAAAAAGGGGCCATTAAATTAACGAAATGCTTCGAATGCGGTGATTAATTTCTGTAAAGTTGGCGCTCTTCATTATTCGGAGTAAGCAAACCGCTTGATTACCCAGACAGAAGAGCCCGCGGCGAATCCTGGATGTTATCAGGCATGTGTGACACTCGCTGACACATCCGAAATTTCCCCATTTACTCTTCATTCCGCCCTATTATTTTTCCATCGCGTAGGGGGGACATGGGTAAAACAACCGGTTAGTGAAATCTTGACCACCATTTAATTTACCCCATCATAAAAGAATAAACATTTAGATAAATTTGACTTAAAATTCTGTACTTCTATTGCTTACTTGTACATATACATATAGGAAACGGACACGTGTTAAATTATAGGCCCATATCTTTGTTGGATAATTTTGGAATAAAGTCCTTGACTATAATAATTACTAGTAATTATTATTTCTAATAAAAATAATACCTATATACTGTGACTCTCTGCGTTCGGTGCGGAGTATTTATTCAAGCGCCACTGTCTGTTTATAGTGTAGACAGACCACTTTTCCTTACAGGTAGTTCTGTAAGGGCCACGGGTAGCTTCGAGTGGAGACAGGCAGTAAACCAGGGGTCACGTGACTTATATATAGCTTTCATCTACAGTAATATACGGTATATGTTTACAACAAGTTTATTATCATTTATTCTTCAGGACATCTATTTCTAATTCTATCCTTATCTAACAAACAAACTACACGTACTATCTACAGGTTATTCAGTCTCTCTACGTCATACTTGATTAATGATTAAACTATGGTACAATGGGCTTGTGGCGTAGGATTAAGCGGTGAGCGGTTATCAGACAGGCAGTAGGTTACAATTACAGTTGGAGGGAAGAAGCAACAGTGTAAGCATGCGGAACGATCGAATGTTCGAGAATTCAGGTGTTAATCGGAAATGGTCATTAAAATTATTTGATTTACCATACCAGTTAAAGTGAGCGAGCGAGTATTGTTAAATTGGAGTGTACCTTTACTAATGTCGGCGTGTATAATAGAAACGTATTTGTTGACAAGAACGCCTTTCGACCGGTTGTCAACTGGGGAGTTGACAAGAAGGCCTTTCGACCGGTTGTCAACTGGGGTGTTGGCAAGAAGGCCTTCCGACCGGTTGCCAACTGGGGACTCTGAGAAGACGGCCTTTCGACCGGTTGTCAATTGGGGAGTTGACAAGAAGGCCTTTCGACCGGTTATCAGCAGCTATCAACAAGAAGGCCTTGTGACCGGTTGTTGGTAGAAACCGCGATCCGAAGGAATGGATGGTATGGCTTCTGGATTTCGTCCTGTACTGCGTGCTTACTTCTTGTCTCGGATTACGGCTGGAACTACTAGACGGTTCAGGTAGGCGGAGTTGCTGCTGCTGGGGCCTCTTCTGCTTGGAGTCTTGGACGCAGACTGACTGTTTCAGTGTAGGAGTTCTAGTTTTATTAAATCTTTCGGCGCGGTGGGGACCGAATACCTCACCATGAATTTCTGAAGCGTTATCATGTGTGTTCGATATTGTTCCGGCGCGCGGTCGATGATATCGAGCCTGCCTGCGGATAGTTTTCTTGGTATTGGAAATCGTATTTTGTACGCGAGATTTCCCAGAAAATATTTATTTGTATGCACATTGTAAGCAGAACTGAATTGAAAATAAAATAACAATGCTTGTCGAAAAAGAAACGGACCCATACGGTCAATAGTAACTTATAAATACGAAAATATATTCCTACTTAGCTTAATAATTAATACGAGTGGAAAAATATTTCCACTTCGTTACAATACAACAACATGGCTTTCATAACAAGATATTTATCATCATTAATTTGTCACCTTATGAGCAAAGCCGCTCTAAATTCATATTTTATCGTAGGCGAAACCAATGAAATATGTAGAATTAGCGATGACACGACAGCTAAGATATCGCAAGACAAGGTTGCTCGCTAAGCATTGAGGCGTACATTTAGGTCTCGTATATGTTCGAGTGTGTTTAATATGACCTACCCAAGTTGATATATACTAGTGATTATCCTTAGATTTAGTTAGATTATATACTAGACTTAGTTACTCATTAAGCATTACTCGTTAAGAAGATAGTTCAGATATAAATATAGCGATAGCGTCTGTGTATTGTCTGTGGTTCCTTTGTGCCTATAATATTCTCATTAAATCAGTTAATGCACGTAATATACTTTTACTACGGTAAAGTTAGATGCAAAATCACCATAATCGTAAGTAAAACACACCAAGGGCAATATTTTGATATGTGAGATATGTCAATCAGATAAGCTTAAATCCGGATTTTCCTATTGCAGTGGCCGTATCCCGGTCGCCATATTGTAAAATGTGAATTGCTCTATATCCCCGAAGCTATTAGTTTAATTTGCTTTTATATGCATGTATGTATATAGGTCGGAGTGTAGTGGTTCACCTTCACTACAGCACTTAGGCCTCATTAGGCCCCTTGCATCCTTTCTTACTTAGAGTTCTTTTCTTCCCTCTCTATTACGAGTAGCTTGGTGGCAAAGTCTCTTATAATTTATGTATGATAGCATGGTTCTGAGTTATCGAGATTAATCATTCTGTCCTCATTACCATTTATCAGGTACCACACGCCCGCAGCAGAGTGTTCCCAGGTCTCAGGTGGACTGCCACAGCTCGCCCCAAGACTGCCTGGTTACACAACCAATAGCCAGCCAAATCGTTATATTGTGAAGTCAGGATTTTACTGTTACTATGTGTACAATTAATTATGAAATATCCTGTATAATCAAATTAGAAAATTGTATTAATTAGTGACATTACGTACTAAAGCCTTCCAAGATAATATAGCTGCTGTCCCACTTTATCCCAAAATCGTCTCATCGTCCCCCAGCCAGTCAAGCAAACTTTCCTGCTGCTGTAGTCGCTTTTCCTTCTATTAAGGAAGATTGACATATTTCAATTATTATTATATCAGGATTCTGGACACACTCCAAGTTTATGCCGAGCCCCGCTTAAAAAGGTATCTTTAAATTAGCTTCGTTACGGGTACATTGTGAAGAGAAATACGAAATGATAATAGTCAGAGAACGAGTGCGCTGAATTCAACGCATGGTATGCAACTCTTGAACATACAGGCACAGACGGTGAACTCTTACGTAAAAACACCTACTAAAACATATTTTCGAGGTCGCAAAGCGATTCGGAATTGCCAAGTTTGAAAATTTTCCATTTTTCCGCCTTTTTGGAATTTGCCGCAAAAATCGTTCATTTATGTTTAACACGTCTCAGTTAAATCTTGGCATATACTAAACAATAACTTTATTAAACAATAACTTATTGCCGATTATCCGTGTGTCGGCACTGTTTGTCATTTCGTATGTTTAAACAATGAGCATAATGAATTTTTGTGCCTAAAACCAGATCTCATAGACGCATTTATCCCCCTTGGTTAAATGCTAATATTATAAAATGTATCCGCCTTAAATTCAAAGCATGGAAAATCTATAAACGATACAATGACCCTGACGCCCTACTTGAATTTCAGTTTCTGAGGCAAAAATTTAAAAATAGTCATATAGATCATATTTATAGAGTCATATAAATGATATTGCAACAGTATAGAACAGAACTTACGTAAGAATCCCAAAAAATTGTGGCAATTCGTTAACAACATGAGAAACAACAATACCATGCCTAATAATATGACTTTCAAAAATGAAATTATAAGTGATCCTAAAAGCATTGCAGATGCATTTGCGGAATTTTTTCAGAACTCTTATACAGAAAGTAATATTCCTGAATTTACTAACAATGTATCAACGGATAGCTTACAATTAAAACAATTTAGTGAAATTGAAGTCCTCAATAGTCTTAAAAAATTTAAACCTAAAGGCACTGTTGGTCCGGATAAAATACCTGCTTTTTTTCTTACAGATTGCGCATGTCTTCTCTTTAAACTACTCACCAGAATTTTTAATATTTCTATTAATACATGTACTTGTCCATCATCCTGGAAACTCTCTAAAATAATACCTATATTTAAGAAAGGTGAAAAAAATCAAATTGAAAATCATAGACCAATAACTATCATTAATAACTTTGCTAAGTGTGTTGAAATTCTGCTTCATAACTTTCTTTTCTTTCATAACAAAAATAAAATAATACCACAATAGCACGGTTTTATGAAAGGCAGGTCTACAGCCACTAATTTATTCTGTATAGCTATACAATATATAGCTGATGCATTTGATTCTTGTCAATAGGTAGACGTTATATATACGGATTTCTCTAAAGCGTTTGACAGACTCAATCACGTTACTTTACTTAATAAATTACATAACTCTGGTCTATCAAAAAATTTGACATGAGAAAACAATTTGTTCACTCTTATGGTCAACAATCTGTTATAATATCGGTCACTTCAGGGGTTCCTCAAGGATTCATATTAGGACCATTACTTTTTAATGTATATATTAATGACTTCCTAAATGACATTGAGGCGAATTGAGACTTTATGAGACCAATACTTTATGCGGACGATATGAAAATATACCGTACCATTACAAGTCCTGATGATTGTAATAAACTACAATTAGCATTAAACAAAATTAATATTTGGTGTTCACGGAACAATCTTCCATTAAATCCTACTAAATGTAATGTTATGTCCTTTTCTCTTAGACGCGATGTTATCAAATATAATTGTTTGATTGACGAAGTAATTCTACAGAGACCCAATACCATCGGTGACCTTGGCATAATTTTCGATCCCAACCTATCATTTTCAGCCCATGTAAATGATATAGTAGCTAAAAGCTTCAGATCTCTAGGTTTTGTGATACGAAATACTCGTGTCTTTCAAAATTTAAATATCAAATTGTTATATACGGCTCTTGTCAGACCTCACGCTGAATATGCCTCCATTCTCCATTACGTGGTGTCCCCATTTCAACACTCATATTAACAACTTAGAGAGGATCCAAAGACGTTTTCTAAGATATCTTAGTTACAGGGCAGATAATACTTATCCATTGATTGGATTTTCGCAGGAGGAATTACTCTCGAGACATTCATTTGATTCATTAGAAAATCGCCGAATTCATCAGTTAGTTTTCCTCAGCAAACTAATAACAAATGATATTGATTGTGAAAATATACTCGCTCACCTAAATTTTTTTGTTCCTCGTATATCTGCACGACAATCTGTTACATTTTATCTCCCCACGCCTCGTATCAACGTAATGAAGTTTTCGCCGCTGCAACAAATGTGCCATAATTATAATTTATTACAAAATAAATTTGTTTTGTTCAACTGCAATGTGGCTTTGATAAAAAAATTAAAACTGTAAATTGTTTTTACTTAGTATTTCTGTTTGTTAATTTATATTATAATTTGTCTATAGGAAAATGTGTATTTATGTTATTTATGTTATTTTGATATTTTCTTTTTTTGTTTTGTTTGTATTCATGTATGTATTTTACCCATTCAATAATTGGTGTTTACTGTGGAATGGTGTATGTTAAATAAATAAATAAATAATCGTTTATTTTCTTGTATATTTTCATGTGGTCAGAAAGAGATAACATGTTTAATGTTCTATTACATCAGTGAGGTTATCGCTGAAAATTGTAAAAAAATAAGGGACCGATATTTGAGCCTTGCGGCACACTGGAGTAAGCATTGAACTAACTAGACGCAAGACCATTGTGTTTAACGAAAAAGTGGTCCTATTGTAAATACGAAGCACATAATGTTAGTTTATTGGATAATCAAAGAGTACATATGATTTTCGGTTATGGGGTATTATATTGTTCTGTCATGTAGTGTTATCCTAAATGTTTCAGTTATATAGCCGAGATTCACATCTGAATTTACGTCCAAGAATATCCTGTCTGAGAGTATTTGAGATCCATACGATAGCCAAAAGCTCTTTTTATATTGTACTAGTTTGTATTTTGTTGATCTAATTAGATCTATATCTATAGGTACTTTTAGGGTTTTAGGGTAACCTACTATGTAATGAACTTTACACAACCAGTTGCGTAATATTTTACTATTTGTAACTGGTTGTGAAAAGTAAGACGTTTCCTAACGTCAAAGGGTTTGCAAAAGTCTCTACATGTCAAAGTTAGAAAAAAATATTATGTATATTATATATAACACAAGTCTGCATCAAAATATATGGTAAAATTTTTTCTATTAAAAAAAATACGTTAACATACGAAGCTATATGTTATGAACTAAAGGCCACGTGTAAGAATCGTTATTACGGGTGATATCAAAGAAACTTTAAATGCGAAAATTTTAAGATTTTTGATTTTTTTATTATAAAAAAATTTCAGAAAAAAATTGGCCACACAAAGTTGAAAAACCCTTTTCTTCACCCGTATAAAATAACGGCTGTAGGTAACGGCCCTGTACATTATATAAATTATCTTTTTTTAATGTTTTTTACCTTTGTTGTTTGCTTAGTTATCTTTTTTGTTTTTTTAATTTTCTTATGTTTAAAATTAATTAAAATTATTTCCTAACATATATTTTTCTTTTTGCTTTTCTTTTTGACCTATTAAGAGCTGTGAGTTACTGCAGCACCTACATTTTTTCCAGAACGAGAAATCTCGAAAAATCTCGAAGTGTTTTTCTCGATCTCGTCTCGAAAAACCCAATCAATCTCGTCTCGATCTCGTCTCGAAATCGAGACGAGACGAGAAATTTCGAATTTCGAGTCTCGTGAAACCCTAGGCACTCTTCTAAAATAGGTTGGTCAAAGATTATCGTTTGACAAGGGCATTTTTCCTCTTATGTAGTGTTACACTTTTCTGTTGTGTAGTATTATCCTATATTTTTCTATTACATAGCCAAACAGATCTGAATTTATGTCCAAATATACAGTGTGAAAGTTTTTGAGGTCCATGCGATAGCTAAAAGCTTTTTCTTTATTGTACCTACGAGATTGTATTGTTAGTTGATTGTACCACTTGCGATTGTACCATCTGGTAATGATGTACCTAATGCAACGATACATGAAGTTCTCATCAATTTGAATTTGTTATTTATCTCGAAAACTCTGGAAGGTCTTCAAAATAGGGGCATATTTTATATCTTTTTGCAAACGTCGATTGATGATAAGAAATTCTGATTATTTTAACTATTTGATATTTCTAGGGAGAAAGTAAGAGCGAGAGTAATAGTACAGCAACCAGCTTGTAAACATTCAAAGCATTTGTATCATTGGATTAGCTTAAAAATTAATCGCACTTAAATTATTATATATTGTCCAAATAAAGAATATGTTGCGTTAACATATAATCTACAATTCTTTATAGAAATGTGGGTTCTTTAATCCGAAAGGCACGCTTTTAAATTAATATTTTCGAATAGTTGACCTTTCATTATTTTATAGTTGTGTTTTTATTTCTGTTCTCACGAGTGAGATGTGAGGTTTAAGTCTGAAATATTATGTACCAAAATCAACTATTGACACATCAATTAAACCAAAATTCCTGGAGGAGTAATAATATGAAATTTTCTAAAAATTGACTCGCAATGGTCATTCAACCGTACCAAAGCCAATTACAGCTCCTCCTCTTACAGCTCTCTTCTCTATTTTAAATATTATATTGAACTCAGATCAATCACAAAATGAGGCCATAAGTTAAGAGGCTGTAAAAATTACTATAACAAAAAGTTAACGCCGCGTCTCGTGTTGTTAGATGGACTAGTTTTCTAATTTGATATACCGCTCTGTTGAATTTTTTTGCTAATTGGTCTAAATGCACTTGCCAGTTTAGTTTTGGATGAATGTGTATACACTGTATACTTAGGATTTTAACAGTGTGACTATCTATATTTGGCAATAGTATATCTTGAGTTTTATCTTCTTCCATTTTGAGTCTATTTGCTTGGAACCACCCCGAAGCATCCTTTAGACTATTCTCTGGTTTTTTTAAATCTTCATATCTTGAACGTGTGTTTATAAAAGTCGTGTAGTCAGCGAACAATACAGTTTGATTTGACCTAATACATAAAGGTGAATCGTTTATCTAAAGGTCCCAGAACTGAACCTTGTGGAACACCAATGGTAATTGATTGTTTTGTAGAACATTCACCTGTAGGGGGTTCTACATATTGAGTCATATTTGATAAATAGAATTTTAATAATTCCCTAAAACCCGTATTTCGTAAAATTCAATTTTCTTATGATTGACACAATCACAAGCATTATTAAAAGAAGTATTGATAAATTGTGTCCCTTTAAATATAATTATAATACCATATTTAGAAGGCTTCTTGCTCTTTCTGTGTTGCACAATATTATTAGGTAATAGTAAAAATGTCATAGACAACAACTATCCTCATCATTAATTGATTTATTAATTTTGTCAAGATATTAGTCCTATATTCTAAAATAATATATCACGCACATTGCACTTAGAATATAATTAATATTTAAGCCGTTACTTGTTTCCTGACAAATTCCTGTTAACACGCCACGACACTGAGACGCCCACCCCTCAGATCCTGGTTATACGAAACCCACTCATCACATAATTGGAGAGGGATTCCGCCTGAGTGAACTACAGAGTCCTCCTGTAGTTCACTTCTTTAAGCCCATCTATGCAGTTCACTAATCAAACATAAGCCCGCAAGGGAACAATCTATTGACATTCCATTTTAAAAATAATAATCTACTAAAGTGCTTGGAGAAATTTATAATTTAAGAAAATAGTTGAGAAAGTAACCCAAGAAGGGTCACGTGGTATACACCTGGAGAGTAAAAAGGACGGTCTTCTTCGTCTCGGTTAAGGAAACACCAAATGGATATAAGCAATAAACCTCCAAGGGATCTAATTATTCATGATACAGGCTGCTGTTCACGGCCATGAGACGAGTAATTGCAAGCTTACTGTTTATGTTTCATCTAAATATAGTGCAGCACGAGCTACCAGGACTCCTTACACCGCAAATTTAATGTTTATTACGCGAGCCCGACGAAATATATTGAGATGACAATAAAATCTGCTTTATAACTCATAAAACAAACAAAATGGATTTTCTTTACATAATACCTATTGTAATTTGCACTTTATACAAAGTTGCTATTAGGTAATTAGGATGTTATCACATTCAGCCTGGATATGTCATATTATACAGGGTGTTTTCAAAATAAATAGCACGAATGGTACCGGTGGATCTACAATTAAAAAGAACACGTTTTGCACAAAGATGACCTTAGAAAAATGTTCACCCCTTACGAGATACAGCCAAAAAAAGTATAACAGTCAAATTTTACACAAATTTTATACTAATACATGTGCAACTTATGAACATCATTAACGACAGCCGCCTACTTAAATATTTTTTTTGCTATAATCGTATAATGAGAATGGTAATTAATTTTATTTTTTTGTTATTAAACGGTTAGTTTTAAAGCAAAAAAGTTGGAAAGGTAAAAGTTTCAAAATAAACCAGGCTATCTGACACGCATTTTTGAATACTCAATATTTCTCAAACAAATAAGCTGTAGCAAAAAATTATATAGGGGATTCTTATTTCAATCCAGAAAATTTCAAAAAAATATTGATGAGCTGCACATGCATCAGTAGAATATGTGTGTAAAATTTTACTGTTATATCTTTTTTGGTTTTCAAATTAGAGCCGCTATTCAACATCCCGATAAACTTTCGCATAAAACAGCGTCAAAGATGAATATGTCCGACACCAGTATAGAACTTCTTTCATTTATGTACATTGTTTATTAAAATTCGCTTTCTATGCGTAGTCTTACTACATGTTACATTCCGGGATTATTTTCTCTGGAATTCTTGAGAGCTAGAAGTACAAGGTTATCATAATATAAAGGATGTAAAGTAAGTACCTATATAGGTAAATCATAAAGTAAGGGATATAATAAATTAAGTTAAAAATAAAAAGTAAAGGAAATTTCATTGCTTAAATAATGGGATTTCTTATGCCCAACAGTGGCTACCGCAAATGTTCGATATTTCCTCCATTTTGTTGTACAATCATCAACCGACCCTCCAAAGTGTACAAATCATCATTTCGCATTTTTAGTTGAATTGCACCAATTTACCCTTGTGCATTGTTGGTCGTGTTTTAAGCACGAGTTCTTCAAACAGCCCCGTAGTGTGTAAATTAATCCATTGGGTTAAGGTCAGGGAACTTTGGCGGCCATTAATTTACAAAATGTATGCTTATAATGCGATATTGAAAAACGGCTGTTAATAATTCTTTATGGCAACTCCATTCTATATTTCCTCGGAAAAGTACGGATTCAATAGTCAATGGAAAATAAAAGAGTTGCCTGTTTTATTTTCCATAGATCCAGTAAATTCCAATTATTGAAGCTCTTAGATGCTTTACTACAAGTTTAATTTCTGAAGATAGAAAAATAACTTAAATTATATTTTATACGTTATGATAACGCTATATATAGCTCGTAGTAATGAATGGAGGTTATGGAACACGTAATGGAGATGTATGTAATGTAGGCATTTTCTTCACCAAGTAACCAGAAATCTCATATGTTTTTCTCCTTATGGTAAAATAAGGTAGTTTATATATATTATAGTAAAATAAGTGTCGGTGATTAAAAATTGTAACTACCTACTATAAATAAACTATAATTCAAATCTAATAATGAAATTAGAAATGATTTAGCATAGATTTCTCGTTCAAATATTGGACAAGACAATTTATCATCAAACAGTAGAGTACATCAACAAAACTTATCACAAACCTAAAGTAATATATATCAAAATATAGCTTGAATACCAACTTCCAATTCAGCAATAGGCATAAAATGAGACGTGTGAAATTAATAGAAATATTACCTTGTGAATATTATAATTGGATCCAAATTATGTAAAATTTTTAAAATGTCAATAAATGTCATGATGCAAAGATGACTTTGTATGATTTCGATAACATTATACCATACATAAAAGAAGACATTTACTGAATTATGTATAAAAGACAATGATATAATTTAATTAATAAGAAAGAATATTGTAAACTTTACATATAAGAAAGTATAGTGAATTAAGTAAGGTGCTACGTGAATAAACTCAAGAAATTTATTGAGAAATAAAAAAATCGAAAAAAAAATCTAGAGGGATTGAAACAAAATGAAAAAGAAAACTATTATTAAAAAAATAGACTTGGTTACGAGATTAGAATTTTAAAACGTAGGAGAGTTGAATTTGATTTATGGTAAAAATTGGGAAAGGCATAAATTGGTAATCGATAATCAGCTGGAATAGAGCATTACCTAGTTACAGATGCTGCAGCAGAGAAAAGCGGTCTTGTAATTTGTTTCAGATTGGCGTAGAGGCACAAAGACTTAAAGCAAAAGCACATTGAGTCTTCGATAAACAAATTAATGTATCTTGAATAAAATAATAAGTCATGACTAACCTGATGAAAATTAAGTTAAATATTTTTATTTATTTACAAAATTTCATGTTTAAATTGATGTCATATATGTCAATTTTAATATAGGTTAAGTTAGATATAAGACTGATCATAGAAATATTTCAAAAGAACAGAAACAGAATAATTATTACATGTAGTAAAGTCACAAGCAGGTAGAACTATTTTATATTGCATAAATATAACAATTTCGATATTTCCTGAAATAATTTCACAAAGTAACTATTTCTATTACTATTCCATAGATTATTACATTATTTGTGTATGAGGTTAATAAATTGCTACATCGATATATTTATTATATTATTCTTTCTTTGTATTGTATGATGGATGAATTATGATTTTCACAGCTTCCTTTAGATCCCACTACTGAGATATTTAAAAACACTTAGGTACTTAATGAAGGTCCAATAGATGTGTCTTTAAAAATTTTAGATCTCAGCTGTACATACATGAAAATCGAATGAGCATAGCCTGGGTAAAACAAGGTAAAAGTAAATACAATTTATTAAATAAAATAAATTAGTACCAGTATAAATAAAATTAAAATATACCAGTATTCAAAAAACCGCAACAATATATATAATCTTTCTTCCCTTCAGCAACGAAGATGTGACATTTTAGATGAAACGGTGTTATTAAGTTTAATATTCAACAAGGAGGCCGTGGAGCTGAAAATGTCTAAAAAGTTCATCGTTTAAGAAATATTTAGCGTTTTCGATTACGGACGCTGGAATAATTGTTACTTACAAGTACCAACAACATCAAAAAGAAATAACAAACAAAGAATTATTCCACATTTTAGTAAAACGACTGTAATTATTAATGATTAAAACAATAAACTTAAAAAATAACTGAACAACAAACTAACTAATAACTAGTATTTCCTCCTCTGGCTGCTATAACAGCTTCCGTACGCCTAGGCGTGCTTTCAATCAAATTTGTGATAGTGATTTGAGGGATATCGTCCCATTCTTCTGTAAGAGCAATCCTCAATTCATTCAGATTCTCTGGGTTGCGTCTACTAACACGTTGTCCCAATTCATCCCATAAATGCTCAATGGGATTCATATCAGGGCTTTTAGCGGGCCACGGCATCCGATTAATTCCGACATCGTTTAAAAATTGTGTTATCATCACTGCTATATGCGGTCGTGCATTATCTTGCATTAAGAGGAATTCTTCGCCAATGTAAGGTGCAAATGGGACAACATGTTCATTCAAGATCTCTATGTATCTAACTGCATTTAGAGATATATAATATACTAAAAATTTATGAAGAGCTCTCTTGTTATATTATATCTCTGCGGTGTGATGTTCCCTACATAGTTCTTGTCATGTGGATTCTAGTGGGCTCGTGCCTATTTATGTTGGTGGTAGATTATGTTCAGAAAACAGAAGAAGTATAGGGCTGTTTGGGGAGCTGAACATTACTATACTTCAATACTTATTCTAGAGCCCGAAATTAGTTGTTGTCCCTTATTCAACACAACTTATACATTAAAGACAGTTTCAAAATATATTACAGCTTAAAATCAATTTGCTGTAAGACACGCTTCCTTTCATCTTTGTAATTATTTGAGCGTTGTGTAAAATACTATTATGGCATTCTCGCCGGGGCGCCCGAAGGATCACAACGCCCTTCCACTTCGGCCCGTAAGGACTAAATGAAAGGGAAGATTTATCACTTATTTGATTTCGGAAATAATTAAAACAGTGTTGTAGCCCTAGGTAATTTGCTTTCAGGGAACACTATTAGGTAAACATGAATAAACGTGAGCCGATTGTATTAATAAAATTTCTTGGGGGTGATGGTAATGAGGCTCATATATTATGCAGAATGGTAGCAATACGCAACAGTATATTTATTAGATCGAAATATTTGTGTTGGAAAATAGATTTATTTTTGCTGTCACTACAAAATAGAAATAATTTTATTTTAATAAGATCAGGAAGATTATTAGTTTTAATAATAGGTACCTATAGGACCCGTATAGGACTTGCAAGTTGATATAAAATTATCCAGGGACTTTTCGTTTTCGTATAGATGTTATATTAATATAATAATACATAATAATATATCTTCCCCTCATTATAACCACAGTGGTTGGCCCGGAAGTCCGATACTTGTACGGGAGTTGGGACGGCATATTATTATTTGACAAGCCGTATGTAGATTTGCGTATTTGTAGATATATCATACTGCATGCTAGTTGTTTCCAACCGTCATTTATTTCAAAGGACTGTCCTTTATTTTAAAATTATGTCCTTTGTTCTTTTGAAAGGTGTCAAAGGAGGTATAAATAGGTATAAATAGATATAAATAGATATAAATATATATAAATAAATATAAATAAATATAAGTAAATATGAATAAATATAAATTAATTCATGAAAGTTACAAATAAATTTTAAAAAAAGTCCCATACACCACACAAATTCACAAATATTTTATTTTTAAGCTAATGCTATAATATAATATAAAATGTAAAGTTCTGTGCTACATCTGAAAAACGTCGGTAAATCCCCGAGATCCATTATTAATAAAGAAATTAATAAAGATTTGTTTGATTTCATATTATTAGAAATTATAACGAATATTTAACGCACGAATATTTAACGAATAACGCACAGCAGCAATCCGTGGGTTATTGAGGACACTTGACTATTGAGGCTGGCGGTATATCCTGCACCATGCCAATGTGCCTATCATAGCGTACAGTACCTAGAGCTGTTCGCATACAGCACCTAGATAGAGCTGTGTCCTTGAACGCTCCTTCTTACGTAGATGCCTCCTGCACGATAGAAAAGACGTACAAGAGAAACTGGACTAAGTTTTACTGGAATTAGCATGCAGCAGAGCTGCCAAATAGTGCCCAGGCGAAATACACGTTAATACGAACGCGTTTTGTAAGCAAAGCAATAATCCGTGGGCTATTGAGGACCCTCGCGATGCCTTGCTATGTCCTGTACCATGTCAATGTGCCTATCATAGCTTAGCGTTCGCATACAGCATGTAGAGCTGTGACCTTGAACGCTCCTTCTTACGTAGATGCCTCCTCTACACGATAGATAAGACGTACAAGAGAAAACGGCCTGCAAAAGTTTTCCTGCAATTACGCACAAACGGCCTAAATTTTCCTCTGCGGCACTAATTATGTCAGCGCATTAAAAGACAGATTTTTTGCATCACGCCACTGATGTCCTTTATTTCAATAACCGAAAGTTGGTAACATTATGCATGCTGGGAATATAAAATGGATTTGTTGGTGGTGCAGAAGCCATATTTTCATCGAAAAAGCGACTAACATCCTGAAATGAATCAGCATAATTATTGTCTATAATGGTTTGAACATCACAACTATTGACAGATGTGACACAGCCTTCATTAATCGTTATGGATAATGCTCTATATCACAATATGCTCTTAACTGAAATACCAAATATATGGAAGAAAGCCTTTTTTAAATATCTTTATCGTACATAAGTCTTTTGTTACTAAATACTAGCTGGTACCCGCGTCTTCGTCCGCGCAAATTTAACAAAAAATGTTTGTTCAGTTCGCAGAATTTACGAAAAGTTAATTCTTTATTTTTTTTGTAATTTTTGTCTTTTTGTTTTTGAATATTTTTGTGTTTATATATTTTGTTGCTTTTTGTTTGGTTTTTTAGCTTTCTGATTAACCTCATTGAAAAATCTCTTTATATACCATGTTTGGTGTACGATTCTCTTGGGCTAAAACAACAACGCTAGTTAAGTACTTAATACGAACAAATCTTAATGAAAGAAAATTAAACGACGTTAAACATTGATTCTTAATTATTACTTAAAGGTTTCACTGCTAGAAAGTGTAACTAAACAATTTGAATTAAATAGAACGGAGCGGTAGAAAAACAAAAGATACCTAAGCAAACAAAAAAGTATGATCTCACTTATCGGAAACAATTTTAAAGCGCGCGTTGATACACAACCATCCTTAATAGCCTGCTCGCGCGTTCTAGGCCCGCGCGACAGGCAGTCTTTGTGATATTATGTCGTGGGAGGGGGAAGCGGTGGAACTCGCTTTTCGGTGCGGCGACGCAGTACTGGACACTGCTATTTTAGTTTATTTTATTATTACTCGAAGATCGAAGATTATTACTCGAAGCCAGTGAAAATAATCGGCAGATTTACGTTAATAATTAATTATTTATTAGTGTTTATATTGGATTATATAGGATGGATTTTGAATCGGATTTTGTTCACCATTCATGTATTTTACTTTTTTTGCGCGGAACCCTAATTTTTTTCTAAAATAAGAATAGCATAAGTTACTCCTTATAATATCAGGTATCTGCCAGTGAAAGTTCCCTCAAAATCGGTCCAGCCGTTTCGGAGATTAGCCGGAACAAAAATTGTTTTTTTGTTATAAGTGCCATATATACTTTCATATGCATTTTGTGAAAAGCTGTTATTTTGATAGACAATTTTACTTATTTGTACCGATCGAAAATTTTTCTTCAAATAAACTATCATGTCACATCGGTACTTAACATGGAATTGGTTTAATATGTCTTAGACGTGTATAAAAATACCACTGCTTGTAAAAGCCACTCAAACTAATCACGATGGAAGTATTTCATGCGCGACTAGTGAGCGATACATTTTGTGATCCGGAATAAATTTCAGCCTCGTGTACTTCGACTGTAAATTTTCTCATTTCGGTGATAAAGTCAAATATTTAATATACGAAATTTTCCACATGGATTGCGAAGAGATTATTTTTACATTTCCTTGGAATATTATACATTTGCTTGGGACGGATCTGAGATGAGGTATCAGTAGGTAGTCAAAAGCTAAAGATAGAAGCAATAACCCTCCATGTTCGATCTAATGCAATTCGGTCTCAATAATCATTTATATGGAAATAGGTGATATCCCGACGGCCTAGCAATGTGTGATCTCGTTGGAAGGGTTATCGGATCTTGTTTGCGCTTTCGCAGTGCTTTAAACAAAATATCAATATTAAAAAATTAATTAAATAATAATTGGTATTTAGTAAATACCAATTATACCTAAGGTATTTAGTAAATACCTTAGGTATTTGATAAATTCAAAATATACCTACATAATGTGGTTTTAAGTATCTTGTATAAACAAGTAAACAAAAGCGTTTCAATTTCATATTTATAAGATTTAATGGAAAGGTTAGTAAAACATTTATACAAATTACAAATAGTGAAGACATGTCATTGTCAATAAATATATATACATAACATATTTATTAGGATTTCATTATATTTTAAGTAAAAGAAAAATCCTTAAAGTGTACTCTTATATGAAAATTACAAAATTTCCAGATATGTTCTTATTACAAATTTAAACTATTAGAAACAACAAAACAGAACGAGTGCATTCGTAAATGTAGTGATGAGCATTACACCAAAAAATATATAATATTCCGCATTCCACAGAAATGCTACGTAAATTCTATTATTATTATAAAAAACATGAAGTCTGTCTATACAAATATTTGTATCGTGTGTATTTGGACAATACCTTTATTGTTAAATGAGGAACATGGACAAAGTTGCATATACAGTGAAAACAAACAAATAGGTACCTACATATATATATTTATTATAATAACATACATATATAAGTATTGTATATGTGTATGTTAGCGCGAATATCTAAAATACATTACTATGCATAAGAAGTAAGCAATTTAGGTATTTTGTACATAATCAAAAACTATTGAATTAAAAAAAATATAGTCTTTGAGGTTCGATTGTTCTAGGTATTTCTAATTTCCTCTTCCTCAGCGCTTTAATTTTCTGTCTCAACTTTTTTTCCGTGCTGTCGCAGCTAAAGCTGGCAGATGTTTGGGTAGCACATGAAGATGAAGGAGTCAGCATAGGCAACTTCCTTCAAGAGGTGTGAATACCACTTAGGCCTAAAATGATAAAATACCATATTAAAGTAAATAAATACCCTATAATGCTATAGGATTATTAAAAATTACATATAAGCAATATAAAGCCAACGTATAAGTATTAGGTAGGTACCTGCACTGGGTGAAGAGTATCGAGAAGCAGAAGCAGGGACAACAGTAGCTTCAGTACTTTCTTTTAGCGAGGGAGTCATGCTGATATCTGAATTTGTATACATATTAAATTTGGCTTTAATTTGTCGATTTAAGGAATATATCTGAACAATTGTGAACAGTGGTTACATAGGGAATAAATGAATGAAGGCAAACTTATAACACATTTTGTCAGCTTTAATTTAGTATAGAATTGCCTTATCGCTAGGATGCATAGTAACTTACTTAAACTATAGAACTTACTTACATAACTACCTGCAATAATTTATAAAAATTACTTATAAGTACCGGTACTGCATTTATTGAGGATTTGCATTTTTAATGAGATTTACTCTCTATAATTTCCAAACAGATAGGACAATTACCGAATCCATTAATACCTGAAGAACATGAGAAAGTAAACGCAAAGCTGCATGTGAATCGGATCACATAGATAAGCATTTTATGAAACCTTTAATCATGAAGTATCACGTGCTGTAATATACTTCTTTTCGAAAGTAAGAAGGGAGTTGCCAGTCCATGAATATTACAAATGTTTTCAATTACTACTCTCATGCTCTCCATACAAAGTCGTTTTTAAGTTACCTATATTCTGTATATCTGTGCTATATATTCTGTAAATATTTTATTACCGCGTTTCGAATGCTTCATTCTTGCCGATAGAATTCGAAACGTGAATTCTCGCTGCACGAATCCTTTTCGATTAATTTTATTTCCTGCTGCTGTTTTGAGTGGACGTTTAATTAACGTTAATATTACATAATACAGAGACGAATATGAAAGCGAAATAATAAGCGAAACCAATGATGTAAGAAGGGGATGTTCTAATTATCAATCAGTAAATCTATCTATCGTAAATCTCACTTAATATTAGTATATACAATTTAAAATTAAGATTATTCATTGTATTTTAAGATAAAAGAATTTAGAAGAATGGAATTTGGCAGACAACTTAATAAAATGAGAGTTTATGGCAGTTTTTGAAACCCGGGGATATTTTAAAAGGGGGTACAAAAAATTTTCAGCTATATGCTAGAAAATATTGAATTACATAATATACACTCAGTTCCAAAAAAAGTGACAATTTTATATTAATGCAGAATAATGCCCTACCACATACCGCGGCAATAGTGCAAAATTTCTTAGATGCTACGGGTATCACTACATTACAATGGTCTGCGTAGACTAGAAGCTCTCAAGAGTTGCCAGGGGTGGCAATACACGGTATTAAGCAGTTAACCCAGTTTTTAATTTTGTGTTTAATAAAAATGTTTTTCTTAAAATTCGTATTCATTGTAGTAGAAAATTGTTTCAGGATGAGTTCAGTAATTTGGTAGTGATGCAAGGTTTCGACAAAAAAAGCTGTAATTTGGACAATTTCAGATCAGTGAGATAGATCAGTGAATAAAAAAACAGAATGCTTGTAAAAGAAGCGCCTTTCATATAGAGTGTAGCCATTTTCGATATCATTACTTGATTAACACACAGGGTGAGTTAAAAACTAAGAAAAAACATGGTTCGAGGTTTTCCACTACCATCTAGGAGGCTTTGAAAAATTTTCGCCAGCTGTTATCTAGTTCTTTCTTTTTGTATGATGATGTTTAATTGGTTTTTTGTGGCTATGCATATCTATGGCATTTTGCAATGTAGATTTGAAAACCTCAGCTGCTTTATTTGGGTTATTGTTAGGTAAATTAAGTCTTAATAATTGTGAAATATGATTTTTCGAAGGACATTTTTGCCATTTATTGTCGGAATCAACTCAAAAGCGATATCTCGGGAATTTCACCCCAATGACTATTTTTCAATATCCAAGATACATTGGAGAATATTATCAAAATAAATATTTAAGATGGCGACTCTATATATGATACTCTTCGCAGATTCGGGTGTTCAATGCAAAAAACAAGCTTTTCTATTCGACGATTACAAAAAAAATGTATGGCTGTATCCGCAAATATTTTCGTCAGCAGTATTGCATTGTCTACCTAAAATAACTTCTAAACTGCAATATATTGAGCCACCTTCGCCAATGTGGTAATATAATAGCCTCGCCATAGTATAATGCATCGTTGTTGGCGTATGCATAAGATAGCATCTGTTAATGGAAGGGCATTGTATCAGAAATGGCTGATTCGAAACACTGACACTCTGTTTTCAGGGCTTTGCAAATGCTAATGTGTTAATTGAAGAATAATTAATTTAATCAAACGTCTGGCGGACACGGTTCAACCCGTTCCCAATTCAATTATAATGTGGTAGGCCTGGACGAGATGTAGCCGGACGCTACTGACTGCTTTGTGACAGCGCTAAATATCTTAATTAAGTGCTTTCCGGGATTCTTGGTGGTCAAATGTGTTGACGGGGCCAACATTTCTCGCCGACCGATGCCGTTGTTAGGGCAGCCCATTGACAGCAGTGAGACAGCAACGTGAACAGCTCAACGGGGTATTAAATATACTAAGTGGTATACAGAAAATGTGTAGTCTATAAAGGCGACGGAACATGGAAATTTCGTGATTATGCGTCTTGCCTTTGTTTTTAAAATGGTTGTATATCCATTTCTGTTAATTTGGAAACGTCTCAAGAAATGACAATAAATAGTGTCTTCAATTATTAGATAACAAAATAATTTTGGCTGGAGAATGTGTCCGCTAAATATATGGATTGCTACGCAGTCTATACCCTGGTGCCGAAATCGTGTGGAGTGATTCATCACCAGCATATGCACGGCTCAGGGAACAAAATTCCATAGGTGTATAATTTTTTTTGCAATGGGTTCCTCATCTGTAATTGCACAAAACACACTATTCACACAGACTTTTGTCAACGAAGCGCATATATCAACTGCCTCGGTTTTAGTGATTCCAGAATACCGTTCCAATATTCCTTCGTATACATTTTTCATCATTTTCACTTCTCCTCCTGTCAAATTCGGTCGCTTACGATTGGAATTATTGGTTTTAAAACCACCACTACTCTCATTCGTCGCTTCCGTCGCATAAAAACACTAAACACTCGAGTATAACACCCACTGTCGCGCCAAAATATGCATGAAACAGCGCAAGCGTCAATATATAATAATAATAATAATCGTTTTTATTATAATCCAAATTACATAAGTGATTTATTTTATTATAATTATATACAATTGGGTTATAAAGGGTAGAGTTCAGAGAATCTTAAAAGTTCTCTGTTCTTTCACTCAACCCAGAAAAAGAGAATGTATTCATGCAACCTAGACATAATTAATTTAGTTATAGGTTAATATATAAGCAATTAGTTAATTTAATCATTTTAGACGCAGCAACAACCTATATGATAAAACTTTAACTAAAATTATATATTTCGTGTTACGTTTCTCGTAACCTTTTGGGCTAGGGTTAGTTTTAATAAGACCACATTCTCTCACTACAACTAACTTATTTATTTATTCATACTATTGCTGTGACACCTTTGAGGAACACCTATCATTATTTAACAAATTAATATTACTTACATTATTCCCTTCACTAAATCTACCCCCATGGCTTCAGTAGACGTGTCAACTGGTCTATCACAATTCTGCAAACCCACTAACTCTTCCCAGCTTGCTATCTCCCCCCAAAGACCTTCCATTTCCTATTTTCTTATCACCCGGGGATAAAAGCCAGTCTAGCAGATTCACTATTCAATAAGTTCAATGTTTCCTTTAAAGTTCCATTCGAAATATCTTTACTCAGCAAATAAACTGTGATGCCAATAAATGATATAAGATATCTTACATCCTTTATAGCATCCGGAATTTATTCATTATTAACATGGAACTTATTTGACTTTGTAAAATTTATAATTATTATGCATTAATTTACTATACAGTGTGTTTTCTAATTTGTTGCCAAAATATGTTTATTTTTATATTTGGTTATAATTGTGACATTATGTTTTGTAAAAAACATTTTAGGGCGTATCTTAAAACTTGTGTATGGCAGTATCTTGAGATCATCAGAAATGGAATTGTAAAGAGAAGCTATGCGATATGAGAATCCAGAACGAAATTCGCTGGTCTTGTGCTTTGGGATGGTAAGCGTTGATTTGTGCCTTATATTAATGTTATGCACATCTGTTCTGTAGGTAATTTTATTGTACAAGTAAGGGGGTTAATAAGGGACTTAGTTAATAGCATTTTGTGAAAAAGCAACAGCTGTGGAAAAAGTTTCTAGTTTTAATATTAAGCTAACCAGTTTCCCTCAGACTAGAGGACACCGATTCGTATTTTCTAATTCTACAAATTAGTCTAATACAACTATTTTGTAACCGTTGTAATCGCTGGGCATCGACTTGACGTAGGAAAGGGTAATATACAATTGAGGCATAATTTATATGCGACAACACAAGAGCTTCACATAACAACCTTTTTGTTTTCTTTGTTAACATATCCTTACTTGCATAAATAAATTTTAGATTAGCAAAAGATTTCTAAATAATATGGTTAATATGTTCTGTAAATTTTAATTTTGAGTCTAAATATAGACCTAGATTTTTTGGTACATTTGTTATTCAAGGTGGTCGTTTTTTATATTAATATTAACCCGTTCCATACACCTTTCTCTTGCTTGTTTCCTACCAAATATCATTACTTTGGATTTCGATGAATTTATTGATAAACAAAAATCATTTGATAACTCAATGAGTGATGATAAATCTCGATTAACTCGGTTACAAGCATTTTCAATGTCATCATCTTTAAATGAATAATACAGCTGATTATCATCAGCATAAAAATGTCATTTGCAAGTCTTGAGAGCATTTTGAAACTTAGCTGTGTATAAAATAAACATGAGAGGGCCCAATATCGATCCTTGTGGGACACCTTGACTTACTTGTAATATATCGGAGTTTTATTATTAACAGTAACTTTTTGATATCTGCCAGTAATGTATTGTTTGATTAACTCAATTGATTTTGGACAAAATCCAAAGTAATGTAATATTGCCAGCAGTAGCCGTTGATCTATGCGATCAAATTCTTTACTATAATCTAGTAATACTAATATAGTAATGTCATTATTGTCTGTTGACTGAACAATATCATCTACTACTTTAAACAATGAGCTTGTCGTACTATACCCTTTGCGAAAACCAGACTGATTTGAAGGTAATATATTATACAATGCCACGTGCTCTCTAATTTGTTGGTTCATAATTATTTTACTTACTTTAGACATAGCTGGTAATATACTGATTGGTCTTAAGTCTGTTAAATCTGAGACATTATTAGTTTTTGGTAATGGTATTATTTTAGAACTTTTCCAAATAGATGGATAAACATCATTCTCAAAACAGCAATTGATAATATGAGTTAACAGCGGCAGAATATACGGACACAGATATAAAAGCAGTCCAACTCCAATACCGACGACACCAACTGCATCAGATTTAACAGATTTTAGTGCTAGGTATATTTGATATTCGGTAACCATTTTAAAGGTGAAAGTACCGGTATTACATCTGATATTATTATTGTAGAATTCAATAGTTTCTTCATTAACGCTAAAATCACTTTTACTGGAGTTTATAAAATAATTATTAATAATATTAGCATCACCATCTGTGTCTGGGATCTGTTGATGTGGTTTTATTTTATGTACATTTAATGATTATCTCTCCATATATTATTATTATTTCTCAAAGAATATTCAAGATAAGCTTTTTTCTCTCTAGAAATAGAGGCATTTGTTTCATTACGAAGCTGTTTATAGTAGTTCCAGTGTGCTGGTAATTTTGAACTTTTATATCTGAGGCCGGCTCTGTTCCTTAACTTGATCATTTGTTTTATTGTATCAGTCAACCGTGGTGATTTTTTCCTACTTATTAGTATGGTTTTTATTGGTGCGTGTTTGTCAAATATATCAATTATGAATTTATTAAGTAGACCAATTTTATCTTCAATATTATTTAAATAATACAATTCCCCGGTTGGAAGGGTACAAAAATCATTTAAAAGATTATCGTGGTTAATATTTTTTATATCTCGAAAGGTATACCTGAACGGCTTAATTTTAATTTTACTTATATCTAGCATACAAAATATAAGATGATGATCAGATATTTTGGAGATGTCGGAGACACAGATATGTATGAATCACTCCACACTCTTTCGGAACCAGGGTATATATGCAATTACACAGGTGTTCTAGTGCCGGAGTATTTGCACCTAATTTCATATGTATTTGATGTCCGTAATTCAAATATGGCATTAGTTTTTGCCTAGGGGCTCAATTTCTTAAGATATAACATTTTAGTGCAATATACGTTACACTATTTTAAGTTACGTCCATGGATCAAATAAAAAAATTAACACGGAATTTTTATTACTATATTATACCAACATTATACAAATATAGAGGAGAAAGTCATCCATGAAACCAACTAGTCACTTAACACTACGGAATATTCTTTTCCGTGACATTCTTGAATGTATTTTGAAGCAGTCCATTTTTAAACTCATGAGTTTAAAAATTCCCCACTTCTCAACCCACAACCCACTTCTCATGATTATCTCATGAGAAGTGGGCGGAATTATCTCGCAACTGAAAACCTCGAACCATGTTTTTTTCTTAGATTTTAACTCATCCTGTGTGTTAATCAAGTCATGGTATCGAAAATGGTTACACTCTATATGAAAAGCGCTTCTTTTACGAGCATTCTGTTGTTTTATTCACTGATCTATTTCGAAAATTGTCCAAATTACAGCTTTTTGGCCGAAATCTTTCGTTTATCCCGCACATTAAATTATTGTAGGATCACATTGTCTATGAAAATATGGTTACCGTGGTCATAGCAATTACTCACTATTTCACTCTATTGTTGTGTCATTGAGCGTCAGTAAAAAAGTTTTAGAGACTGTTACGTAAAATACCTCAAATAAACTCTGAACAAGTAGCAAGATTAGTTGCATTAATAAACGATGGACGTAGTAAACGTTACGCCGCTCGTGCAGTGGCAGTTCATGAAGCGACTGCTCGAAGAGCGATCCGCAAGCACGAACAAACAGGAAGCACTGCTCGGAGGGTGGGTTCTGGTTGCCCTCGAAAAACTTCCCCAAGAGATTATCGTTTCTTGAGATTACGGATTTTACGAAATCGATCAAATACTGCTGTAAATGTTCATTTAGATCTTTGCCAAATTCGTGGTGTTGCAGTAAGTAAGCAGACGCCATGTAGACGTCTGTTAGAAGTTAATTTAAAAGCTAGGAGACCTGCAAGAGGCCCTAAATTATTGCCTGTACATCGTGCTGCTCGAAGAAATTTTGTTGCAAATTATGGACAATGGAATATTCATGAATGGTCGAATGTATTGTTTACAGATGAATCAAGGTTTTGTCTTAACTTGGTGGATGGAAGAAAAAGAGTGTGGAGAAGGACTGGTGAAAGGTTTAGTCAGAGCTTAATAACAGAATGCGAAAGTTTTATTGGTGGGTCTGTTATGGTGTGAGGAGGGATTTCAACAAATGAAAAGACACATCTTTATGTTTTTCTACTGAGACAGTCGATATCAGCCCGAATCTACATTGACATTTTACAGCAGTGTGTCTTATCTCATGCACAGTTGGTGGGCAATAATTTTATATTAATGCAGGATAGTGCCCGCCAACATACCGCGGCAATAGTGCAAAATTTCTTAGAAGCTACGGGTATCACTGCATTACAATGGCCTGCGAGAAGCCCCGGTGTGAACCCTATAGAACATTTGTGGGCTGAATTAGGGAAAAGGGTAGGTACGTTCTAGCGAGAGGCCTCCGGAAAGTCTTGCTGAAATGGCACGTGCATTAGTGGAAGAATAGGATCGTATATCAATGGAAACCATAATTTCCAGTATGCCGCGTAGACTAGAAACTCTCAGAGTTGCCAGGGGTGGCAATACCCGGTATTAAGCAGTTAACCCAGTTTATAATTTTGTGTTTAATAAAAATGTTTTTCCTAAAATTCGTATTCATTGCACTAGAAAATTGTTTCAGGATGAGTTCAAAAATTTGGTAATTATGCAAGGTTTCGGCAAAAAAACTGTAATTTGGACAATTTTAGAGATAGATCAGTGAATAAAAAAACAAAATGCTCTTAAAAGAAGCGCCTTTCATAGAGAGTGTAACCATTTTCAATACCACTACCTATACCACATGGTGAGTTAAAAACTAAGAAAAAAACACGGTTCAAGGTTTTCCACTACCATCTCGGAGGCTTTGAAAACATTTTCACCTATAATTTTTTTTGAAATACAAGATAACTACCTACCAACCAAAAAAAGAAATAAAAAATCAATATATTTAGATATGACCTAGGCTGCTTACAGCTTTATTTTTGCGCAAGAGAACTTGAGCCTTTAGAACTTTAAAATGCATATTTTTTATTCTTCATAATTCATAATGGGGAAAGCACTCATCAGCAAGTGTCGCATGGTTCAAAATAAAATGAATTTGCTCGTACTTTAGTGTTGGTGAATTTATACTATATACAGAAGAAATGAAAGCAAACACCAGTTTTTGTTTTAGGGGGACCAGTTGTCTAGCCAAAGAGTTATGATTCTGGCATCCTTGTTAATTAAAAAGAAAGAATAAAAGGAGATTATTATTTCTTCTTTTTTCCTGCCAGCTATACCCTCGTGCCAAAAAGGTGTGATTGGTTTGAGGAGTCCTCATGTTAGGACAAAATACAAGATTGTCTTCTTCAGAAAAGAAGGGTAGCAGATCCACTTCCGTTGTATGTTAAAAGGTAATTTTGGTTCCTTCTTCCAGCAAAATTTTCACCTTCAACCTGGAATTCAGTAATTCAGAAGCTTCTTTTGAAAGGTTGAGATCTCTGGCGAGGTCATTTGGCGAAGCGAACTCATCCTGGTTGAAATGTTGAGGAATTGATCACATCCTCTCATAATAACTATCACATTCATTAGTACCATAAGCGTGATCAGTAAAGGGACAACAATTGTTCTCACACAGCTCTAGTAGCTGGTGAAACGTTGGAAGCAGCACTTACTCTGAGTGAAGGACCGGGCGTTTTGCTAAATCTGGATAAGTCCACTTTCTACGGTTGTTTCGATTCATTCCAGTAATATTTACTAAACAGAAATAGCAGTCATCCAAGTGGTTTTTGAGGTAGTCCGGTAGTCCACTGTCGCAAATGTTGTGTACAAGTTTTACAGACCTGATGTGGTGCCCAGGTTTTATCTTGATCACCAAGCCTAACAGTTTTAGGTTAACTTTATTACCCTTTATTACCTTTAACAACACTTTCTTAAACATAACTATCATGCGGAGCCATCAACTTCGATCTACCCTGCACGGCGAAACTCACAAACTAACCTTAAGTCTAGTTGAAGCGTTGACGGTTCCTTAAGAAGTTATTGGATGCTTTCTCCATCTGGTGGATTTTCTTGGACAACTAACTAGAGAGCAGACTAGCAATAGGGCAAATATACAGGAACCAATCCTTGTATATGTAATTTAAAACGTCACAAAATGGAATTGGAACTGCATACTTTATATTGGACTTGCAACTTTCATGTTTTCATGTAGAGAAAAAAACTTTTTTTCTAAAAAAAGTAGAGCAGCTGGAGAAAACTGATTTCATATTTAAATTCTAAAATCCTAGGCACCAAATGTTTTATTTTTTTTGTAGGTCTGTGGTATCTATAATCCAGGCATAGTTTAGTTGGTTGGAAATATATTTCCGTCTATGTATATTTTCATAAAAATCATTCCCTAAAAAGTGAATTCCTATTGCTATATCATTAAAGTGACGGTGTCCTCAAATAAAATGAGGCTTTATTCAAAGATCGAAGTGCAAATATATAAAGCTAAAAGAACATAAATATATTGACGTTGCTGGAAGAACCAAATCTGATTCTTGCTCGCAAGTTAGCGTGTTGCTTTACGCTACATTTGCGATTTCCACTTTTATGTATCACAGGTGTCTACTTTATTTCCTTTCCTACATTCACGAAATAAAAGTTGACGGCGATATGAAGCTCGGTTTTCCACTAAAAGTGCCATTATATAGCACATTTAATGCTCAACATCTGTCAGAGGAAATCATATACAATAAGATGATTGTAATTACTTCAACTAGAATGTATGTATCACAAAAAAATATAAACATATAGCTTTGAAGTTGTTCGAGTAGGTAATTTACTACACGCAGAGGGCGCGTCCCCCGAATAACCTATCACGCATAGAGAATATTATGTTACTTACCTACTTCTATTTAAATTATTTAAACAACATCTAATGACTGCAAGTATAGATGCGTCTACACCAAAATAAAGCTAAAATTATAGGCAATATTTTTGATTCTATGCATATTTTATAATAATAATCATTTTTATTATAACCCAAATTACATAAGTGATTCAATTTATTACAATTACCTATATACAATTTTATTGGGGTATAAAGGGCAGAGTTCAGAGAAACTTAAAAGTTCTCTGTTCTTCCACTCAACCCAGAAAAAAGAGAATGTATTCATGCAACCTAGACATAATTAATTTAGTTATACGTTTATATATAAGCAATTAGTTAATTTAATCATTTTAGACCCAGCAACAACCTATATGATGAAACTTTAACTAAAATTATATATTACGTATTATTCCTTGTAAAAAGCATTTTTTAAGGCGTATCTTAAAACTTGTGCATAGCAGTATCTTGAGATCATCACAAATGGAGTTGTAAAGAGAAGCTATGCGATATGAGAATCCAGAACGAAATTCGCTAGTCTTGTGCTTTGGGATGGTAAGCGTTGATTTGTGCCTCATATTAATGTTATGCACATCTGTTCCGTAGGTAATTCTATTGTACAAATAAGGGGGTGACTAGCATTTCGTGAAAAAAGCAATAGCTGTGGAAAAAGTTTCTAGTTTTGATATTAAGCCAACCAGTTACCCTCAGACTCGAGGACACCGATTCGTATTTTCTGATTCCAAAAATTAGTCTAATACAACTATTTTGTAACCGTTGTGGCATAATTTATATGCGACAGCATAAGAGCTTCACATAACAACCTTTTTGTTTTCTTTGCTAACATATTCTTATACATGCATGCATTAATTTTAGATTAGCAAAAGAAATCTTAATAATATGGTTAATATGTTCTGTAAATTTTAATTTTGAGTCTAAATATAGATCTAGATTTTTTGTTACTTCAAGGTGGTCGTTCTCTATGTTAATATCAACCCGTTCCACACACCTTTCTCTTGCTTGTTTCCTACCAAATATCATTACTTTGGATTTCGATGAATTTATTGATAAACAAAAATCATTTGATAACTCAATGAGTGATGATAAATCTCGATTAACTCGGTTACAATCATTTTCAATGTCATCTTCTTTAAATGAATAATACAGCTGAGTATCATCAGCATAAAAATGTGATTTGCAAGTCTTGAGAGCATTTTGAAACTCAGCTGTGTATAAAATAAACACGAGAGGGCCCAATATCGATCCTTGTGGGACACCTACTTGCTTTACTATAATCTAGTAATACTAATATAGTAATGTCATTATTGTCTGATGATTGAACAATATCATCTACTACTTTAAGCAATGAGCTTTTCGTACAAAACTCCCTTTGCCAAAACCGGACTGATTTGAAGGTAATATATTATTCAATACCACGTACTGCCTAATTTGTTGGTTCATAATTATTTCACTTACTTTAGACATAGCTGGTAATATACTGATTGGTCTTAGATCTGCTAAATCTGAGACATTATTAGTTTTTGGTAATGGTATTATTTTAGAACTTTTTCAAAGAGATGGATAAACATCATTCTCAAAACATCAATTGATAATATGCGTTAATAGCGGCAGAATATACGGACTCAGATATAAAAGCAGTTCAACTCCAATACCGTCGACACCAACTGCCTCAGATTTAACAGATTTTAGTGGTAGGTATATTTGATGTTCCGTAATCATTTTAAAGGTGAAAGTACCGGTATTACATCTGATATTATTATTGTAGAATTCAATAGTTTCTTCGTTAATACCAAAATCACTTTTACTGGAGTTTATAAAATAATTATTAATAATATTAGCATCACCAACTGTGTCTGGAATCTGTTGACGTGGTTTTCCTTTATGTACATTTAATGACTAATTCTCTCCATAGATTATTATTATTTCTCATAGAATATTCAAGATAAGCGTTTTTCTCTCTAGTAATAGCGGCATTTGTTTCATTACGGAGCTGTTTATAGTAGTTCTATTAGGACTGAACGTTATGAATTTATTCGATAGCATTTAAAGGAGTTGCTCTAAAAATATTAGTTTTTAAAAAAATATATCGGGAAATACCAAAAAACGTGTATATATTGTAACAAATATTTTTAACCACCTCTTAATCTTAAGTACAAACAATTTGGCGTTTGAATAGCCTGGCTATCTCAAACGGTTACCGAGTTACAGTAATTTGAAAATTTCCCCTTTGGTGTGAACGACGTGTTACTGAGCCAGCCAAGAAGGGGTTCAATGTTCAAATGTTCGAATATTAACAGATGCAATTTGTCACTTGCTTTATTCATTTCAAGCTTACGAAAATACATATAGGTCCTTTCTATTATTTCATAGCAAACAAAATATGAAATTGAGAGAAAACAATATATAAGTCGGTATATGTAATATATCACGTTATTTCTTCGCATAGGAACTATTAATTAAACTCCTTGAGGGAAACTGTATGTGGTTCATTAACCAGTACTCGTTCGTGATGTAGATATAATTTTCTTCCATAATGGCTGAATTACGTTGTTCCGGGGTAATAGGTTTAGAATTCGCTGCTGGCTGGGGGTAAAATGGCTAATTTGCCATTAATATTAAATGAATTTGAGGAGATTGTATGGCAGGTGTTGAGATTTACCTTCTTTTATGTGGCCTGATTCTTTTAGCCGCCTTATCTGGAGTATGAACGTGTTAATTAAAATTTTTGAATTTTGCAGCGTGCGTAATTTAAATTGTTTAATTTAACCAATAAATTACGACAAAGCATTGGTTAAATGAAACGCAGAAACAACAAGCATTCTTTGGAACGAGGCAATAATAATTTATTTCATAAATACCGCCAAATAATATTACTCAAAAATGTTATGTACTCAGAATAATAGGCCAGTAGGCTTAAAATTCAAATCGGAAATATGTGCTACAAAAGGTTATATTGTTTTAATGGCTTCATTTGTTGCCTATCCTATCCTAGGATTCCCCCTAGGCGGAGTTGTGCTAAAGTGGTGTCGGGTAAAAATGTACCCCCAAAAGGGGAATTTTTCTAGACCAGATGCATCAATTAGTGATGATTATATTTCATAATAACATAAATTATAGTTAAAGGTCAGAAAGGGGAAAAATAGATAGGTACCTACACTAATTTCATAGACGTCGACGTTTGGTTCTCGTTGGGCCACTCGGCTCCTGAAAGTCTGTATTTTTCATGGCCCCATATATGCAGTCTTCGTCGGTCTTCGTCAACATCTGGTTCGTCATTTGTATCTGGTTGTAGAGAGCTAGTGCATAAGTTCCCCTTGCAGTTGGCACAAATCAATGAGCAATTAATCCCAGCCTTCCAATATCCACAACCGTTGTTGAATTTGCAGCAAATTGTGGTGAGAAAAGACTGTGGAGCTGGTTCCTTGGAGGTAGGAACTGGGTCAACACGAAACTTTGAAGCCTGCCATCCCCAGAGCAGCGGAACCATCTGGTGTCCTACACATATTTGCACTTGTAGGTAAGTCCTCAAGCAATGTTGGCTACTTTAGATATTAGTGGTAGGGATGCCAGGTTGAATTTGAATATCACTAGGGCTTTGGGAAACAGATCGAATGGCAATTTATCTAAAGTATCTCCTGACCTACCTCCATAGAGGGTTGTTAAAAATCGTAGGCCAGCTTCGGCAATAGCTTGAGTGTCATGTTCAAGGAAATGTTTGATTTCTTCGAGAAGACATTTATTTTCGAACAAGAGCATGACCACCTTCTTCTTACACTGCCTGAAGAGTACTTAAGTTGCGTCACCGTTTACTTATGGCGTGGAGAAATATGAGCGTTCTGATGTCTGCCAGTTTCAAGCTGTTGGGACCAAATACTTTTGATGGGGTTATTCCTCTTGCAGGTTTTGAGAAATACGTGTTTGTTGATACTGTGCCTAGGGTATTGAGCATGATGAGGAGGTCCGTATCCTCACCAAATACCACAACCTTCTCATACTCATACTCTCATACTGTGATACCTCAAGGGGCGTGGCAACAATTAGGTGGTCTGCGTCTGGTTTTCATATGTTTTCATAAGTTTTCATATGTATATAAAATTTGTCCAACTTTGATGAGTGTGAACGTATTACGCTACTGGCCTATAATGCCCTTATTGGTATCAGAAAGTTCCCAAAAAGTCTGAGTTGGGGAAAAGGCGCCTTCGAAAAAACCGATGCCGTATTGAATTTTTCAGGTTTTGGCTATATCTTTTGAACTAATCGTCCTAACGAGGTCACTGCCAATCTGCCAAATTAACTAGCCTCGATTGCGGAATTAAAGAAATATATATTATATTAAATGAGTTATGGGCATTTATACAGCATTTTTAAAATGTATTATCGCGAATGTGAAAAAAAGAGGTTAAATTGCGTTCTGATCTTGTTATATAAAAAAAGGTTCATGATGATTTTGAAGGATAATGAAGGAAAGGATAGCGATGAAAATTGGGATCTCACAGCGCAGCCCAGGAGATTTAATGTTGGAAAGACTACGATATTTAGGACCCTATCAAGTAAGAATATTGTCTTACAGACAAAGAGAAAAGCTCCAAAATAGTTAGAGAGAATTCCCAGATTTTGCCGCTCGTTGAGCACTTGAAGGGCAATTATGGTTTCTCCACGGACAATTGCGAGAATGTCCCTGATGATATCAGATTAAAAACCAAAAAAAAGTTTGAGGACAAAATTTTGATATGGGGTGCAATTTCTGAGGCTGGCTTCATCTCGCAGTCCTAATTGGAGTTATTTGGGGCGAAGCCTTAAATGCAGAGCGTTATGTCCATATCCTGTCCAAATACTGAGTCGGAAAGTATATAATAAGGAATGGATAGCAGAAAATGATCAATTATTGCGACGCCGTACGATGCCGTATCCATAAAAAATAGAGAAATCAACGCTGCGACCATCCAAAAGATAATGCAACGCATCAGATGAATACTTAGGCAAATACAAATAATAATGCCTTGTCGATTATTTGAATTTTGTTTTATAATAAAGATAGATAAGATATATTGTTTAAAAATGGGATAAAAATACGTTTTATTTATAAGTCAGTTTCGGACCATACGTTAATGAAATAATATTTGTTAACCTCAAATAATTAGAGCAAATCCTTTTAAAGCTATATAAACAAGATAAATGCACATGCATATATTTTAAGTGGTGCGATAGCTTTCAGTGGGAATATTCCGCCCATGAAGTAGCAAATTTCCGTAAATACATTATTCTTTTAAAGGGTGCGATGAAGTTTATATGCTAAATTATGGAAGAGTGCTTTTAAGCACATTAGCGAAATGCAATTAAAAGTGATTTCGGTTGTAAGAGCGTTAGCGAATGTTTACTATGTCAGCTTTTGCTTTTATAGCGTGAAATGGTTTGTTTATATGGCATATGGCACACAAAGAAATATTGAATCAATTCAAATAAATGTAACTAATTCGCTGTCAGTGTAAATTTGACGATATAAATTATATATCTAAGCAATTCATGTTTTGTGATACGAATTAAACACCTTAAAATATGTAATACCTAATAAATAATAATTAGCTATGATTTATCAAATATACAGGGTGTCCCATACCTTTTTACGTCTACAAACCTTATTTACCTCGTTCGTTACCACCGCAAAAACCAAGCTGTAATTATTTTAATTTTGTTGAAACATCAACAAAATTACAATAATTGTCGATTTGAAAATTGTAGATTTGAATAATTTCTTAATCGCTACATCGACGTCTACATCGATGTCCTCTTCAGATGCTTGCATTTGCGTTTTCGCAGTTGACTACAGTGCATTCTTTGTAAAAATGTGGCATTGAATACCCACTTCCTGCAAACACAATTTCCAAGGCAGCCTTTCAAACTTCCACAAGCTATCCGAAATAGAAATGCTTCTATAACACAAACTATCAAAGTCGAAAAAGTCCCGATAACTGAAGAAATGGTCATAAGTTAAGTGTTGTTTTTTTATTTTCCTTTGCAACAACAAATTACATTAATTTTACAATTTAAAAAACATGTTTATTGTTATCATATAACTTTAAAATTGCATTGTGCTCAATAAAAATAAAAATGTTTCATTGATGATTGTAAAGAAAAGAGTATTTATAAACAAAATCGGTAAAAACGACAAAAAATAGCCAACTTTTAACGGCATAGTCAATTTTTCACATCTCATTATCACGGTTGGAATGTCTACTTTCTTTTCTCTGAAGCAATTCCCTTACATATCGGACCTAAGAAAAATAATAAGGCAAAAATGCAAAATGCCGAAAAAATATATTTGAGTGTTTTTTCAAATTTCAAATTGAGTTCAAACTCGAACATTTTTTTTTACGACTTAAATGCTATCTAGGAATCCTAAAATCAAATCTTCCAATTATTTCCGGGCAAAATTACTATCATGAGCCATGAACTAACTCCAGTAGGTAGTAGACATTTTTTATCACAATCAGTTGTGATCAATAGAGTCGACGGATGTGGCGTTTTCCAGATATTCCAGGTGTACAGTACACACCCCATATATAAAATATTGAGTTTATAATTCATATAAACAGGAATATATTGAACGCTGTACTATACGCGTGGCATAGAGTGCAGAAGTTGACTTTTAATAAAAGTGAATGTAATTAGCCTTCGATAATCTGTACAAAATTACACATAATTACCCATGCGTAGTAATTGAACACTAATGGAGCTTTTAATATGGTAATCTAATAAAGAGTTCCGATGCCAACTCTATTAGCAACACGCTAATGGGCTAGCTATTGCTTAACTTGCGTTCACAAGTTCACATATATAGCAAAACTGTGCAAAATGTTCGAAGCAAATTCTGCATATAGATATGCATTTTTATAAAAGAATTCCGCTAAACGGACTAGTCGAGTTTCCTTGTTTTTCGAGACACTGGGAACAGAAATCAAAACTCGAGCAAACTCGAAAAGCTGTTTCCCCCAATAAGATAAAGCTATTTGTGCAATAAGATAGGAAGTGACTTTATTGCATGACTGAAATTTTAAATATAAAGATAATACTAGAAAACATAGAGTAACGTTCTAATAAAACGTGTAATTCAAAAGACAAGAAAACAAGACTTCTGATTCCGCGCGATCTGTATGAGGGATCTAAACAGCGATAAAATTGGAGCGACCCGGAACTAGCAGTCACGTCACAAGCTACAATATTAGGTAGGCGTTGCGCTGGAAAGCGGCCGAATGAAGTATATCAAGCGATCGAGTGCTGGGATCTCCCGTAGTCGACCGAATCGGTCTCCTCGTAGTTTGTAAATTGTAGTCTGTGGCGTCACGACTTTGAACCTGTTTGAAACGGTTCGCTCGCAGGCGAGACTTTAATAATTAGTAACAAATTTATTATTGGGAATTAAAGCGTCATATTTTACATATCTTATTTTTCGGTATGATAGAACATTCTTATTCAATAAAAAAGGGAATTTTCCCTATTGTGAGGTGGTTTTGATATAGAATCCATTACAGTTGTTACATGGGGTATTATATATAAGGTTGGGATTTTTTAGGAGAGGCGTTTTACTTTTTAGAGGTGTGTATAGTTGGTTTAGGAGTTTCTGTGCTTTTGGCAAATATTTATGTTGTATTTTGCAAGTATTGATACTATTTTTTCTGATAGTTCTTGATTATATGGTATTGATATGCGTTTATTGGTTTGAATTGGATTTTGATTGTTATGTAGATTTGTTTTGTTATAAAATGATTTTATTCTTTGTTTTGAAAAATCGGCTTCTTAGGTTTATTGGATAGCTATTGTATTTTAGAGTCTTTTTCGGTTTTTCTATGGTGATTGGTCTATATTTTGGACTTGTTAGATGGGAATTAAAATTAAGGTACCTGCCTGACCATGTAGATTTGGTATACCATTTATGGTATACCTATTATAATATTATATAACCCTATCATCTCAAAGTATATATGGATATACTTTGAGATAAAAAACCCCAAAAAAAATATTTAAACAAACTTAAAATCACAATGTAACTTTCAATTCAAACAATAATTCTTAATAAATTATCTAATTTTCTTCAACCTAAATAACAAGAAACCTAATAGTAAAGTGTTATGTATTTTGGGAATGCCAGGTGCCATCTACTGACACCTCACAAAGCTTCATACTCCTGCTAATTGGAGAACAAATGAATTTTTAATAATTGACAAAGAAACCTGCAACCGATAAAGTTTTCAAACACCTACCGGTCGGAAGATGTACCGCCTAAGTCTGAACCCCGCACCAAAGACGCGAAATACCCCAGTGCACCCGATGCCAACGTTATGGTCACACTAAAAGCTTCTGAAATCAAGTTCGGCTGCGTAGAGTGCGAAGGAAACCATCAAACCACATAGTGTTCAAGGAAAGAAAGAAAAACCAGGTAAAATGCATACTATGTAACGGAAATCATCCAACAAATTATAGAGCGTACACCATTTATAAAGAATTGCAAAAGAATAAATACTCTCAACTATGGAATACATTGGCAAATAATCCAAACCATCTACATATTTCAGACCAGAGTCATGTAAATCCAGAGGTCACTTATGCACAAATAGTAAGGGATAACTTGCAGCAAATACTACCCCTTCATAACATGATGATAACAGTAGCCTATGCGACAACAGTCAAACGAAATGCTTGAACTCAAGGATGCTGAAGGGCCTCATGCAACAAATGGGGACAATGCTTAACCTACAGCTCACAGCTTTAGTTGCAAACAAACAATAGGACAAAAAATCCTCAGAATATGCCATTAGAATGCCAATGGCCTGATACAACATAGACAAGGAATTGTAGCATTCCTAATAAACCAAGTGGAGATAATGTTGATATCAGAAACCCATTTTACAAATAATAGCTATTTAAAGTTACCGCAGTATACAATATATGATACTAACTATCCTGATGGAACAGCACATGGTGGGACAGCAGTCACAATAAAAACTCCATCATTCACTAAGAAATAGCTAAATATGAAAAAAAATATCTTCAGGCTACCGGTATTGTCATTGGGGACTGGTGAGGTCCACTCAGGATAGCTGCAGTATATTGTCAACCAAAACATGCCGTTAAAAAAGATCAGTTTGATTATTTTTACAAAACCGTTGGAAACCGATCCATTGCTGGTGGCGACTACAACGCCAAGCATACCCAATGGGGATCTAGTCTCATAACTTCCAAAGCTTCTTAAAAATATAGAGGCAAAAAATCTCAATCACATATCCTATGGAGAACATACGTCCTGGCCAACTGATAGGAACAAAATACCCGACCTAGTGGACTTTTGCGTAACAAAAATATCATAGTCACACTTGGAACTCAGGGACCAAACGATATCTCTTGATATCCCGTTAAAATCTGTAAAAGACATATGTGATGCAGCAAACCACATAAACAAAGCCATACTTGGAGCGGCCTGGCAGGCTACACCTGACCAGAAGAAACACACAGAAATAATTAACTGCCGACTGATAATTAAAACAAAAATCGCAGAGAAAAGGAGATTAAAAAACGCTGGCAAAATACCAGATCCCCAGAGAGACAGATAGACAGACAAACTACGACTAAATGCAGCAAGTAGTAATAATTTACAAAACCAGGAACTTCAACAATACTTGGAAACTCTATTTATATAAAATTATATTTTTGTTCTTAAAATCTTAGATTTTTTTGTGAGACGATTCTCAAGTTCTCGCGGAAAAATGTTTACACCCCCCTGTTCAACCTCGAAAATCAAGTTTTGTTCCCACCCCGACCCTCTTACATATAAGATAAAATCTTGTCTTACCCAAAATGCAAGGTTAATGTTAACATCACTATTTTGCTATTGTGCATATAGACTATTTTGTGCATATAGATAAGATTAGTATGTCTGCAAGAGAAGGCGACGTCCATATGCATACACTGCTAACATTGTGGGTTACATACATACAGCATAAATTTACGCGCCTCAGGTCAGGAATTTATTCAGTGCTTAGCTTGCTGTGGCATGGAAAAAGTGGAATTTTCATATCCAATAAAGATCAAGTACGTGTTCCATCCATCCTGAAGCGAACTTACATTGACTTTTAAAGAAGGAGACGTATACTTTGTTTTGGATTTATTCGCCGTATAAAATATCTCCAGGGAGAATACGCTTGTATATTTATAATATTCTATTACAAGCAGAATAATTATAGCTACTGGAAACGTAGGATGACATTCATGAATTTCTACAGAAATATTTCCTTTTAATGGCATTATGAACTGTGTTCAATGTCTAATTCCTCAAAGCAAATTTGTTAATTAGTGACGATGAGGTATTAGGTTTTTATAATTAAGGATACCCATATTTTCTCGTAAGTTAATATTTAAGGGAAACATTTTAGTACCTGGTGATTATAAATGAAAATGCTGTCATTCTTCACCTGACTTCAGTGCGTCTTATCAGTCAGTAATTGTTTTATACCCTGGCGAAAACTTCTATAAATAGACTGAAATAAAATAAATGCTTGGAACTTGCTTAAGTTTTTGTAAACCCGTGTGTAAATTTCGTTAAAAATTATCTTAAAAACAACGCCATTAATTGCAAATATCTCGGGACTAAGATATGATAAGAATACGATTCCTTATGACAACTTCCGATATTAATTTTGCTCTTGAAAAAATCCAGGCGGTATCGAAAATGTCTTGTATTAATGAAAAAAAAGTATTCAGTAATTGCTTCCTCACATGATGATATGCTTAAAAAATATTAAGTTTACGATTACACAATTAGGTTTTCTAAGCCAATTATCGATTGTAATAATATCCTTACTCGTTTCTTACATTTTATATGCAAACCCAATTTTACCCCCTTCTAGGTAAAATAAAGCCGCCATACTGACGTCTTTTTTTGTTACTTATTGTTCGATGACATGATATAACCAAAAATTATGTCATTTTGACGACATATTTCAGTCGTACATAAGACGTACGAATGGTGACGTCATTCATATTCACGACAAATTTATCATAGTTAATCAATTTTTCTATAATAGTACATAAATAATAGAAGAAAATAATTTTCTATAATAGTACACAAAAAATTATTATCTTATTTTAATAAGTTACTATTACGTAGTCGCAATAACAAATTAACTCACTAGAAAATGTTCTGATCAAATGTGCTGTACACCTGTGCAAGGTAACGTGATCGATAACCAATGATAACACAGAGAGCGACCACCCTAAACCGTTGATCGTTGCTCTCACTCGCATTCAGTACTACCCGCAGCGTGTTCTCTCTATCCCGTGCATTTATTTTAATGTTTGCCAGTGATTAAACGTCGGATAAAGTGTCTTTTTGACTTTTTGCAAATATTTTTATATATATTTAATTAAGGTGATATTAAAATTTCAGCGTGAATCAATCACTTATTTCTTTATTTTAGAAAATACAAATTTTTACTCAAAGCCAACTTAACTTTACTCGAATAGTACTTGTTGGCTTCGGAACCAAACACTTTTTTTACATATTTTTTTTCACATTTCTTTTATGGGTACTGGCGTAGGTCAGGCATATAGGCTATAGATACTATTATGTAAAATTTCTACCTGAATCAAACACTTCTTTCATGACAGGGGTCATCAGTTCTCCGACTATAACCAAACATTTCAGGGTTAATTGGGCCACATATGATATTGCCAAATGACATATTATGTCAATTAATCTATAGTATATTTCTATTAGTTTTATTTACAGTCATGCCAACTATATACAATCGTAGACGTATATCAGAACGAGGAAAATTGGGTGCAGATATTTTTTTTTTAATTTTTCCATTTTGGAGGCTTTGACTACTAATTTTGTTTTCGCGAAAACACTATGCCGACTTCCTTGCAGAATAGTACGAACTTCTCTCGATCCCTCAACAACAATATGACGACGTATTACCGATTCTCAGGTTGCTTTTATCATGGCTGGTCACAGCCAGGTTGTTCTCATTCTGACAGGCCTTGTACTAGATGATTAGTGTAGTGATAATGTGCATATAGAGACCTTACGTCGAAATTGTCGTTATATTTTACTTTTCTTGATTCCATAATGTTATTTGAGTTGCGATATAATTTAGAAATCATTGTTTCTATTATCTTAAGTATTGATTAAGTATTATGCTATGATTATTTTTAACAACGTCTCATAAGCTCTTAGTACGAATTTTCTACTGGTCCATCTGACCCAAAATCAGTGGTCCATCTCTCCCAAGAATTTATATTTTAGTTTTTTTTAAAATTTTATTTTAAGACTGTAACGTAAATAAATTCCGTTGCGTTTTATGGCTAATGTTTAAACTCCTATTTCAAATATTTGAAATAAAACCGCGCTAACTTGTAGAAATTTACCGGGACTCACCATCTACCGTTATCCCTACCTTTCCGTCCCGCTAATGTCGCGTTCTCCCCGCAAGCAAATTTATACGCGATATCCGCAAAAATCATTCTTTTTTTCTGCCGACCTGTTGACCGTGGCTTACGTTCGCGAAGATATATCTTCGGTGTTTTAGTGTAGTGATTCTGAATTACCAGGTCTGAAATATGTTATTATTATTATTAATATATATGTGTGAGTGTTCTACAGCTGGGTAAAATAATTAAAAGATTTCCGAAGGGGAATTAAGTCGTAATTCGACCATTTTTTGCTTAAGTGAAAATCTTAAAATAGGTGTAATGCCATATTAAATTTTATGGTTTGAACACTAGGAACTACTTGGAGTGAGCTGTGGGCACAAAAGCCACGTCTATATTTTTTTTCTATTTTGGTATATTATTACCACTTTATTTTTTTATTTAATTAAATAAATATTTAATTTAAATTTGAATCGTACGTTATCGTTCGATTTTAGACTACCTACCTGAGAATTAAGAATCAACGATACTGTTTTACCGAATGGTAGCATACTTTTAGTTTATTAAGAAGTTTTCTTGGTTTATTATTGCTTTTTATGAAAGTAATCTAACTATACCGGAAACGTTATAAGCTAGTAAAACACGAATTTGATCCGAAAATGTAAACATGGGGAACGCCATGTGGTAAACTATACTTACCACCTGTGTAAATTTTATTTTTGCCTTTCAACAGAGCCTCAATAAAAAATTATAAATTCCGTTTCTTGGCCCCGCTTTTATTAAGCCTCCAAGTTTTTAATTAAAATGCAAAATTCTGCTGGAGAATAATTTTATATTGTCAGGGACACATTTTCTTGCGTTAAAACAATATGAATCGTGCCTCTCGGTACAATCACAATTTAAATATAAGTTGGTTTTTCGTTCCCTAGAAATCTGTATTGTATTTTTCTTAACTATATAGGCGCAAGGTGGTTGCCTTCATTTGCATCAGTAAAATTGGGAACATGAATGTTGACATAATATTTTCGTAGCTACTTATTTTTTTCAGTCTGTCTTGTATGAAGCAATCTATCGTTCAAATACGCCCATGAAATACGCGCTGTATTTACTTAATTTACAAATGACATTAGAGGCCTCCTTAATATTCTACTTTTCAACATAATGGAACTGAATACAAATATTTCCCGTGCAGGTCTATATTTTATCGACAATTAAATTCCCCCTTAGGTACTATTAATGATCTACGATTTACAAAACAAAATTAAATCCATGTACTGCTGCTACAGTATCATAAATTTTAAATTATATATTGCCATAGAGACTTAGGCCTCGGCTTAGTCCACAAATTAAAGTCATTTACTGGATTTGTAAGCTACAAATTAATGTGATTGCTGTAGTAATTAGGATTCTTAGTTGCTTTAGTTATAATTCTAATTTATTCGTCAGACATTCGGTGTGGTAGTGGCATCTTGGAAGCAGTGTATTTTTTTCCATTCTCGTCAGCATAATTTTTGAACTACATCTATCAGATCATCTTCTGGTTGTTTCGACAGTAGTTGTTTTTGTTTTGTTAAACATTTAGTTTTAAAAAAAATGTTTAATAATATACTCGATACCGCATAGGTGCGACAGTGGGTTGAAATGCGATGAATGCCCAAAATGCGACAAAAATTCAAAAAAATAGCCGATACTTTTGACCTGCCTGGCTCAGGAATTCGTCCCGTTTGTGAGCTTCGAGCGCGTCGCTTTAATAGTTTCTAGCGCCGCGTGCCGAGAAAAACAGCAAATATTCAAACGCATGTAGAAAGTGATCAAATAAAGTTTCTGCAATTTTAAAAATGAATTCGCCTCTTGAAAAAAGTAAAATGAAAAAATTAACAATAAATTTACTCGCAGTTTTTGTTGATTTCGTTATTAAAGTATTTGAACATTAACGTTATGAAAGTATTTGAATAGTAATAGTATTTTTCCCCACTAGTTACATAAATAGCTAGTCCATATACTGCCTTTACATAATAAAATTTACGAAGCACATTTTAAGTATCGCGAATCTGATCATACAGTGACCGTGTACCAAGAATCATGCGCTTGAATCCCGCCCAGTTCCATATTGTTCATACGTAATAAACTTACTACGTAACATTCACTGATTTTTGCAATGTGATGCATAGAAAATTTTTAATTAAATACATGACAAAAATAATTCGTACTATTGATAATTAAATTAATTAAATTAAGGAAAACGCTATTATCGTATTTATTTTTTTTTGAGCACGATTTCTATAGAATTTTTTATTCGAAAGTGAAGGCACAGAGCTTGCGACCTTGAACATAACCGTGTATTAGTACTATATTCCAAAGTTGGTTCCCTGCTTTTTGACAGTTGACTTTGAAATTGAGTTTGTTGACACTTGAATTCTGCTGATAAATAATCGAAATTTGATTCATAAACCATGCTAAAATCAACGTTCAGCAGATTTTCTGCACTTGCCAAATGTCAAATGAGTGTTCAAATTACGATAATAAATATTTATGTTTTTATTAAACACTGTGAGATTTCTATTCGAAAGAAAGTTGCACGTGGTGAATATCTATCAGTTATCTTTCAAATAAACATATTTGTTTTGATTTTTAAGAATTCAATGAAAAGGCCATTCCTTTACCACAAGGGCAGTTTTTTGAGGGTCTCAAAATTACAAAAATTGTATTTGCAAAAATATTACAGTAACACAGTGGCGGCTCGTGATGAAATGAAACGGGTGTTCTGCAAATATTTACTCACCTATTTTTTGAACGTCAATTTAATACTACTTTATTTTTTATAATTTATAATTATAATAATAATAATTTGGGTTTTGAGAGGTTTCAGCTTCGTCATGTCCTCGCAGCGTCAGTTCAAAGTTCAAAGGCCCCACAAAACTTTATGCAGTTTAAACGTATCTATTTTTTGTCACACATTATTTATCATGATGCTTTTGCACATTTATCCAATAAGCTGAATCTAGCTGCGCTTTAATATTAGTTGTCCCTAATAAAGCTAATTCCATTGTATTATGTAGATGGATTTTGGAGTTGTCGTACTTTTTAATTTTTTCAGTTAAGTCTGTCACCCCTACCTCCGACTCCGTCCATGCTTTATCACCGCCAGAAAGTAAACAAGGAAAACAAAATAACGCATGTTTTTTTGTTGCACCCACAAATCCAATTGTTCTTTGAATAAATGTCTCTATTAAATTGACGTTTATATGCTTTTACGCGGCTAACACCTGCAGTCTCAATAACAATATCGGGCAATGGCCTACCATTGTTTTTTAAATAAATTTTTTGACTATATTATGTATAATATTTTCACAATTTATATAATTTGATTTTAGGAATCATATTCCTTATTATTTTTATAAAAATAAAAATATTCCGCAGTGCTATTTTCTCTTTATGTAACAACAATAAATAATTCAATTCAGTACATATAAGAATAAGACTTGCTAAACATCTTCATTAGCTGCGTGGTAATCCACGACGGAAAAATATATTATGTAGATACGTTAAGAATGTGGAGGTAGAGAGTCGCTGTGGGCTTTTTTTAATAACATTACTACAGAGCTTTCAGCAACATCCGTTCATGTTAAAAAACACCAGGCTATCTGGATACTTTAGCGAAAGGGTGTGGTGGAGTGGGGCAATAAAAATATGTTTTTCTTACCCTGCGAAAGTACAAAACTAGAATAACTGTTTCGGCATATTTTTTAAATTATCAGAGGAAATTTACGGCAGAGACAACCAAAAGATGTGCAACTCTGTGAAAAAATTTACTGCTGAGTACTAAACTGGCCGATTGTAATGAAATGTCAGAGGGCGCCACCTGCATTAAAGCGGTAAAATTTCAAATTTCAAATTTGAATATAATATTTTACAAGGCTAAGGTATATTGGAAATAATGTTATCTGATAACATTATTGTGTACCCAAAGGATTGCTGATATGCAATTTTAATTATTTCTACATATCTACATATCATATATGTATTAGTTTTATTTTTCTTTGTGACAAATCATGTGGTGAAAGATTCTGTATACCTCGAAATACTAAACGTCTCACAGGTGTAGATTGTAACATTTCACCCACGTCTGGGGACACAGCATTGACATCGGAAACAATATGCTTTGTTTTTTTATTTTTATACATACTAAAACAAAATTTAAAATAAAATACTATATTTATTGTCACCTGCTACATCACTGGTACAGGCATCTTATTCAAATATGATCTCAGGCTAAGAAGATGAACCTGTTTGCTAAAGCTGGGTACCGTGTGGGAATAGCATTTTTCTAATTTTCACATGTAAATTGACACTTTTTTTCGCATTATCTATGCCTATTTAAAACAGAAATGTCTACTTTAGTAGGAGAGAGGATGAAAAGTTCATTTCATAGTAGGTTATTTAGACACGAAACGTGACAGTGGCAGTGACGAGCTGTCACACCGTTACAACCTACTGGATTGGGTTTTAACGTATAAAAAGCAGAATTTTCTTCTCATAAAATATAAAATTGGTGGAAAAATCTTGTATGAAACAATTTGGGAAACACTATTTTGTGTAACTTGTATCCTTTTGCGGAACTCGCTAGCGCTCGTTCCGCAGATATTTGCTCGTTACATAAAAGAGTAATTTTCCCAACTGGTTACATAAATAGCTATTGAACACAGTTTATAAATATTACAGCACATATAACTTTCAGGCACAACATGATTACTACAAATTCGATAATTTCTAAGAGTCAAAGAGTCACCAGCAAATTTGATCCCCAGACTTTAATCTATCATCTAGATCTAGAAAAAATATATTCATTATTGTTATCACTGTACTTTAAAAAAAATAACTTACTTCCCCAGATTTGAGGGAAAATAATGTATTTTGTCGACTTCTGACAGCCACAAACAAGACAAATAGCGTGTGATGTCAGTTTCAGAAAGTGGCGTCTTTAACACAATCTGAAAAAAAATAGTTAAAATTACAAATTAATAATGACCGTAAAATAAGTTAAATTGTAGCATGTACAAAAAATCCCATAGAGAACAGTTTCTGTATGAAAGATCTAACAACCAGGAGAAAAACAAAAGCCACTAATGCAGTAATCCAAGTTACTTACCAAATATTGTAACACTAAAATGAACACGAAAAAGTCTTAAATAAAATCTGTCATCAATAACAGCAATCAACACACAAGCAAAACGAAAAACGAAACACCAAATCAACACCAAATAGGCCAAGTGGGGCCAAGCCAAACACGGGGCCACAGAAAAACAAAAAGCAACTGTTAAAATCTGAGGTGAAAATTAACAGAAACCACTAAAAACAACGCGCACACGCAAACCGGGAACTATGCTGCCCTATAGACACACCTTACAGAAAAATAGTAACATAGCTTGATTGAAAATTGGAAGCTATAGAAAGAAAGAGATATATTATAGACAAATTTTGCAATCTTGTGGCACGCGTCTTGGTTGTCTCTGTTGACGGTATGAAATCTGTAATCACTGTAGACGCTGTAGTTATAATACGTGCATATATTTTAAGCACTGCATATCGTTATTGAGAATTTAAGTATAAGAAAGAGAAAGCTGTCTTAAGCCTGCCGTCTTCTCTTCTCCTTCTGCCTAACAGCATTCTCTTTCTACCTTACTTAAATTCTCAATAAAGTTGCGCTGTATATAAAAGGAGCGTATTCCAACTGTAAATAAAAATTAGTTGAAAGGAATAAGGAGATACACTGTGTCTCACTGATGAAGTATTGTAGACTTTGCATTCTTGAATTATGTATGTTGGTATGTAAAGTGACGATACCAAAAACTTTATCTACATTTTCTTTGCAGCATGTGATATGAAATTCCCAAAAACAAAAAAGTTTTTCGATTTCTGATAATTTCCTGCTTAATTCTGTGTTGACAAAGTTATCCATGTTTTAAGCACATTTAAAAGAAAAAACATAAACTATTTTATATTTCGAAAAAAGCGCCAATGTGACATCACTGGTGCGGTGGGGATGGGGAAGGGACTACGGATGTATGTCTGCATTTACAGCGGAAAATAAGTTTTATTATATTGACAATAATGATCACGAGATACACTCTTTTGAGATGACACATTTGCTCCGGTCACTCCCACAGCAGCTGCTCATATTGTTTTATGACCGGGACACCTTGTCTTTGTGGCTTTAATATTTTAAATGGGTCGGGATTAGCAACGACATGCGCCAGGTAAAAGGTCCTTTTATGTGAGTTACTGCGGGATTATTAAAATTTATTATAATAAAGAAAACATATTCAACGTGGCAGTGGTTTTAGTAAAACAAGTAGATGCATGTTGCACAGTGCTCATTTATTTTGAAATTCGTGGTTAGGAATTCCACTGTTAGTCCGTCGTATTAGAACCTAAATTCATAAGAATTGTGCACAAGCGGTTAAAAGTAAAAGCAATTTCTCTTTTCCGTCGTATCAGTAGGGACCTAAGGACCATATTCAGTGCGGGAACTCATCGAATTAGTCACTTTTAACTTCTGTACAGTAGCGCAAATTACAGTTTGGGACATAATGTCATACTGGACTATTAATTCCGTTTCAGTTGTCGTAGCGAGATCATTTCTGGGTATAGCTCTATGTTTTTAGAGGCGATAAACCTGATTATACCTGTCTCGTGGCCCTGAGGCTCATAGTACATAGGCCATTATACATAGTACATAACCTTAAAATAAAGTAAAATCAGAAAAAACTTATCTCGTAGCCAAACCATCGATTTTCATGAAAATTTGGAATTATCTTACTATCTTAACATTGACTTTAAAAGTGACATATGACCGACTTGCGCTTTTTGTTTTAAAGGGGTCAAAACTACCCCTCATGAAAAAATATAGGTTTAAGCATTTTCTGGATTCACATCTTATTTAACTATGCAGAATAAAGCTTCTTTTATGTCATCGAAAATGATTTACGATGTATTCCATATTTTCAACCCTTAAAATACGGGTCTATGCCTAAATTAATAAAAAAATAAACTAAAATATTGGAAAAATTTGACACATATGTATGTATACACACGATAACGCACATATGATAAATTATGAAACTCCAAAATTATGTGGAATGGAAAAAAATTATGATCCGAAAAAATGCAATTGTTTTTCTACCATAACTCTCTTAATTTTGAAGCTACAACGTACATTCAACAACCATTTTACGAATAATTTTAAGAACTAGTATATGCATTATATATATAATTACAAGAACTCAAGTCATATATATATATATATATATATATATATATATATATATATATATATATATATATATATATATATATATATATATATATATATAACATTGATTCCTGATTTCATATTCATGCAAGATAATGCAAGACCACATGTAGCAAGAATTTGTGTTTAGTACTTGAATGAAGTCCATATTGATGTTATGAACCGGCCAGCACGAAGCCCGGATTTAAATCCCATCGAACACCTATGGGACATCATTAAGAGAGCAGCGAGATGACGTCTACCAGCCCCACAGAACCTTCAACAGCTGGAACAGGTTACTCTTCATGAGTGGGATAATATTCCTCAACCCGTCATTCAAAACATCATTAGAAGTATGCCACGGCGGATTCAGGCTGTAATCCGAGCTAGAGGTGTCAACACAACCTACTAGGGATCAGCTCACATAATTTTATTTCTTGTTTTCCTTTGTTTTCTTGTTTATTAAAAAATGTTTCTTCTCACCCTGAAAGTTTTTTCAATTGATTTCTGGATGGTGCGATAATTTGAACCAATGCATCTAAAGACATGGATCAAAAAACAAAATATAGGAAAGGAATGGTTCTTAACAAAAATTGGTATTTTTAAAGAATTTGGTTACGAAATTATTCCACCGAGTGTTTTAAAATTAGGGTTATATAACAACCTTTTAGTTAGCCTTGTATAACACCTAAACCGTTCTCAGTTAACAAAAGACTGGATATGCAAGTTGAAATTAGTCGTTTTATCTACAGTATTCTAAAAAATTATCAAAATTGGACTAAAAGTCAAAAAGTTATGAGACCTCAAATTTTAGCAAATATTAACGTGGTGCGATAATTTTGAACAGCAGTTTATATATATATATAAGCAGTATATATATGTTGAAATGTAATTAATTAATTTTTTAAATTTATTATTTTAATTTATTTATTATTTTACCTAGCTAGCTCATTACCTCCTTCCATTATTTAGCATGTAGGTACTTTAATTCTGCAGTAGTCGGTCCTATAAGGCTCTGTTAATTTTTATGGCATGTAAAAAAATATGCAACATACAAAATAAAAGGACAAGGTGAAACAAATATGTTTTTTTTTTTATAAATTTATTAAATTTAATAAATGAGGAAAGAATTGTTCATAATATACCTACATGTTCAGTGAATCTAACGTATACTCACCTTGTATTATGTATTTATATCTTACCACTGATGGACATTATATTACAACTAATATTTAAAATTTAAAAGAAATATATATGAATTTACAAGAAAACAACAATGTGTTTATTGTTTTCTATAATCGTGATGAATAATCAAATAATATCTAAGAATATAAGTTATGTACAATTTGGAAAAAACGTTTATAATCTCTCTATGTATACTTATGCAACCCGTCATACACTTTGGTGCTTTCTTGGTTACTTATTTTATTATTATTTTATGGACTCTCTGAAACAGCTGTGCGCTTAAGGCTCCCTCTGTTGATATACAATAAAACAAATTAATACTAAGCAATATGGCGGTTTTTACAAGTTTACCATTAAATTATATCACTATATGGATATTATCTTCTAAATGTTATCTAAGGTAAGTGCTTGTCTTTATTAAGCTTTTACTCTACTTAGATTTGTTTAAACGAATTCGTTATCTATTTGATTTCATTTGCTAGAAAATATTTGTATTTCGGTACCTGTTTTATGTTTCTATACTTGTGAAACTGTAGTGATTCCTTCTCCCTTTTTTTTAGGAAGTATTCTGGAATGTCTGCATCTCTGGATACTTGGATCAATATTGCTGCTTAATGAGATGATTTGCTATTAATGCTGGAATCTACTTTTCCAATTACTGAATCCCACTTGGGGAAAAATCTGCCATCTTGGAAAATGCCGCTATCTTGGATTTTTGAGTTTTGAGCATAGCGACTGTACCAAGCGCCTGATTTTGTGCTTGCCTTTCCACAAAATTGCCCAGTTTGTACTTTTTTTTTAATTAAAAATATGAAATGTTGTCCATTTTTACATTCTCGCCTCCCCACTAAAATGCAAAGTAAGTCGTTATCATGCGGAAACAATTTTTTAGATAACGACATATATATATACGTCTTGAGGACCTCCAAGACGATTAAGACCATTTCCAGAATGATGTTTGTCTGTCTGTCTGTATGTAATCCGACATAAACTGTTGAGCCGTTGATCTGTTGATTGAGTTGAAATGTTGTATATGTTAAATGTGGTTGAAATGTGGTATACACATAATATCGACTACAGTTATGTTCGGGACCTTAAAGTTAATAAACTATAAACATATAGCTAATGTAAATTTTATCATTCTCTTGGATCGATTCGAATGAGTCGATAATAATAACATACTTAGCATGTATATTATAACTACATCATATAATTTTATTCTGTCAGATACTTAATATATATATTATATAGGGATAGAAATTGGGTGTATATATTTTACGATAGATTGAAGTATGGGACCCCTCGTTAAATTCTGATGTTTAGTATGGGGAAGGCCATTAAATACACCCTGTTATTTTTCGTACGCCAATGAATATGCCAGGGAAAGTAGGTCCTCGACGTTAGCTGGCAGTCAATATGTTAAGACGGCTCGACGAAAAGGCGTTGGAGGCTCTTAGGTAGGGGGCACGAAACCCGTGGGACCCCTTCACTCTTATGACCACACTTTTCCTGTTATATGTAAGGATGCAAACAACTTTCTGAGGAATTTCTCAACTTTCAATATGCCTTAACGACGTCGTTTTATCCGAGAGAAAAAGAAAAGGTTGTTCAAATGGGCCAGGTATGTACGTTCATCCGAATGCATGGACGTATAAACGTACGTGACTGTATCTATCACTTAAGATCACAGCTATTTACGAACGATATATTTATCTTAGAGCAATTTCTGATGTCTTATTGATATTCTAAGCTGGTACAGCGTTACATGCAATTTTAACTTCAGACGGCATCTCCATGCTTTGTTGCAATTATTATAATAATTGACATATACCTAAGGTACATGTTTTATATAAAATCGTCAGCACTCTTTGAATCATGGTCTTTGAATCATCGTATGACTCTACTCAACTATTTGCTGTTAATTCCTCAAATTATTTCTTCTTCACTGCTATTTTTCTATTCCATAATTATGTTGAACCTGAATTAAATTTTCCTCTGTATCCCTTCTTCTCTGGAGACTCCATTATTGAAGACATTTGTTAATGTTTATTTAAAACAACATTGACTACGCCAACTTTTTTGGGATTTGCTTGAGAATTGGATAATTTTGACTTTTGGATCAACGTTCAGTATTTCAAAAACACTGGCAAAAGCAATTTCAAATGTAGGGGATCCAGCTTCTTAACTTGTAGCGTTCTCTTGCGGACAAGGAGTCTTGCGCCAAAATAAACTAACCGAGAAAGTGGACCTGCTTTCGCAAAGGCCGAAGTGGAATATGATAATTATTTCACCCAGAATTGAAGCCATCCAATCATTGAACTCTCGTTTTAGGAGTGTCGTAAAGGTCTTACCAATCTCTATGAAAATATTAATTATCAAACCTCTACGCCCATGGAGCAGTTCCAGGTTTCACTTGCATATGTTTTTTGGCCAATACTAATTGTATTTGAGAGCTAACCTGTTGCTAACATATGCAGGTAGATGTTTGATAAATATTATTTTTATTTTATAGAAAGTGACAACATATATAACAGAACATAACGGAAATACATAGTGGAACATAAAACATGTAAAAAGTGTAAAACATGTAAAACGACTATTCAAATTCTTTATTAAAATGTTCTTTCACAAAATTGACAGACTGCAATTGCACTTCCTAACTAACATTTTAATATTATAATATCTAATAATAATAATAGCAATTTTATAATACAACAGCTAATAATGATCGGCATTTACAAAAGAAATAAACATTTCGTCAGCATTTACGAAAAGTAATTTTCTAAATTACATCGTACTTCCAAATAGTTTTTCAAAAAAATTATTCTCCTTTAATTACCGTCTGATGAACTGCCGACCAAACAATTCAGAAAATTGTAAAGCGTATCATTTTCTGCTTCCAGCAATTGCTACAAAGGCATAGCTACCTAAATTTCAATCTCGCAACTCAAAACATGGTTATGCTTTTACAATGCATTTCGCTATAATTGCAACTCAAACGAATAACTTGATTTTGATTGTTTGGTAATTGGCGTAGGCTTATTGAGCAAAACTGATGAGTAGACAAGCAAACATTTATAATTCTCAAACATTTATCGGGTGCATGTATCGCATCATTTCGCTGACGAAACAACAATTCCCTGATGCAGTTGAATTGTTTTATTTATGCTCTTGTCGACTTGATGAACGGGAAATAATTTACTCGTTATTAACCCTAGAATAAAGACGAACTGTTTACCACGAGGGATTGTGATTTAACTTGAATCAGACAACATTAATATTTTCAACTCTTATATATACTTACTATATATTAATTTTTTATTTCGCACTTCGCAAGGGAGATATTTTTTATTTCGCACTTCGCAATACTTTTATGGAAAATAACGCATTTTACGTACGGCTAGTGTACGCGCCGGTGTACATAGCATACATAGAAGTTGTATTTGATCAAAAAAAATCTTACAGTAAATATACGTCATTCTGCAGGGGCACAACAGCGGACAAATAATATTTATTTATTTAAATACAATGGCTGTTGAAAACTGAAGATTAAATGGCATTAAATGGAGAAGATTAAATGGCAAATTAAATGGTTTTATTTATACTTACTTACTGATTGCAGAAATAGAATGACATAACTATTAAAATAATTACTATCAATACAATAGTGTAGTATTTTACTAGTAAACCTAGGAAATTGAACCCTTATTAAACTTAAACATCAATAATATTATCTAAAACTAACGCTGGTTCTTTTTCCATTCTTATCCAGAATAGGTACTAAAAAAATTAAACAGTGTTAAATTAAAATGCGCATGCCTATGACCCAAGTATTATTTCAACGATGCCCACACTAATTCAATGGTATCCGAATATCGGAATTTGGCAGTTCCGATATTCTTCTATTTCGCCTGATCTGTTTTGGTTACAAATTCTATTTGGGTTATAAAATAAACTGCAATCATCCTAAATGCTGTGATTACTACAAGCATATAGCATGGATCAACAAGCAGCTCTGCTACAGAAGGTTACAAGCAGATTCATCTTCTACGTAAAGTAAAGTATTAGGACCGTCGCTATGGCACAGTATGTAGAATTTATATAGGATAAGTTAATCGCAACTAGAAAGTAGTGCTGTTTGCAGACATGGGACCAAAAGCCAACTTTCAAAGCCAGCTACGTTTTTTTGTTGGAAAGGCGATTGCAAAAACAGAAAATTGTTGTTATAGCCAGATGCTTTTCAATAAATCTGTGGAAAATTAAACACATATAAGAATTTTATTATTATAGAAAAAATTAGCTTGTCGGGAATTATTTGTGAGCACCACTTTATAGGGAAGGTTTACTTTTACTGTTTTACATACCTACATGTAAAGATCCATGTAAAAATCCAATAAAGAAACCTACCCCAAAAAACTTAGGGAACTTTTTGTGGATTATGTGTATTATATATTTTGTTGAAAATATTGATATAATTGAAGCTGTCCAGTTAGGTGGACGCTCGCGTCCACTTAACCTACCTACATACGAGGGTATTAATTTAATTTTGTATTTTATCCAATGACCGGCTCCTCCGCCATTTCTCGAAATGGTAATTTTAAATAAAGATATTGCTAGACATTTACTTTTTTTTAAATATCAAGCTACAGGTAAAGATTAAATAAGATAACTTTTTCATATATATTTTTTTATATATATACGAAATTTTCAAAACTAACCTTCGCCTGACCCATTGGGCGTAAAGATTTATTATTTGATGTATTTATAAATAAGGTGCAAAAATAAGCAACAATTAAAGTAAAGTGCATATAAGAATTTTGCAGAAGTCCTTTAGTACGTACGCCTTTCTTATTATTGAGATGTATCAAGGAGATTGGAATCAGACTGTATTAACATATTTCGTTAACTGAATTCGTTCTGCTGAGCATTTCAGATATGCAATAAAAATTTGTTAATATTGAAATTCTAAAATATCAGAAAAAACGAAATAGCCTTGCCTTTTTGAAACGTGTTGGCATCCGATGCCTTCTCGGATTCTCTCGACTCCTTCCAGATTATTCCTATGCGCAGCTTTAGGTTGTAATGCTCCAAAAATGTCACTAATTACTTCAGGCTATGAGCTGACATTGCCCCTTATTTTAATGTCCTGCGCAATTGGCACTGGATAGATACAGTGAAGATCGGTTGATTGCAAGGGTCATCAACTGATACACCTCTTAATGATCGTGATGTAACTGTTGTTAAAATATATATGAAACATTGCTTAGGCCACTACTTTAAAGTGGCCCCTACGGTGCGCATCCTTTAGTCGTTTTATTTTTTTTGTAAAATAGGGTTACGTGAAAAACAGTGCTCTCATTTGAGGCAGGTACAAAATGCAAAAACGGTGGATATTGGTTAATAGGGTTACATTCTTTGAAGAAAAAATGCAGAAGAAAAATTGCAGATACAGCCGCGATGTAAGTTATAAAGAATAGTAAGTAACAGAAATCAGAGTACATACGTACCGATTCTAATGATTGTATAATTTTACATAAAAGTGCGTCTCTAACTTTTTACAGCTTCAAAAAAGATTTAGTTTTATTTTTTGTTAATAACAGTTGCAAAACGAGATATGCTTTGGGACAAACAAAATTCTTCATTACCATTTCTAAATACCTGATACTCGTATATACCTGATACTCGTAAATACCTGATATCGCATACAGGCACCACTTTTCCTTGCAGGCGGTACTCCAGGGGCTATGGATAACAGCAATGCTTATGAGAGTACGTTCAGCGTGAACGTACGGTCACGCCACGTCACGTGATTCAAAGGGAAATACTACCTTTAGTGATACACCTTCAGGAACACACCTCCAGTTGTTTTGATTAAAATTAACATTACAATTTATTACAGCCAGTTTATTTTCAAGGTATTTTTCTTTCAGTATATTTTATTTTATTTCCGTTTTATATAGGTATAGCTACGAGTATATATATATATATATATATATATATATATATATATATATATATATATATATATATATATATATATATATATATATATATATATATATATATATACATACATACTCAGTCAGTCAAATACCTAATATTATGCAATTTTTTATGGATTCAAAAGTTTTACTTACAACATTGTAACTTATTAACCACTTTTCACTGCTCACGTTGCTTCGAGACATAATTTGCTCTTTACGTGCTCTTTACTGTGCAAAGACTAAATGTATGTTGTGAAAACTTTTAAATAATATCTGTTGTGAAATTCTAAAAATGATAAATTATGACAATAAGTGATTGGCCAGAAAGGAAGTGTTGTTTCATAAATAGGGCAGGTAACTAATTAAGTTTTGTTTTGTTTATGATAATAGACTTCCTTAATTACAAATAACAATGCTATTTCTAATAATTTTTTTTTGTAAAATCAAGAAAATCTTAAAAGTTTAAATATCATATTAATAGTCAGTGTTTGTAAAGTAGTCTGAATTTGGTAAATTTAAAGAACTAATAGTTACGTATAAGCAGTATCTAGGGTGTCCTAGATACGTAGGCAGTAGTTTTATTATACCCAAAGGAGGATTGCAAGGCTACATAGTGTTTCTACAAGAAGGTAAAAATATTCCAAAGAAGTTATCTCATAAATTCCGTGAGAAGTGTTGCTGGTTCCTTGCTCTCAATTGTTTTGAGCTGTTCCAACAACAAGGAGGGTATCGCAGTTTTCTAGTTGCCGCATTCCACTAGTAGGGGTCTACAGATCTGAGCGCTATAGTGCCTTACGCGAGTGCTAGTGTTTTGTTTTGTGTTTACAAGGGATAATTTTGACAACAAAAGGTAATAAACAAAACACCATTCTTGTCATATTTGTTCTAATTCCTTAATTTTCAAATATTTATCTGTTCGCGCAGGATTTTAAAATCCCATGTATTTTGCAGTTTTTAAGTTATGATAGGGTAACTCAGGTAGAATAAGTTCATTTATGTTCTTTATTGTCAATCTGCTATACTGTTAATTTTAAAATATTAATGTTTTAGTTAAAATTAAAATCCAATCTCTTTTCTTCTAAAATTAATTTAAAAATAACAATAATCGTCATACATATATAATCTTTGTAAAATAGTAATTATAGATAAAAATTTCAATAATAATTTCTTGAGCTAAAATAAAATTTTACAATCTTAAAAATAAATAACATTATAGTCAATTTAAAAAAATAAAAAAGTCTGTTTTGAACTCAACCTTGAGGTAAGCGTTTACGTGCCCTAATTTGACATTTCAATTTAACAAAGCCATAAAAGGTTTTAAATTTCTTTTATATAAATTTAGATGAAAAAGTGATCGACATACAAATAGATAAATTTCCTCAACATTGTTCACTAGTTTGTGAACTGGTGCCCATAAAACAAAGAGTCTACAAATTATAAGAAAATTAAAGTAAGTATCTTCAAATTATTTAAATTGATAACAAAAATCTCTATCTATAATTGTCTAAAATATTTCCATAATCAATACATCCCTACATCAATACATCCCATATCATAACATCCCTAAAAGAATGTACTGAAAAGGCGATGGTTACAAGTTATCTGAGTAGTCAATTTTTATTCTATCAACTAGGTAAATTTAAAGAAAACCATTATCATATAAATAATTTATCATATACAAAATAATTATTCATAACAATATATATATATATATATATATATATATATATATATATATATATATATATATATATATATATATATCCCTAAAAGAATGTACTGAAAAGACGCTGGATTATTCGTTACAAGTTATCTGAGTAGTCTATTTTTATTCTATCAACTAGTTAAATTTAAAGAAAACGAGAGAGATGGATGCTTATCGATAACGAGATTGCTGAAAACGATTTCAGTAAAATTCAATTATATTAGAAATTAATGAAGGCAATAATGAAGTTTTTACATTTAACATTTAGACGTGATAATGGCCTTTCCAACTTGATCAACGCCTCGAATTATTTGCATGGCTGGGTTCGGCAAACAATCTAGAGAGTAATTATATAACTCGGAACCGGCGTTCTGCAACATCTTTATTTAAACACCCTCAATCTATCACTTCAACTTTTATATTGCTTTAGAACTCACCTGTTCAAACTTTGCAATGTCTCTATATTATACCGAGAGGTGTTTCGCTAACTTGAAATAAAAAAGTGTTACCGTATTTCTCTCTGAAAACTCGTATTCTGAAATATAATAAGTATATTATTTATAAACTACCACCGACAGGTACTTATTAGTCTAGTACTAAAATAAGGACAGCATAATTTAATACTTTGGGATCATGCGGTTTTTGATTTATATAATAATTATATTAACTTAATTGAAAATAGGAATATCCTGATGTACAAGAATACCATCTATACAAATCACTTTAATTAAGTATACAAAAGTTTTTTTTTGTGTTTTATTGCAATTTGCAATCTACTACATTAGTGTATTTCGTAAATGTGTTGGAAGTCTTCGGCATGAAAGGGAGATGCCCATTGACATTTCTCCTTATATATCACTAATCTAAGTTAGTGTTGCTGAAGGAGATCTACTGGCCAGGATTTATTTAGTCTTCTGTTGGGAGGTCTGTCTATATACAGGTTTTCTATCAGTTCGCATTGATGTCTTGTAAGTCTCTGTTGGTAGTTAGTAGCTATAGTATGTATCTCTTGATCTAGATGCAATCCGAGGTATTTAACGTCTTGTTGTACAGGTACAGGGACTCCGTTGACCGTTACAGGCGGGCAGATGCTTGTGCGTGTGGTGAATGTTACTTGGACGGATTTAGTCTGGTTTATTTTTATTCGCCATCTGTTGTACCACTCGTTAAGTTGATCCAGGTGGATTTGTATGTTTTCTGTGGCTGTGCCGGGATTATCATGTGTAGATAAGATTGCAACGTCATCGGCGAAAGCTCGGTAGGATGATGACATGATGAGTTGGTTTTCCAGGTTTATGGGCCATTATTATTTCTGCATACTTCCATAGGACGGGGAAGTAACAGAGGCTTAGTATTCTATTATAGATGGCTGTAGGAGGACCACAGCTTTACGAGGTAGCTTTTTTAGGACTAGGCCGGTTATTAGGTCGTAACCTGGAGCTTTATGGTTGTTAAGCTTAGTTATTACAGCTTTAACTTCAGCTATACTTATGGGCTTTACTGGTGGAGACATTTGGCATGGCACATCTAGGAACTCCTCGATTTCATTGTCGATGTTTCCAGGTGCTGCAGCAGCAGGCTGAAAGACATTGTATAAATGGTCTGCAAATAGATCGGCTTTTTCTTTATTGGAGCGGGCCCATTCGTCATTAGGTTTCCTCATGGGTGCTACTGGAGGAGTTGATCTTTTAAGCTTTTTGGTGGCCTTCCATAGGCTGTGGTCATCAGCAGAAGGTTTTTGATATATGTTTCGAATGTGGAGTTTTGAGCCTCTTTAAGTGCAGTAGAGAGTTGTCTGGATAGTCTTCTGTAATAATGTAGGTCGTCTGCATTACGTGACCTTTGCCACCTACCTCTGGCTCGTCGTTTCTCACTGATGAGTTATCGGATGTACAAAGGTGTGTTGGTAGTGTGCGCTGCTTTTTGTTCGTCTCGTGATTTTTAAATATCGTTTTGAAATTATAATATCTTCACACTGACCCTATGCCATGGCAGCTGTATGTTTTTTTTCACTTTTCAATCTACTCTATGTATTGCACAATGGCTACCTACTTTTAAATCATAATTTATATAGTATTTAGATTAACTGTATTCAATTATAATGATATTGTATCTACATACATGGAAGTAAATGCCTGATCAATTGATTTATAGTTTTATAGAATGTTTCTGGCAATTTCAGTTTCCGACATTGAAGGATTTAAAGTAATCCCACCTCTGCAAGAAATCAAATCTCCACCACTTTCCATATGCAAGGAAAATGACGCAGTAAAACATTTCCGAGGAAAATGACATTCATCCTCCTATGCTGTTTATTAAGTTTCGGTGATTCGATACGTAGAATTGCATTATATTTTCATTCGCATTTTGCAATGTATTGAATTTCCTATGGGAGTTGCCGTTTCAAAGGGACTTACTACTTTTCCACGTGGTGAGTTACGTAATGTAATGAGATATGGGGTCCGACGCGGGTCTCAGTATGAGTGGACCCCAGAGTACTCTACTTCATACCGCGCCCTCACCTGATAATCCTTATGCGGACTGCAAAACACCCGGAATTCCTGGCTGGAGCGGTTTTATTAATATTGGACTTAGTGAGGGCAACTTCTCATTATTAATTGGATCAGCTCGGCCGTTCATTTACATGCTCATCATTTTACGCAAAGCTTGACAATATTAAGCTGCCTAGTCTTTTAGTGACCCCCTCTGAAACCACACTTTATCAGCAAGTTTCATATCTTGTTGAAAAATATTGCAAGTTTTATGAAATAAGAATGTTTATCCATGATTTAATCAAATAATATATTACCCAATACCCACGCATAATGATCCAAAAATATGTTTCCTAACTGTTGTATAATGATATCCATAATAGCACACTATTGAATAATAACAGCTGAATGATTATAAATAAAGTTTACATTTGATTTATATATGTTGCCATGTCAACACAATATTCCGAGTATTATTTGTATTCAGAATTAAAAGCAAGGTCAAGGTTGGCCCACTCGTGCCAACTGAAGACACTGGCATTTTTAATAAAACAGTTCCTTATGTACCAAGTCAGTAAAGTGACTTTATTGAACGAGTCTGAGGTTATGACCGTAAAGACACTATCCCCAGACACATTTTAGACACATTTTTCCTCCAAGACGTGTCAAATTTTCCTTACTACTGCCAGCGTTGACAAAGAGAGTGGTGGACTTGCTACGAAAACAATATCCTGTATAAAGTTATGGTTCTGGTGAATGCTGATAGTTGACAATTTTACTTGGTGTACTCCAAAAGTATGGATTTAACTAGCTGGACTGTGCATTTACCAATTTTTAAAAGGAAAAATCAGTCCTGGTCAGCCTGTTCTCTGAGGACGCAGATCTAAATATTTGTTAAATAATTATACGGATTTAATTTTTCCCTCAAACTCTGAAGTGATCACAAATATTCGAGGCCTGTTGGCATTTGTTTGTTGGCCACCAATATGGGCGCCAGTCCACAATTCCAGTGAACACTTTATTACTAATTTTATTACTAATTTATTATGAATTTACTCAAAATATTACTACCACTTTTATACGATTTCATATATATTGAAAATTAAATTATTTATTATGATTCATTTTACTTATTAGAGCATGACAATTCTTGATCTCAAGGTAGAGTTCAAAATAGATTAGCAGGATACCGCTAAATAGAAGCAGAAAATAGAATCAGGGTACTGCTTCTGTATGATTTTAAAATATAAAATTTATTTATGTTGTAAAATTTTAACACAAAGATTGTTGACTCTGAACTTGCTTTAATTGTAATATGGTTGAAAAAGAAGTTCTCAATTAATTAGCAGATATTTATTTTCAGAAGAAGGTATTTGTTTAAATAAAGAATAAATATTAATTTTAAAACGAACTATGTTACCCTTATGTTACACCTATCATATCTTAGATCACTATCAGAAACATGGGATATTTAAATCCTTAACATATACATAAATGGAAATATATGTATAAATACATAAATAAACAATTTTACAAAATTGACATTGGTTATAAAAATTCAAGTTTGTTTGTTACATTTGTTTCTTAGATTAATCCCTTTCTAAACAAAGCTGAAACAAAACACTCGCGCACTGCAGCACTATTAAGATGACCCCCTACCGATGGAATTCTGCAACTGATGATGGGCAATAGCGTCGTATAACTGCATGGGCGTCTATTATGATTGAAACTGCTTTGAGTCCAATATTTTAGCTATTTCAGCAACACTGCTGATGGAAATCTCATTATTCGTGCTCGTACTCACTCTGACTTGTTTGTCTTCTTGAATTCTTGATTTATCTTTACCTTTTATCTTACACGGATACCATGAAAAACATTTGGAAGCCTATCTAGGACACCCTAGATATCTTAATGATAAGATTATTTATTACTAGGATTCTTCAATTTACATAATACAATGTTACTCCATTTACTCGTTATTAGATTAGTACCCAACTTTAACAATTTATATTACTTTTATATTAGTTTAAATATTTAACTTTTATTATAGAAAATATCAGCACGAGGGTATCTCATGTGGTGCCAAATACGTTCTTACCTCGTTATTATACATCACTAAGGATGTCCCTTTACAACACAAAACACCAATTGCGAGTCACCATTATTTATAGATTTTACTGTTACACTATACATATACTTTTAAAACACTTTTCATAGTTCATAAACAATCTTTGCACTATTTTCTTTAATTCAATACTAGTATGCATTGACACTCCCATTTTGTATGCGGTCAATCACTGTGATTTGCCGTGAGGCTTATAATCTGGAAACCTACTTTTGATGGTACTTTTTCATTAATATTCTTATAAATGAACACATTTTATGTAACATATATTTGATAAGTATTATAATCATTTGTCTAAACTTTTCTTGTTGTCATCTTATTTTTCTGGCGTTGCTTTATTTAGCTATTATTATAAATATAATCAACCAATCAGAGCATAGTCATTAATATCAGGTGGTGTAAAGCTGTCTATCTAGTTCTAGTAGTCTCTGAAATATTTCTCATCACCGTGGGATACCCTGTATAAAAATATACTTTCATATATTTAAACTTAACAGATATACTAAATTTAATGGATATACTACGTAGCAATAATATTCTGAAATGATATGATTCCTTCTTTCGTATGGTTTCTTCTTTGCCACAATAAAATTATCACAAGTTGGGGATTTAACTAATTTAATTTTGTATTTGTATAAGCTGTGTCCTCATCTTAACCCACATAGTGTTCCGATAAAATTTCAGAGCTGAACTTGCTAGTCCTTCCATTATTTAAGACAATGGTGTTGGACAAGACCATAATCATCAGTTTTACCTCTACAACGTACATTAAATAATGCCACCCGAATTTGTTAAAAAAACAAAACGAAAAAGCAGTCGCTACGTTATAATCTAAGACCCCTTTTATAAACCTAACCTTGCACCTGGTGCACTTCGCCAAATCGCTTTTGTATTGATTCAATGCTATTGTAAAACTTCCAGAAATTTCAAGCAATTATAAACTTACCTTTTAGTAACCCCGCGTCTAACAGCTATTAATCATAACTTTGCTAAAACAACATTAGTTACAACGTGCTACTGGATCTGAATTGAAATGATCTATATTGATAGTCGTGCGCGATTAAATAAAATAAGAACCCAACAGCATACGACGATACACTTAAATGTCACTGTACGAGAAGTTGTGCATTGCATACTATGCATGTGCATGTATATATATATATATATATATATATATATATATATATATATATATATATATATATATATATATATATATATATATATATATATATATATATATATATATATATATATATATATATATATATATATATATATATATATATATATATATATATATATATATATATATATATATATATATATATATATATATATATATATATATATATATATATATATATATATATATATATATATATATATATATATATATATATATATATATATATATATATATATATATATATATATATATATATATATATATATATATATATATATATATAAACTGCTGTTCAAAATTATCGCACCACGTTAATATTTGCTAAATTTTTGAGGTTTCATAACTTTTTTACTTTTAGTCCAATTTTGTAAATTTTTTTTAGAATACTGTAGATAAAACGACTAATTTCAACTTGCATATCCAGTCTTTTGCTAACTGAGGACGGCTTAGGTATTATACAGGGCTAACTAAAAGATTGTTATATAACCCTAATTTTAAAACACTCGGTGGAATAATTTCGTAACCAAATTCTTTAAAAATACCAATTTTTACTGGATAGGGCTGGAACCTTTGATGTAACTGCAACACTCGGAGTAGTTTCCACAAACACCAAAACACTTTCACTTCGCTCGACGCGCGTTTCGCCAACCAAGTTGGCATCATCCGGAGACGATTAAAACTGAATTTTAGTTTTAATCGTCTCCGGATGATGCCAACTTGGTTGGCGAAACGCGCGTCGAGCGAAGTGAAAGTGTTTTGGTGTTTGTGGAAACTACTCCGAGTGTTACCAATTTTTGTTAAGAACCATTCCTTTCCTATATTTTATTATTTGGTCCATGTCTTTAGATAAATTGGTTCATTTTTAAGAGCAAAATGAATTTGTCACCAACAGTTTACTGTTAATTTACTCTGCTGTTATAAGTGATATGTAAAACGTAGGCGGCGTATGTCAACCAAAATCAATGATTGGGTGTATACAATCTCATTTTGACACATTTTTAAAAATAATACGGTGTTGAGGAATATTCAGCAATTTAAAATAATGAATCGTGTGAGGCATTTGACAGCATTGGAATGTGTAAGAGCTCAAACTTTGGTTGAAGAGGGTAAAAGTATGCGATATGTCTCTCGAATTCTGGGTGTTAACCATTCGACAATAATTCGAATGTTAGAACGTCACAGGGCAACTGGTTCTCACTCCAGGAGACATGGGCAGGGTAGAAAAAGGGCGACGAATGTTAGGGTCCGATTTCTTAAAGCATTTTCTCCGCCAAAATGCTTTAAGAAATCGGACAGTAACAAGTTCGCAATTGAAGAGTGAACTTGAGATGGTTAGAAATGTTCAAGTTCCTGCTCTTACTGTAAGGAGAAGACTACGGGAGGCAGGTTTGATCAGTAGAAGGCCCATAAAGGCACCAGAACTTACCAGGGCTCAGAAGGTAGCTCGATTACGATTTGCACGAGCACATGAAAATTGGACTATCGATGACTGGACGAAAGTCCTATTCTCCGATGAAACAAGAATAAGCCTAAAATCTTGTGATGGGCGGCAACGTGTGTATAGAAGACAAGGGGAATGGGAAGCTGCCTTCAATTTCGTTCTAAACGAACCCTTTGGTCGTGGCTCCAAAATGTTTTGGGCGGGTATTTCTTTCAATGGCCGTACGGAGTTAGTCCCTATTCATGCAAGGGCAATGAATGCGGAATACTACGTAGAGAACATTCTCCAGGAGCATGTAATGACTCCGTTTATTGGTCCTGATTTCATATTCATGCAAGATAATGCAAGACCACATGTAGGAAGAATTTGTGTTGAGTACTTGAATGAAGTTCATATTGATGTTATGAACTGGCCAGCACGAAGCCCGGATTTAAATCTCAGCGAACACCTATGGGACATCATTAAGAGAATAGTGAGACGACGTCTACCAGCCCCACAGAACCTTCAACAGCTGGAACAGGTTACTCTTCATGAGTGGGATAATATTCCTCAACCCGTCATTCAAAACCTCATTAGAAGTATGCCACGGCGGTTTCAGGCTGTAATCCGAGCTAGAGGTGGCAACACAACCTACTAGGGATCAGCTCACATAATTTTATTTCTTTGTTTTCCTTTGTTTTCTTGATAATTAAAAAATGTTTCTTCTCACCCTGAAAGTTTTTTCAATTGATTTCTGTATGGTGCGATAATTTTGAACCATTGCATCTAAAGACATGGACTAAAAAGCAAAATGTAGGAAAGGAATGGTTCTTAACAAAAATTGGTATTTTTAAAGAATTTGGTTACGAAATTATTCCACCGAGTGTTTTAAAATTAGGGTTATATAACAACCTTTTAGTTAGCTCTGTATAATACCTAATCCGTCCTCAGTTAACAAAAGACTGGATACGCAAGTTGAAATTAGTCGTTTTATCTACAGTATTCTAAAAAAATTATTGGACTAAATTGGACTAAAAGTAAAAAAGTTATGAGAAATTTTAGCAAATATTAACGTGGTGCGATAATTTTGAACAGCAGTTATATATATATATATATATATATATATATATATATATATATATATATATATATATATATATATATATATATATATATATATATATATATATATATATATATATATATATACAAGTAATAATGTTTCTATAATTCTGGTCTATAGAAGTATGATCTATGATCTCCGTCCTATATCTAACTTAACCTATATTAAAAAATGACATTTCGGACGTTAAAACTATACATGAAAATTTTGAGAATAAATGAAAATCTTTGAATTGGCCTTCAATAAAAGTTACACATCTGTGAGCTCTTTTAACGATATACCTACGCAGGTAGGATATTATAGTTCATAAAACATTAAAAAGCTTTTATATATTTTATAGGTAAGTCATGACTTATATTTAATTAAGGTACCTTAAATTTGTTTATTGTCGATTCAATGTGTTTCCACCTTTAGATTTTCTGCTCTTACGGTGATCTGGAACAATTCACATGATCGCGATCGCCTTTCTCTACCTGGGCTCTCTAGAAATCGGCATCCTATTATCGATTATAAAATCTAATCTTCTCCTACTTTCAACAGAGGTCAAAATTTTACTCCTCTTTTCAGGTACTTTTTTTCACAATTCGTAACCAAGTTGTTTTTTATTTTCTTCCATTTTTTCTTCCTTCATCAGTTTTTTGTCTCTAGATTGGATTTTATGATAAGGTCTATGCGATGCACCATTTCTCACTTCATTTATTGAGTTTATTTGCATTGCACCTCACAGATTCACTATACCTTCTTATATTTAAAGTTTGCGCTCTTATTTCTTATTAAATATCATTTTCTTTTATATATAATTTAATCAATGCCTGTTTCAGGTATGGTTCATTATTATTGATATCATGCCAAGTCACCTTTGTAATATGACACTTATTGAAATTTTGAACATTTTACCTAACCTGGATCTAATTACAATATTCACATGGTAATATTTCTTTTAATTTCACATATCTCATATCTCATTTTATGTCTAGTACAGAATTCAAGGTTGGTATTTAAACTATGTTTTGATATACATAACTTGGGGTTTGTGATAAGTTTTGATAATGTATTGTTAGATAATAAATTCAATATTTGAGCGAGATATCTGTGCTAATATGTACTAATATATAGTTATTTATGGACATAATTATTTATAATATCAACAATTCATAAGTTCCTACATATGGTACATAGAAATTTCTATATTTTGTAACGTTTACTGTCCTAACATATCATTTATCATGATAATAAATCGTGCAAAGTTTATTTACATCTTTTTTTACTCTTGTGAATTTTCTATTAGGTATAAGATATATTTTGACAAGTTTCAAATGTATTTTCAAATATTTTTCATCTTGTTCTCTGATAATTTCAGAGTCTCAATTAATTAGTATCAAGCAAAAATTGAGTGCAGCGAATCTGTGTTTTTTGTGAGGCCAATGCTGTCTTATTGCTCTTCAAATATTTATAGTGGTTTCTGCTATTGTGTTTTAATTATAATCTGCTATTAGGAGAATTCGTAAAAATGCCCCGGCAGTTTGTCTCCGGCGAAAGGACCAGGGAGAAGACAAAAGACTGCTCGAGGTCCTCCAGTACAAAGGGCGTGTTTAGCAGAAAGGAAATAGGGGAGGAACAATAAGAATTACACAAAGAACATAAATTCCCATTTATAAAGCATTTTTGTATGGTTTTACTTTTTTCCTGAGGACAGTAATCGGATAAATGAAATGGGACAATATTTTACATTTCGCTCAAAGTTTTATATTGCCCATTTGCTTAAATTGCGTTATAAAGTGCAAAGGTATTGCCAACGGTAAAATTTAATGTGCTATATCAGAAATACCAGTGACGAATCCGCATCTATAACGACACGTTTTAACGAATTGGGGAATAGGCCTTTTGTTTTTATCAGTACCTGCCTGCACATTTAAAATACTTCATCTTGAAACAATACATCACACCGCAGATTAATTTCTCATTTATCCTAATTTTGGCGAAAGCTTTTATTAGAGCTTTTATTAGCGTTTTTTAGAGCTATCTAAAAAAATTGAAAGTGACTATCTCAAATGCTTTTGAACACGATTTTGTATATATTTAAAGTATATTAGTTATCATTTGATGCCGTAAAAATCTACGGCAAAAATATATATTTATCTATAAGAAATGAGAAGCCTAAATAATAATCATAGATCTATATCTATATATATAATTTTATTATATTCGTTGTTTTAATTTTTTACCCACCCACCAGAAAAAAATTGCCCGTTCGATTCTCTTCCCATCATTAAATTTAAATTGAGAAAGAGACGGTCAGAATTATGGAAGAAATTCTGCCACAGCGATCCTTCAAGTTATCCACAGATCTACCTTGATCTGCCCTTTAATCTCTGGCATAAAAACTATTCTCGACCAAGAAAATATATTACTACAAGACTACGTCTTAAATTCGGTCATGCCTGCTAATCTATTCAAAATAAAAGTCCTACCCAATATTAAAAGTGACCTGAATCACATATTTTTTCAATATTCCCAATACCAAACAGCAAGTAACAATCTCTATAGTAAAATTGCAGGATGTCGTACTACCCAAACACCCTTTAATGATCTGTCCATTCTTTGTTAATTTAATAAATCTATGTTTGATTGCTTCATCGGTTTCTTGGAAGCAATACAAATTCTTATTATGATCTTGTGAGTGAATGTAGGAATAGGTTCGTTTGGTATCCTCGGTTATCTCCCCTTTGTTTCGTCCTTAATCTCTAGAGGTCCTCTACAGACAGACAGACTCTACAGACCCCTAAAAGAGAAGCGTGTAGAGAAGCTTCCTTCTTTAAAATGTTGTTAATACTAATGGTTGGCTTAATTATTCGTATCCTAGCATTCGGGAATACCATTTCCCTCTACCCATATTATAGAAAAATATTCACGTTTTACCTATAACCACGATATAAACCGAAAATTAAGAAAATGCAAATCGCTCTGCTTCTTTGCCATAAAATATAATGATTCATTCATAGTTATGATCCTTCACGTACTGATTCGTTTATTTATAACGAAATACAATGCTAATTTCAAAGTTCGGAGGAAATGGAAATGTTAATTTCACGAATTCATTTTATTAAAAATACACCTGAATTTCATTTAATATTTAATCAACTCCCCTTTGAATAGGATTCTTGCATATACACATAATACATCCTTTATTAAAGTGAAAACCAATAACGAAACGGCATGCTATTAAAATATTTCGCAGTGAGTATATTTCATAATATATTAACTTTTTATGGATGCAGAACACGAAAATTCCTTTCATTTTTAGATATCTGTATATAAATATAAGGCCCTGGCCATATATATACCTATAAATGTCAAACCAAAATTAAATATTTTTTTATTTCAATAGTATTTTATTATTTATCAGAAGTAACATACATGTGACATATAGCTAATGCCATTTTTTATTACAATCTGGTGTTCTTATAAATTTAAATGAATCGCTGGGAAATAAATGTAACAGCTTGGTTATTAGCTTAAAACCAGAAGCCACGCTCTCAGGCGGGGGCTGTTAAGGTAACTAGATAAAGTCCATGTAAAACGTCTACAATTGCATAGAGATAATTGTAAAATATCAAATTCCACAATATTATCTAAAAGTTGTATATATTATTTATGAATGTCATAAAAGTTTTTTTGTGCATGCAATAATATAGTATAGGCCAAGATGTTAGCCATTTTTACATTTACTTTATATTTATTATTATTTATTATTATTTATTAAATACGTCTACTTTACTTTTTTCGTCTACTTTACTGAAAATTGAAAATAAAAATGAAAATTCCGTAAATCTATCGCAAATGTTAAAAGCGGCAACGCCGCGTCGCTCAGCTCCTTGTCGGGAAGCAATTATCGAAAGCATATATCTGTTTTTAACTCATGGGAAATTACGTGCTATCTTTTTTCATTCGACACGAAGCAAGTTTCGGAAACTATAATCGAGTCTGGCAGTGGCGGGCTGAAAATATGTTTAATGGAAAATGAATAGTAATAAAATGAATAATAATAGTAATAAATACGGAAATAAGAAAATTATTTTACGATTGTTTTACTGCATACAGAGAGTTCATCCTCATCGAGACAAGGATGTATTGGTGGCTATGTGTTCGGAGTATACAGAAGCATCAAATGCAAGCCTACACACTTTTAAGGAACGAAAATATACATGGAAGTGTTTCTTTACAATTTAATTGACAACTTTAGATAAGGTGCTGCAAAGTGTTACGTTCAATTTTGTCAATTAACCATTTAGATATCAGAAGTTTGATGTAGGTACATAATTCTGAATAAATCTATTATGGAAATCGACTGCTCTCTTCCTTTAACATTCATAATTAGATCTCAGGGCCTGCATATTATTCAGTTCAGTTCAGTTGCGACATATTTGTATTATGGTATTCTGACCTTTTTCATAGAACATTATTGACTGGTGTAAGCGCATCTAGTTAGCCACTATGTTCCTATTCTTTCGTTCCTATGGTTTTCTATGATTAGCGCGCTTAAGCTAGGTGACAGATTTATGGCACGTGACCTGATTTTCGAACCTATCGTCGTGACCTGATATCGAAGCTGTCGGGGCCATTTTCCTTCTTTTCTTGCTCGTCGACCAGAGTGTGGTGGCGCTACTTATATTTCCAGTTTATCTTGGAGGTGGAGTCGATTATCTTTATCGTGCAGTATTAACTGCAGTTTTAGCTTCAACATGAGGCCTGGATTTTGAGAGTCGGTTCACGAGTAAAAAAGTTATCAATGTAAGGCCAAAAATGGATGTTTTTGCATTCACTGTGTAAATAAGGCAAATCAACGAAAATCGCAAAAACCGTTTCGAGATATGAGGTTCTAATTTATGACATTCATGTTGAAATCCAGAATAAAATTTTTTTGTTGAAATGGGATGATGCCGAAATATCAGAAATTTAGCACTGTTTTATTTTCCGCCCTGTAGAAACTTTATATGAAACATATATCCTTGGTACAAACAAGGACCGGCAGTCAAAACATTGTATTAGCTAACACTTCAAACAGAAACTAAATAGGCGGCGACAATTTCAATCTTATACCTTTTTGGTGGTTAAATTTTTAAATTCAAATCAGTATACTGTGCCGTTTTTATTTTTGTTTCAACAGAATTACAGAGAGTGCCGAGAGTAGGTTCGACCCAGTATAGTTGGGAACCATCTGACTTGGTTGCGCATTGTCTGTGACGTCTACGAGTAATTAGTAACTTACTAATTGTAATTTCTTTATTTATTAAGATGAGCTAGCTTAGGCAAACTTTTATTGCCCACTTTTAATCGCTGTTGAATAGGTATATTCTGGAAGGTAATAAAAGTATAAGGGAAAATCATATTATACCTAAAATGTGAAAGGCTAGTCGCTCAAAAATTTTGAGACATGAATTTTACTTTTGGATAAGTAGACAGAAAGAGTAGCTCATAGAAATATATGAATTACTTGCTTGAGGGGTGGATTATCTACGAAAAATCAAAATGTAGACATTTATCACATTTAAGAAATGATTTTCTAAGTTTTGTTAACAATAGTGTAGTGATAGTGGTAGTTATAGTGATAATAAAGTGAAAATAGGTGACAAGTGGTAGAAATAGTGATATGGAACTTAAAATATCAAAATGTTTTCAATTATTATAAGTGGCGATCATAGTGATTGTGGCACTAAACATATTAATTACCCGTTTTTAAGGTATTGCGGTATTAATTACCCGTTTAAGGTATTAATTACCAGTTTTTATGGTATTGCGGTTGTTTGTTAATTTATTATTACTTTAATAATTTCATTGTTTTCATTTTTTGTTGAGAATTTTGTGTTTTAATTTTGGGGTATATATTTACTTTATTTTTCCGTTTCCAAGTTGTGAGCGCTATTTAGCTGTTTTTTTTTCATATTTATTTTTGTTCCTCATGGGAAATATGGCTACTGGTAAACCACCTACTAGAAAATGGGAACGCGCCGAAAGCAATTCTTCATGAGTGTTGTGGAAACTTGCATTTAATATCAGCTGTGGTGTTTAAAATATTCATATAAAAACTTTCTACTTTAGACCCCCTAAAAAAATGCCTACGCCCAAGACATGCGCTGGCCTTTTCCATTTGGACGGTCAGTGAACTTCGTATACATTTTATACAGACTGTAGTATCTTCCTTTCTTTTTTTCATGCAGTTTCGCTGGAGGCGCTAAACAGAAAACATCAAATTGTTGGCCTAAATTTACATACGAGTTAATGGTAATAATTGGAACAAAAAAAATGTGCACTGGCATTTTTTGATACATATTTCATATTGTACTTCAAAATATAATTTAGTTAGGGGTAGAACGCTATTAACAATAGCTAATAAGGATTATGGAATAAGCAAATGAAAATCCTTCGTGTATATGTATCAGTAGTTCATGTGAGTTTCAGTTCACTCCCGGTAATCCCTATTATCCGCAATAACATCACCTAGTTATCTGTAAAGTCTAAGCAAACATGAGATAACTGTAGCTTCAGAATGTAGCATGTATATTTACATGTAGGTTGGGTATAGTATATCATATTGCATTTCAGACTACAGGGGTATGATTATTAAACATTGTTCCGAGAAATACCGTCATTGTAGACCCTTGCTCTAAACACATTGATTCAAGACAATAGAGGATTAAGAGATATTTATATGTGTATACCGGTATCAATGTAATGTAATTCCCACATTTTAATGAAAAGGTTTCATCACAAATGTATTTATTTATTTTCACAATCCAACAGAATTAATTAATATTCCAATAATACTCGTACAATATGTTGTATATACGTTTCACTTCTAAAAATTAACATGAAAATGATAGCAAAAAAAAAGAAATATATTAACAATTCTAAAACTATAAAGATGATATTATATTAAAAAATATAATATTGACAAAATATTTAATATTGACATGTATATTATATACAGCGTGTCTATTTAATATTCCCTTCTTCAGTTAGACCTTTATTCCCGCCCTAAAACAAATAAGATCAGCGAAGGATCAATGAGGGGATCTATATTTTATGGGATGGATGTTACTAGATAATTGAATTCCTATTATTTTGATGCCAATAAGCGTACCGTTATCTCCTGTGGTTTGTTAGGTAATATCGATTTAAATAAATTTTTAGAGTGTTTTCCTTAATAAATGTAGACTGGATATTTAAAAGAAAATTTTTAAAAAAGCTTTACCTTTTAAAAAGTTAGTCTGTTAATCTAGTTTCGGGTCTATTCTCATTAGCAATGTTAAAAATAAACGGACCAGAAAATCCGTTAAAAAAATTAACGGAAAATTTTAACGGAGACGCTATTCTCGTCGTTCCAAGTTAATATTAATGTTAAAATTAACCAAAACCCGTTTATTTTAAAAGGCTGGTTAGATGGATCGTTTAATAACAGGCCGTTTGTTGACATTTGAAATAAAAGTGTGGTTAATATGTGCAGTTGTAAAATAAAACTTTACTGTGTGAACAAGAACAAGAGTGGTTAGGTACCCATTATGTGGTTTAATATTTGAATAATAGTTTTTACTTTATTAAAAAAAATATGGCAATACCAGCACTTCTATTTAAAGAATTACAGCAGTTAATTCAGCGGTTGGTGGGTATATACCTACCTACATATTTATATTACTAGTATTATAGTAGGTATCGGTATATTGGTTTCTTAATAATAATAATATTAAAAGTTATTTTGTAGTTATTTCAAGTTTTTAAAAAAAACTACATGACATGTAACTATATAAAATATCCATTCCGAAGGAATAATGTTCGACAACGCCAACGACATCTTAGGGGCACATCAAATCCATTCGAAGTACCTAATTGGAATTTCAGGCAACAATTCCATTTACGTAAATTTACTTAAGAGACAATTTATTGAAGAAATAAGTCTGTTTATGGATGAAGGAGCTAATGTAACAAAATTCCCAGTGCTTTTACAGGTAACTCCTTTTCACCTAGTCAATAGTAATTTATTTAATGCACTTTATCTCAGGTATTGGCAGCGTTCAACTTTTTGGAAAGGGTTTATACTAGCTGGGGGTTGGACAATCATTTAATCTTAGTACGGGGGCAATACAACATATTTCAAATCATTGGATCAAGTTTCTAATGACTGCAGATATATATAATCAAAGGGAAGTAACTATATATAATAAATATATCATGTTTATCTGTATGCTGGCATGTTTGTAAATTATTGTAAGAAATATATTATTTATCAGTATGTCATATTTTTTTTAGTTACAAAACTACAACATATTTAACAGGGTTAAGAACCCTGGCTTCCTGGCTTATTTAAGAGTATTTTCCTGTAGTTTCACAGATTTTCCTGAACAGTGAATTTACTTTTGCTTGGCTCCTAAGTCTCCTGACTTAAACTCCTTGGATTTTTCTCTGTGGGCTCATTTCAAGCAACTGTCATTTCTCTAGTTAGGTACGTTTTTAAATATTTAATTATTGAATTAAATATGTAGTTCGGGGTCTAAAACATTAGTCTTATATTTTTTTAGTTTTTAATCGGTGCCTGGACAATTTTTACACTTATTATAATTCACCTCTTTAAACTTTACTTAAATACTTGAACTGGTTAGAGAAATTATAGAAATAATTCTTTTTTAAAAGTGATTTTTTTTGTATTTGATTATTAAATATTTGTGTACTTTATCATTGTATTTTATATATACACTGAGCTCGTAAAGTTTGGAATAAATTCAATTAATCGTTATTGAAGGATTTTCACAGGAAATCCTCGGACACGTCAACCTTATTTTATAAAATGTCACTTTTTTCAGCCATCGATTTTTTTTTTGTTTTGTTCGTTTTTGAGCTATGACGTCATCGACAATTTTTTTAAATGACAACCCATATTTTTTTTCACGGATTTCGATAGAGCACATTTTTCTGAGTGCGAATATGTCAAAAACATAGTACCTTTAACATTAAAGTTTTCGAGATATTCGGTTGCAAAGTTTATAAAATGTACCATGGCACCATGCATAAGCTATCGGGCGGGTCAAGATTTTTAATAGCTTATTGATTCTAATAGCTTATAGCTTATTACATTTTAAAAGATTAAGGAGTAATATTATTTATTTTGGTAGCTTATCGAACATTTTGAAAGATTTGGGAGTAATCTGTTTAATTTTTTAACAACAATTTAAACAAATAAAAAAATATTTTAACAAATAAATGATAAATAATTAAAGTAAAAAATAAAATCAGAGTAAATTTTCAAAGTGACCTCCATTCACTTCCTGGCAATATCCCATCCGCCACTGAAACTCCTGCAGAACCTTACCAACAGTATCGGGTTGAATGGTTCGAATTTCATTGCGAATTCTGTCCTTTAATTCTTCGATGGCATTTGGTCTATTGAAATAGACTTTGCTCTTTAAATAGCCCCATAAAAAGTAGTCTAGGGGAGTGAGATCTGGAGATCTAGGGGGCCATTCGATAGTTCCCCTGCGACCAATCCAATGGTTAGGAAATACATGGTTTAAATAATCGCGAACGATCACTGCAAAATGGGGTGGTGCACCGTCTTGTTGGTACCATATCGTGTGATGGGGCAGATCTGGATCTACGTCATTTGGGTAAAGTACCGCAAGTGCAGGGACTAAGTCGTCTCTTAAAAATTCTAAATATATTTCACCTGTTAATACGCCTTCAAAGAAAAATGGGCCCAAAATACGATTACCTACAATACCAGCCCAAACGTTAACTTTTTGTGGAAACTGACTACGAGTTTCCATTTTCCAGTGTGGATTTTCAGGAGACCAATATCTACAGTTTTGCCGGTTAACTGTGCCGTCGAGATAAAAGGTAGCCTCATCAGAAAAAACAATATTGCGTAAAAATCCGTCGTCATCAATCAGACGTTGCAACATGGTTTGGCAAAACTGTAACCTACGGTCAGGATCATCTTCGTTTAACTCTTGGACCAAAACCACTTTATACGGATGCCATTTGTTCAATTTCAAATATTTCAAGACGGAGCTTTGAACTATTCCGTTGTTTGCCGCCACTTGGCGGGTGGGTAAATGGGGATTTTCTTGAAGCTCTAGTAGAACATTCAATTTAACCTCTTGTTGCACTGGTGGACGACCCATTCTAAGGCGATCTCTCGTATGACCCACTTCTAAAACCTTTTGTTCTATTTTGCTAACGGTGGACTGTGTAATTGGTTCTCTGTTTGGATATTTGTTGTTAAATAAACGGCAAACTTCTACTTGTGTGCGAGCTCTGTCCCCGTAACCGATCATCATCAAAATTTCGATTCTTTCCCTTTCACTCAAACGACGGACCATTTTTAAATAAAATGAATTATGATGGAATAATGATTAATCAACTTACTTAATGATATTATTCAACTGATTAAAACACAAACTTGCGAGGAAAAACTTCAAAATTGTGACAACTGTCAAAACTGTTGTTTTTCCTGCGCTTTCTTGATAAATGATTAGCATTTGGTCATCGCTTGTATAATTCATTCTTAAAACTTTGCAACCGAATATCTCGAACACTTTAATGTTAAAGGTACTATGTTTTTGACATATTCGCACTCAGAAAAATGTGCTCTATCGAAATCCGTGAAAAAAAATATGGGTTGTCATTTAAAAAAATTGTCGATGACGTCATAGCTCAAAAACGAACAAAACAAAAAAAAATCGATGGCTGAAAAAAGTGACATTTTATAAAATAAAGTTGACGTGTCCGAGGATTTCCTGTGAAAATCCTTCAATAACGATTAATTGAATTTATTCCAAACTTTACGAGCTCACTGTATAATATAAAATATAACTTGACAAAACATGTACTTTATTCCTTAAATAGTACCTATCACCATTAATTATCATTATTATCGCAAGTAGGTATTTTATTCTACAAAACAAAATCATATTATTTCTAAAAGAAATTAACACCAAATATATTATACATATAAAGATGTAACGAAAGGTACCTACATACTAATAGCTAATCGCCTGCTCTTCTGTAGATAAAAGAAAAGTCTAAAAGCCTGCTCTTCATAGACATAGACTAGACATTGAACATATGCGTAAAATCACAGATAACTTGTAGAATTAACTACATCGAATTTCCATTGTACCGAAATTCAATAGTCTATTGCTATATTCTCTAACATGAATAAACAGATCCGTCATTTATGAGGAATTTTAACAGATCCGTTAAAGTGTCCTTTCTGAATACCACTTTCTATATTTTAACATAACGGGGTGTTAAAAATTAAAATATAAACGGTTGATTAATTTTAACGGATGTGAATGGGAATAGACATTTTAGTCATACATATTACATAATAAAATCGTAACTTTAAAATGTTAAAAATAAGCTAAAAGAATATAGATTTGTGTTGAATCTATACATTTATTTATACAAATAACTATTAAGAATTGCACCAAATTACACTAAAAATATGTAAATGTTGCACAATTGTGTTAAAACACTGCACTAGAATGGATAAATTTAACACACAACCTCTGTAAAATTAACGTAATGGATTGTGTTATACCTTCAACACTAAATACAGAAAAATTGTAAGAAATTACACAATACCGTGTAGACCGTGATTAACATAAGATTGCGTTGAATTGTGTAATTGTATTCCAAAGTATGCAGTTATGCGAAAATTTTTCTAATAATCCTACTATTTCCTGTTTAGTTTCTTCTAGCTGCCCTGGTTGCTATAGTTAACCACCACTTACTTGGTGGTTTCCCCAGGGCCATTCGATGCATTGAGAGGACAGAATGTGTTTTAACTCGAGCAATAGATAACTACACCTCGTATGTCGATTATATCTAAAGTAATATATTTATGAAATCGTTTTAAATGGAATTGATATAGGTGGAGAATAATAATTGGAGGTAATTACATAGTGTATATTCTTACGTTTCAAAATGTTCACCGTCCGCATGCACCTATAAATCAAAGAATAAACACAGCCGTGATAGACAATAAATTTAAGGTTGATATTAAGCCCAAGCAGCGTTTTATTTTAAAACGCTCTGGTGCATCGTTAAATAGACGCTGGAATTAGATATTTTACGACGTCTAAATTGTACCGACGTATGGTTTACTGTACTCATTTTTTTAAACTCAATTACAGTAAGTCTTCCGGCAACATAAACGACCACTAGCGTAAACTACTTTATTGCTACAAAGATGCAGTTTGCAGTCAAGTCCAAGACGATTATAATAATTTATTGGAGACGACGAATACACACAAATTATGGTGATTTGTGGCAAGTCGAGGGACAGAGTTATATAGATACTTATAGACCATAAATCTAAAGTTGTGCATGGAATTAAGTTGTCATCGCATGTTATTGTATACCGTCCAGTGTACTATACTCTATCCAACGAGAGAATGGACTTGCTTTGCGCATCGGCGACTAAAGAGGAGGGGCTCTGTAACGAGCTACGCAGGACCGTCATTCGATGAAATAAATTCGTAAGTAGGTGAAATAAATTTATTATAATTATTTTTTGACTTTGATGCACGACCTAAAATTAAAAACAAAAATAAATCATTGACCACGGTTACTGGTGGTGAATAGTATGCGTATTAAATAAAACATATTTATTATTATATTTCTTTACCTCTTTAATTCTTCTTAATTGGCGATAATGGTGGATTTATCTCGTCTCTGGCTGCTGCCATTCTTATAATAGATTTAAAACTTATTTCACAACCGTAAACAACGCAACTAAAATAACCGTACTTGCGAGACTACAAATACAAACTGTGAATAGGTAGGCAGTAGTAGGTACTTTATATAATTAGGTACCAGGTAGGTATCGGACCCAGGCGCCGGCCCTGGCTATCTGCTGAGCCAATTAAGACGTTGAGGGCGTTGAACTAATGTTCTAAGGGGCGGAGATCTGACCAAAACAGACGAATTTTCGCTCGAGTGCAAGTCCATTCTCTCGTTGGATACAGTATAGAGTACACCTCAAATGTATTGATCTCTAACTGCGACCGCGATTATTGTCTAATTTTGATTGTTTAAGAACTGAAAAACGAGGTGGAATTTTATATGTTTAAATATGACATTTCCATAGTTCATTCAAAATGTTTATGAGAATATGTATATCATTATATATTTTATGTATATATCATATTGCTATTTGTATGATTTCAACAAAATCTGGCTTATTCCCATAAGATTTTCGTTAAATTTTGTTTTTTACCTTTTAAATTCTCATTTATATACTTAATTATGCCCATATTAAAGCTAAGAAATAATAGGTAAGTACCTATTTATGTATATAACATAAAAGCATAACAACTGAGAAAAAAATCTAAGAAACTCTTTAAGGACACACAAAGATATTAAGTGTCTCCGAAAAACAATTTTTTTAAAGAAACTATTTCAAAATGTATAATAATAGAAAAAATCGAATAAAAAATTAAATAAAAATAATAAATCCAAAATTTCAGGCATGCAGATTAAAATTAAGAGTCCGTGTTCACAGAAATGCTCCGTGAGGTAAAACGAACGACGTAAGTTTGGACAGATACAAAACTAAACAAGTTTAATGTGTGTCGTAAAGTAAGTTTCAAGATGAAAATGATGTGAAGTTCACCTCGTCGGGATAGATATCATGAGTACATTCTTGTCAATAAATGCAATGAGTGTCCGATAAAGTGGCCTTCATACAGGCCGTCGCGTCGTCGGGATCCGTCGGATTCCTTCATACAGGCCCATAAGACAAATAAATATTATAAAGAAGATAATAATATATATTTTTATGAATATGGCTACGCGATGGTAGGGGCTTATAGTATCAATGCTAGGAAAATTTAAGACAATTACATTTGTATTTAACAATTATAAGGCTATCAAATAGCGTTATTATATTTTCTCAAGCTTTTATTTAATTTGCAATGTTTGTATGTATGTATGTATGTATGTATGTATGTAGGTATGTTAGTTTGTTTGTTAGTTTGATTCAAAAATATATGACGTACTTTAACCCAAATAGTAACTGATTGAAATGACATGTTCTACACACATTAACAAAACCCTAGGAACAATAATGCATTCACAATATTTTACGTTTTAAATATACAGGTTGTTCGGAAAATTAATTATGTAATTCTGCTGAATTACATAATTCTGCTTTTATTTGAATGCTATAAAAATAAGAAAATAAACTTTGAAATTTATATGATATAGAAGTTTGTCGCGAGATTTACCTGCGTAAATAAACAAGAATACAATATATGTAACTTGATCTTGACACAAGTAATTCTAAGAAAAAATGTACGGATTTCATAAAATAAATTTCCACAGGTAAATCTCGCGACAAGCTTCTATCATTAGTTTATTTTCTTCTTTTCAGAGCATTTAAATAAAAATTTGTTTTTAAAACTGTTTTTTTACTATTATTTTATTTAAACAACAAAATGGTTATCTTATAAGATTTATTAGCGAAATGCGAAAGATTTATTAGCTTCTCTTTTTAGTATCCTATCTTCTTATTATCCGATTTTGAATGGGTAGTTTTTACATAATAGTATATTATGTACCAAGGGACTAAAGTGGGACATTTAAATCACTCAAGTACATTATTTTATTTCGGATTTTTTATTATTTCTGGCAACAAATTATTAGAGAAAAACTGGTGTAATTTATTTTTCATTTTGGTTTCCCAGAACATTATATGTCAACATGATATATGAACAGAACATGTACAGCTGAAGGATGGAATAAGCTTCGCATTTTGTAGCTTATTCCAGAAGAAAGATATATCAACGATTCGTCTGCCAGTTATTGGATTGGTTTTCTTGCTATCGTAAACTCGACATATAGGCGTAACATGTCATGAGGAACATAATTTCTTAGTGACATTTTTCGAAATATTAACAAGGCCATTTTTAAAGATTTCTTCAAAAATCACGAATTTAAAATACTCCATTTATCATCTCCATTAATCATCTTTTAAAAAACGCCATTAAATAATGGCTTAAAATTAAGAAAAGATATTTGGGGTTTGCAATGTTGAAAGTCTGATATAAACACTATGGTTTTGAAAAAAAAAATATTAATTAATTACGAGAGTTATTCAGTTTTAAAGATGGGGTTCTTTAAGATGTTTATATTTATAATTCAGTGTATAAATAAATGAGAATAAATATGCATGATGTTTAAAGCATACCTTTTTCTATCCGCAGTTAAAATTTGATGCTTTTGTATTGTATCAAGTGATAGAAGACTTACATTAGTTGAAAACATACCCTACTTATCGCGCTCTGAAAAGCGCTCTTAAACGCTTCCTATATTATTTCAACCATAAACCATATATCCTGGAATTGTCTTGCAGCTTACATATGCAGCTCTAAAAACCATACTATAAAAAAAGAAAAAAAGAGTATAAGTACTGTTCCAAGCTTCAACCTTTCAGTAATAATGAAAACTTTATTTAATATCAGTGGCTACAATTATTAGTGACTAGCTGTTACCAGCGATCTCGTCCGCGCGAATTTAACGCGCGTTCTGAGTCCGCGCGACAGCCAGCCTTTGTGATATTAGGTCGCGAGAAGGGGAAGCGGAGGGAGGCGCCTTTTGGTGCGATGAGGGCTACCCGGTACATTAGTTTATTTTATTATTATTTGAAGATTATTACTCGAAACAAGTAGAAATACTCTGGAGATTTACGTTAATAATTAATTATTTATTATATGGTTTATTGTTATTATGTTTATATTGGATATTTATGTTTGTTATTATTAATTTTAATGAATGTATACTTCCCTATCTGAATCGGATTTTCTTCACAATTTTAATGTATTTTAATGCGCCGATTATACGCCGAACCCTAATTCTTTTTTTAAAAATAAAAGTAGCCTAAGTTGCTCCTTACATCAGCTATCTGCCAGGGAAAATCTCTTCAAAATTGGTACAGCCGTTTCGGATTATTTTTCACAATTTCAAGGATTTTATTTTTCTACCGGATTTTATTAATTTTTTTTGAGCAAGCAGACATACAAAAATGTATTTTTTATAAGTACCGTACATTTGTTATTTTGACATTACAGACACGTACTAATTTTATTTATTTGTATAGATTTTATTCACATTTTCATGGATTTTAATTCTTTTACGCGAAACCCTAATTATTTTTCTAGAGTGAAAGTAGTCTAAGTTACTCCTTCTAACAGCAGCTACCTGTCAGTAAAAGTCCCGTCAAAATTGGTACAGCCGCTTCGGAGACTAGCCGGAAGCAACAGACAGACAGACATAAATTTTAAAATAAAAGTAGCCTAAGGTAGTCCTCACAACATCAACTATCTGCCAGTGAAAGTCCCGTCAAAATCGGTCGAGCCGTTTCGGAGATCGGATTTTATTCACAATTTCAAGGTTTTTTTTTGCACGGAACCCTAATACTTTTTCTAAAATAAATGTAGCCTAACTTACTCATTATAACATGAGCTATCTGCCAGTGAAAAGTCCCGTCAAAATCGGTCTAGCCATTTCGGAGATCGGATTTTATTCAGAATTTCAAGGATGTTATTTTTTTGCACGGAACCCTAATACTTTTTCTAAAATAAAAGTTACCTAACTTACTTCATATAACATGAGCTATCTGCCAGTGAAAGTCCCGTCAAAATCGATACAGCCGTTTCGGAGATTAGCCCGAACAAACAGACAGATAGATAGACAAAAAAATTAAAATAAAAGTAGCCTGTCACTCCTTTTAAGTAATCAGTTATATGCCCGTCAAAATCGGTCCAGTCGTTTCGGATATCGGATTTTGTTCGCAATTTCCCCCTCTGGGTTCGGGGCCACAAGTGTAGAATAGACCCAGTGTACCTCTTACCTGTCGTAAGAGGCGACTAAGGTGACTGAATGGGACTGCCTAGCCGCTTAGACTTGACCGGTAAGATCTTCAAAGTTATGCTGGGCGGGCGTTGGTGGCACTTGGATGGGTGACCTAGGCAGGCTTGGGCCCGGACTGTGGCGTGTGCCCGAGACCTGGGAACACTCGACACATCTGCCGCGGACGCGTGGTCCCAGATAAATGGTAATGAGGACCAGAGTAATTAATCTCGGTAACTCAGAACCATACTATCATACATACAAATTGTAGAGCCTTTGCGACCAGGCCACCCGTAATAAATAGGATGGTTTGAAGAAAAGTACTCAAGTAAAAAGGAGGAATGCACAAAGGTACTAATGAGGCCTCAGTGCTGTGGTGGAATGGGAGTGTAACACTACCTTCCACTACACTCCGACCCATATACATATACATTGGTACATATATATATTTTTTTTGCGCAGATCCCTATTTATATTTAAAATAAAAGTAGCCTATGTTCCTCCTTATAACATCAGCTTGCTGCCAATAAAAGTCCTGTTAAAATCGGACCAGCCGTTTCGGAGATTAGCCGCAACAAACACACAGACAGACAAAAAAAAATAAAATAGGTTTTTTGTTAGAAGTACCGTATGTACTATCATATGCATGTAGTAAAAATCCGTTATTTTGACATTACAAACAGACAATTTTATTTATATCTATTGATGTATTGAATATACGATGCAAAATTAGAAACATGATTTATTTACTTAACGCAGAAGTTTTCCACTGAACACCAAAGTACTTTTCTAAACGCTTGCTTGCTTGCTTGAATATAATGGGGTTATATCTCCAAAAAGTGCCAACTTAATTACCGAATGAACTTAAAAAAGTTGCAGTTTTGATGTCCAGTGGAAACCAAAAAAATCATTAAACATGATTTATAAGTACCAATTCATGGAATATAATTTTGTAGTCGTTAACTGCCATCGAGGGAGCACGTTTAACAATGAAAAAGATATTTCTAGTTTTGCCAGTGGCGCCCGTACTAGCACTTCACTTAATATTAAGAGGAAAAAGTGGTACAAAATATCTTATGGGTTAAATCTTCTGGGTCAAATGGCAGGACTCCATTTTTATTGCACATGTCTCAAGAGAGTGCTTATATTAAAATTTATCCGAGCAATAAATATTGACGTTAATTGCTTAATTTAATTTTCTTCTTACTTCAAAGATAAATTTAATTTCGTAACTCATATTAGAATTTCATATTAATTTTGGGTTATATGAGCGTAGCATACCTACATAATATACTCGGGAAAATGTTTTATAGTAAAGGTGAATAACGAAAATGGTTTGTTTGATGTTAGACATGCCAATCCACATATTAAAATAGAGTTTAGACATGCATGGTATAACGCTCATGATAATTTTCTCAAATGGCATAATTGAGCCTCCTGGATAATCAATGTAATATTTTACCTAAACTCAAACAAAAATAATATAGTATGATATATTATATATTTTGGTTATTTTCTCCAAAATTAATTTTATGTAAGATCATAAAATTCTTTTTTTTAACAGATACAATTTTGTGTCAGGTGATGCATAACACTATCTCTACTTTTTTTTATGACCACCCTAAAGTATATGAATTAGGGCGCTTATTGACAATAAATAAAAAACAATTTCGTCGCAATTTCAGGTCCCAAAATACCCGATGCTTGTATTTTAATACGTTGCTAAGCAACAATCAGAAAACGGTACAATGTACTTTCCCGACATCGGTTATATCTACATTTTAAAAACTTTGTATTTGTTTGGTTACCAGCCAAAACCTCAAGCGTGAAATTTTGAGTCGAGGAAGTCGACTCGTCATGCCCTCTTAATGCAAGTTCGAAAGCCTCACAATAACGAACACAATTATTTATAATGTTTTTAAAATGTACCATGCTTCACTTTTTCTGTAAATATTTTTTACTAGTATTACTAGTAAATTTTTACTAGTTACGCACATATTGCTTTTACTCCTAAATTCACTATATACTATAACTTAAGAAATCAAAATCAAGGTAGGTTAAAAGCAGAGGCTTGCAGAAGGAGCATATTTCAGGACCTACATGTTTCTCAAGAAAATTATAATTGGGAAATTACTATTAGGATGTAACGTAAATAAATTCCGTTTCGTTTTATAGCTAATGTTTAAATTCCTATTTCAAATATTTGAAATAAAACCGCGCGACCTTGTAGAAATTTACGACTCACTATCTACCATTACCCCAACCTTTCCGTCCCGCTACAAGCACATTTATACGCGAGATCCGCAAGAACCATCCTTTTCTGCCGGCTTGTTTTAGCCTGTCGACCTTACGCTCTCGAAGATATATCTTCGTTGTTGTGGTGCAGTGATTCAAAGTTAACAGGTACAGTCAACAATATTTTATTATTATTAAGAGATATGTGTAAATGTTCTACAGCTTGGACAAGTAATTAAGGCTTTGTAAGAACCTAAAAATAGGTTAATGCCATATTAAATTTTACGGTTTAAACAATAGCAACTACTTGGAGTGAGCTGTGGGCACAAAAGCCACGTATATATTTTTTTCTATTTTGGTATATGATTACCACTTTATTTTTTTATTGAATTAAATATATATAATTATTGGCTGATCATTTCTGCGGTCTTCTGTACTATTAAAGTACTTTTGACCTGGCGTCCAAGTATTTTTATACAAAATTTTAAGTAGAAGTAGATCAAGCCGGTCATTGTCAAGCTCTGATTTTTCTGGTGATATATCTAAAGGTATCTAAGTGCAAGCCTCTAGCAAATCCACTTATCCACGACCTCCGTATTTAACTGAGTAGCCGATAGGCAACAAAGAAAAAATTCATTACGTCATATCTCCTGGATGAGAGGCCCTTTAATTAAGGTAATGTAATTAAAGACGAGAAGTGTTACAAGGGAAACTAGAAAGTGATGGTCAGAAAATGCGATCATAATAAGGATGTAATAAAGACTGTACACACTAAAATATGAAGTTTGGCTCCAATGTCAATAATACGTAATGGTAATGATGGTACAGCAATCCCTGTATGTGGACCAATGTCCCACAGGCACCAAATGAAATTAGATCCTTGTTAGTCGCTTATGTTTGCTTCCAGAAAGAAAAATATATATTAGAATGTTTCTGTTACGTAACTACCTGAGCCAAGACGGATAACGGCAACAATGCTGAAAACAGTCTATGGGGGAGATGATAGAAAGTTCTCTCGTATTTTTCAATGTGAAAAACTCATACAATTCCCGTAAGGGCTCTAATATTTTCTTTAGATTTCCTGGCAATCCAGTTTTCCATAATATACGGTACTTGAAATTTTAAAATCAACTTCACTTTGATGTGATTATGTTTTGTCTCAGAAATTGTGTACCTTAAGGAACTACTGTATTAAAAATTATCATCTCCAGCTACTGATACTTAATTATTACCACACTTATAAAAACGCTTAGTGTTAAATGTTTGGGTTTTATAGAATACTTCAACTTACATTTTTAAACTTACATATTAGGATATATTGGAAATAAATTCAAAATTGCCAAAAAATATTACATTACGAAATTTAGGTCGATACACGTCATATCAGCTCTGTCGGAGACACAAAGCGTCTGGGTGATTTTTTTGCAAGATAATAAACGCACAAATCCTGTCTGTAAGTGCCTGATTCATTTGGTAACATGCATCAGGCTACAGTGGGGTTTCGAGTGCTGCAGGCGTCGAATCGCTGTAGAGTAAGTAGACTGTACGGACTGTACAGTCGTTTTGTCCTTTAAGCGACGACACCAGAGCACATTATTCATGACATTTGAGTAGCCGCGCAATGTTCACGATATGTAAAAAGACCTCGCCAACGCAACGGTCTATTATGCGGCTAAAAAGTATTTTATTCATGTGGGGAATATTTATTATTCTATTTAAATTAGGACACAATTTACAGCAACAATGAAAACTGGATAAAAACAGCAGTGTACGTTTTCGGCCACCTGGGGCATTAAATATTATGTATTTACGTTCCGGAATTATTACGAATGCCTTACTACAGTACATCGTCATCATCGCGAACAGCCTCAATAAAGGCGAAAGGATTTCAGACTCAATTCGCGTCAACATATATGTCAAATTGTTAATATTAGAATTATGTCTTATTGTTAATTGCTTGACATTGCTTGTATTTAACAACTAGAAAAATAAATTTTATTCTAACAAATATACAGTCCACTTATTGCAAGGGCAGATTAATTGCAATCCAAAAAGGCGAAAGCAAACATTGGTCCTGCGAGCCGGATCTCAATGTTTGCTTCTATCTTTTTGGATTGCAATTAATCTTACCTTGCATTAAGTGGACTGTATACTGTATATTTGTTAGAATAAAATTGATTTTGCTAGTCGTTAAATAAAAGCAATGTCAAGCAATTAACAATATGACATAATTCTAGTATTAACAATTTGACATATGTTCAACGACATAGTAAAAATTTGACATTGCTTGTATTTAACAAATAGCAAAATAAATTTGATTCTAACAAATATACAGTCCACTTAATGCAAGGGCAGATTAATTGCAATCCAAAAAGACGGAATCAAATATATTTAATTGTTCGTTTATACTTAAATTTTTTATTAATACCTACTATTTTCATTCATTCATTCATTCATTTTCAGTGATATTTTTATGTGATATTAGTTTTGATAGGAACTCACATTCATAGAAAATAACTACCAAGTCATACTTCTTCTATATGAACATATCGATATATAAAAGCATTAGGCATATATTTATCTTGAAGATGTTAAATTTTAAAATGCGTAACATAGATACAATCAACTTCTATTTCTTACATGCTAGGATTTGACACTTCTTCTGGAGCTAGAAATACCATGGAGAGACTTTATTCGAAATGATAATTTATATATTTTTTTATTAATTTAATTTATGAGTATGTATTTTAAATTCGCCTCGTATATTCACCACAGCGCATCGGTCGCATTTACGACCTTTTTCGGCAGTTTCTTTTCGATATATTGTAAATAATTGTTGAGTTTTTCTTGCACAATATCTATTCACTTTTTGGTTTTCTTACATTAAAATGTGAGAATTTAATTTGAGTAATCAACGCAACTATAAGTTTAGACCCGCCACTGCATACAGCAAAGGGACCTCACTGCGCTTTATTATTTATATAATCTTAAAAAGCATTACTGAAACTTGAAACTGCGGTTTACCGCAGGGGAGGTTTTCAACAATGCACGGAGATTTCTGTGGATGAATTTACTCAAAATAGAGCCTCCATGAGACAGAGTAGGTATAAGTTTTCAACTTTCTGTATTAATGCCATGGAGGACTGTGTTTCAGACCTAGCAAACAATAGCTGCAACTTTTTAGCTGCTGTCAGCAAGTTTTAAGGCATGATATTGGAATTAATTTAAAATAAATCGTCCATCTAACATTTCTCGTGAGGAATAATATACCTACCCAAATAGCTTAAAGTAGCTATCTGTGCAATTTATCAAAGGTGTATAATATTAGTCAAATTTTATTCTCAAGTATCACTGAAACAATTTATTATATTTAATTCTGAAATAGACGTCACTAACGAAAAATCGGAAATAATTTTAAAATTTTCGTAGTAAAAGAAAGCGATGGGTGATCAGTGATTCATGGCTATAATTAAGGTTAAGTTTAGGTAGGCGTATCAGATAGGCGTATCATGCATCGAAGCAAATAAAAATTTCTTTAGTATTGTAAGATTACATTTTTTTCTCCATTAGAGACGGTGCCGGTGATAGCTTTGTAAGGGAAAAGTTCGAGGTTTTCTTCAAAGATGTTTCCTATAATTTTATGACAAAGTTATTCCTTTGAAATATGGTTCTGGAATCTGGAATCTGGAATATGTCCGGAGTGCGGATCAAGATCCGCTGCACTTAGGCCCCATTGGGCCCCTTGTGCTTCCTTCGTGAGGGAAATGTCTCCCTATGTCATCGACCAGCCCAATGTTGTACAAAAGGTGATGATGTTGCCCAGGGGCATTTCCCTCAAATTGAAATATGGTTATAATATAATATATTTATGGTCCCGGTCTTTTACGGTTCATTTGCAAATTTAATTTTTGAATACATTAAAAAGAAATCTTGTAAATTAAAATCAGTTCATAGCTCATTTAAAACATTAAATGAATTTGGTACCATCATTGTCGTTCTCTTTTCATCTACGTATGATCTATTGTGGCAGATATTTTAGAACTAAGTTTAGAAAAATATTTAAAATTTTTCGTTTCTGTAAATAAGATTGCAGACGATTTAGAAGTAGTACTCGCCTAATTTTAAACGTTAACATGTGAGTCTACTAGCTGTATCTGATGGAGTAGAGGCAGGTTAGAGATCGCTGGTCAGCAACTAATGTCTGCAAATAATATATGGAATAAAGCGCTTTACTTCCCAAACAATAGCTAATATTTCGTGCTCTATTGTACTGTATTTGTGATAAGGTACATTTTTTAAATGGCGGTTGACAATTGTACTAAAATTACTTAATGGGACGAGTAAAGCTCACTTAAAGGGTCCCATTGTATACGTCTGTATGCTTGTATGCCTTCGGAAGTATGGTTATATGCCTTAAAAGACTGTTTCGGAATTTCTCTAAAAAATTTATGGAAAGCGACTTATTATTGATATATTTTTATAAAGAATGACTTAAAGGTAAAATTAAAAGTCGACCCGGAATAAATATCTTATCCGGAAGAAATCAGCTGTATGAATTTCAGATGTAATATGATTATCCTTTGATTGTTAAAAATAATGTCTACGTTTAACTCACGATGCAATCGTAAATTAGCAGCCTTTTTTCTCGCAATTATTCACATTTAAGTAGGTAGATTCCGGCGTCTTCCTTTAGCGCCTTAAAATGAACTTTGTAAACAAACTCCCAACTGAAATTTGTTTGCAGAAACTATCCAAGTTTACACTTGACACTGCTAATTTCAAAGTATTAAGTTAAGCGATATTTCGGTCTAATTTATTAGGCTATTTTTCCTAAACAACTTTCACCGTTTATCCCGCAAACGTTTTATTTATATACCCTTTTAGTTGTAGAGTTTTAAAGTCTGAATTTAAAATTTATAACAGAAAATGCTCATAGATTTAGATTATCATTTCGACTCATTCTAATTTAAACAACAAAACTTTCAGTTCACAATATTTCCGAACACAAATTTTCCTCAATTATAATAAATAATTCATGAAAATAATCAAACCTTTATAGTAGTTTTTGTAATCGCAGTGAACACGTGATCCTCGACTAAATTATCAAATGTTTGTTTTGAATTTTTGAATATAAAATTGTATATATATTATTATTTTTGAAGTGTTTAGATCCCAATAGAATACTTTCATAGGCCGATTACTCGTAATCGAAAGATGATTGACTGTCATTTGAAGAAGTATTATAGGTTAGTCGATAGGGGATAAATGGCGGGAATAATTCCAGACCAGCTGAGGTTAATTTTAATCGATTTAGGCGGGACACAGAAAAGACATTCTATGTTCGCACCCCTTTAGCCGTCATCCTAATATCCTAAGTTGTATCCACAATTTGTTAACCTCAAGTTCCTTTTGAAGTAGACGGCCCATCAAATTTATCTTCTCCTTAGGTTTAATGTTGATGGTTTTTCAATATGGGCAACAATATCATCCTGACCGTGAACAATATCTTCCTCGTATTCTGGATTTGGTCGATAATCGTCGGAATGTTCTATTGCGTTGTCTATTTGTGTATCTAAGTCTTCGTCGTCGTCAAATTCGTCCACGTCCTCATTATTCACACATTACAGAGATATCGATGCAAATTAATTTTACGAGAGCTACAAGGTACACTACAGCCTTTTGCACATTTCCAAGAAATGAGTTTTAGTAACTAATGATAAATTGCATCTTGTAAACTGAGGATCGGTATCAAATTATTCTTTGAATTTCTCCATGAAATGTCAATTCATAGATTTCATGGTCAATAATTCACAGGCGTTTTTCAATGTCATTAATTACAATTTTTTAGCGAATTTTACTACCAGTTTTACTTTTTACGTAAGTTGAACGTAAAAAATTAAGATGGTAGTTGGTCATATCCTTGAGGAATTGCCAGATGAAAATATTGCATATGATAATTTTAAACACCAGTGAGTGCTAAATCAGTGCTATTTAAACGATATGAATAAAAACATTGTATTTGCAAGGGAAAGCCTATCGACAGACTAACCTTTTTAACAGAAAATGTTGTACAAAATATTAGACAGCGGATGGATCAAAGTCTACAAAAATCTATTCCACAGTTATCTGCTCAAACAGGTATTTATACGGTGCTATATTGCCAATGGTTTAATAAACAATTAAACCCTAATGATTTACTGGATAGGGCTGGAACCTTTGATGTAACTATAACACTCGGAGTAGTTTCCACAAACACCAAAACACTTTCACTTCGCTCGACGCGCGTTTCGCCAACCAAGTTGGCATCATCCGGAGACGATTAAAACTAATCTTAAACTACAAAATCTACCATAATTATACTATTTTCATGGTGACGTCACTAATGATATCACCGTGAAATTTACGCGTGACTAATCACGCTTCAATGATCGGTTGCTAAGCAACGCGTAAAGCGGGCTATACGGCATTGGTCCCTTGTCGCTATTCATAATACTTTTACATTTTATAATTTCTATGCTCTCAAATGCATCCAACTGTCTATTATTGGTCACATTTCTAACTAATCTTAAATTACCAATATCTATTCTATGATTGTTGTCAAAAGCATGTTGTGCAACACTAGACTTATCTGTTCTTCCATATTTTAGATGAGCCATATGCTCTTCAAATCTGGTGTTAATTAATCGTCTCGTTTGTCCAACATATTTTTGATCATAGTCATTACAACTAATTTCGTAAATCCCAGATTCTTCATTTGGAACAATTTTATCCTGGATTGTCTAAAAGTTGTTGTAATTTATTTCTCGACGAATGAATCGCTGTTGTACCCACGTTTTTGAAGACCTTACTCAAACCACGAGTAAACCGGGGTTCGTACGGGATGGATACATATTTTGGAGTCTCTATATCCTTTTGAAAGGTCGTAGAATTACGAGGTGTGTCCTTAAATTTACGCTTCCTAATTAGTTTTTCAACTATATCTCTAGGATAACCATTACTCACAGCTATATCCTTAATTAATACTTTTTCTTTTTCAAACCTCTCATTACTGAGAGGGAAACTTAGTAAACGATGGACATGGATGTCAACTTTTACCATATCACATAATGTGGAGACTGTCACACTTATAAGTCATTCCAAAATATACAACTCCAATAAGAGGAAACTATATGTAAACTAACTACTATATGTAACTAACTGTATCCAACGAGAGAATGGACTTGCACTCGAGCGAAAATTCGTCTGTTTTGGTCAGATCTCCGCCCCTTAGAACATTAGTTCAACGCCCTCAACGTCTTAATTGGCTTAGCAGGTAGCCAGGGCCGGCGCCTGGGTCCGATACCTACCTGGTACCTAATTATATAAAGTACCTACTACTGCCTACCTATTCACAGTTTGTATTTGTAGTCTCGCAGGTACGGTTATTTTAGTTGTGTTGTTTACGGTTGTGAAATAAGTTTTAAATCTATTATAAGAATGGCAGCAGCCAGAGACGAGATAAATCCACCATTATCGCCAATTAAGAAGAATAAAAGAGGCCAGGTAAAGAAATATAATAATAAATGTTTTATTTAATACGCATACTATTCACCACCAGTAACCGTGGTCAATGATTTTTGTTTTTAATTTTAGGTCGTGCATCAAAGTCAAAAAATAATTATAATAAATTTATATAAGAAATAATTATAATAAATTTATATAAGAAATTAAAGGAAGACAATCCGCAAATGTCGTACGAAGAGACAGTTTCACTTACGAATTTATTTCATCGAATGACGGTCCTGCGTAACTCGTTACAGAGCCCCTCCTCTTTAGTCGCCGATGCGCAAAGCAAGTCCATTCTCTCGTTGGATAGAGTATAGGTACATTGTCATTAGATGTTATACCGTTATATTTCTAGTCATTGTATAGATCATATTTCATGGAAAATAATGAATTATGCCACATTTTGAGACAAATGCACTTGAAGGTTCCTATTAATTTATTACTTAATAATTAATACATAGATTACCATTAGGAACACCTTAATACCCCATAGCGGACTCAATTATTTACATAGTAATGGAAATCATTAATCATTGTATACACGTGTATTAGGTATTATGCACTAATTGCCACACTACTAATTACTCAAACAATGTCTGGAATAGTAGGTAAGGTATAATAGAACTATGGAATATTGACCGGATGCTCATTAATATAGGTACGTTGAGTATCTTTCCAGTTATTAATTTCCGTAATATTATGTAATATGACCCACATAACTCAATTTATACGGGGCTGTTGGTGTACAACGTACAACATATCGGGTGCCTACGAGATTACTAGTCAGTATAACACTATTGCAAAAAATGTAATGAAGCGGTAATAATTTCCCCCTCATTACGTTAATTTCTGAATAGGTCGTTAGGTATTTAATCCTGTACCTACTTATGTGGTATATTGACAATGAGGGCATGCGAACAAGCACAAAATCAAAATTGTATCAACATTTTTTTTTATTGAAAAATAAGCCAAGGATGATGCAGATGTCCTGATCATCGAAACAGCCATGGAAATATCGGAAAAAGAAGGAACCGCCATTATCAATGGAGAAGACATTGATTTGCTTGTTCTCTTAATAGGACGAACTCAGTTACATCACCGACAATTATTATATTTAATCTATCAACAAAAACTCAACTTACCTCTTCTGATTTTAGCAAAGAACCAGGCCAATAAGTTCATAGGAAAGCTGTAGGTGTATTAAATATAAAATGGTCGTATATATAAATATATAACGTTGTAATTTTACATCTCCAACTTAAGGTACATGAACGGGAATTAAATCGTTATTACACGGTGGTTTTTCAGGTATTATCGCCTTGAGATATTGTTCTCCTGTTCAAGTTACATTTTTATTATTTATGAGACGGAAACCGAACATAATTATTAATGACTTAATATTGGAAAGGGTTAATTATATTACTGATCTGGGCATTAAGTTAGATTACATGCTGCGTTTTGACCTTCACATTGAAGATATAATAAGGAAATGTTTCTCTATGAGCGGTTTTATCAAAAGGCACACCAGTGAGTTTACATTCCATTACTTTATTGTATAATTCCCTAGTCAGATCGTCATTAGATTATTGTTGTACAATTTGGAGTCTCTACTATGAAGTACATATTAATCGTCTTGAGACAATACAGCGAAAAATTTGTAATTATATTCTGTTTAAACTTAACATAAATAAAAATGACTATAATTACAATGATAAGCTGGGTCTACTTGGATTTAAATCCTAACAACTGTTTTACATGCCACTTACCATCGTACTAATTATGGTTTTCATAGTCCCATAAATAATACTGTTAACTGCATTAATAATCTTCCATATGATTTTGATATTTTCCAGCTTCTTGGACTCAATTAATGCATTTAATTAGGAGTAATATGCAATGGACTTAGTTAATCTATACTATTATTTTATATTAGTGTATTTTCTTGTGTAGATTTATATACTTAGTTTATTTTTGTTCCTATTCATGCTTTCTGTTTCTTTATTCTTGTATTTTTTTCTTTTTTCCTTTTTATATCACCACTTTAATAATTATGTAATTTATATGTTTGGTATTTTTCTCACTTTTGGATTATATCAATTGGGTTCGCCTGTAGATACAATATTGATAATAAATAAATAAATAATTGTTGTTAATTCAGGGGTGGGATATTATATATATGATTTTCCTGGTCTATCTAGAAATCTATAGACGAACACGAAGAATGTATAAATAATATTACCTGTAACTTATAATTCTACACTTTCTTTCTTACTTAATAATTCAGTTGTATTTCTACGAGTCTTAAATGATAATTTATATTGTGTGGCTGTCAATATGTAAATGAAACGTCGAATTATGTAAATAATAATCGATTGCAAATTATCTGATAAATGTCTATTTTCCCTCAAATAATAATTTAAATGTAATCAAAAGGAGCGGAGAAGAATAGGGACAGCTGAAAAGCCTCAGGGGTTTAAGGAACTGCTTCTGTTCCCAATTCCTTTCATTTGCGAACAAATTCGAGTCGCATCTGTTCTGCGATTTCAAACACCGTTTCAATTTGAATAAAATACAGCCAAATAGAATGAATCAGTTCATCACAACGTAAACAAACAATATTGGCATATATTTTCCACTTGGAAATGATTGCAATTCTTTATCCTTTGTATACTGAACATATCACATGGCTGGAGGTGTAACTAGAGTTAGCATGAAAATAGTAAAACCATCGATAGAGAGAATTGAGGAGAATTGTTTCATACTTAAGTTTCATTCATATTAACGTGTACAATATACATAATATATATCATATAAGTGGATGTGTACAGATACTTTTCATAATGTATGGCTATTTATAAAACAAAACGCGAATTGCACTATGCACATTACGAACTAGTTAAATTGCATATATCAGATAGATACTTCTTTGAAGACATCTAGATGAATATTCTGCACTGCATCCAATCACTGCTGGTGTCCCACGAGGTAGTGTTCTGGGGCCTGTTCTGTTAATTCCATGTACTGCTGATCACCTAATAACAAAAGACAGATCATTGCGCCATTCTCTGATCATACAGCAATACTTACTGCAAAATATCATCATATTACATATACACTTTTTTTTACATACCTACATACAAACATAGCAAGTTATGCAAGTTATAATGATGAAAGCTTGTAAAAATACAGACGATTCTTCCAATACAAACCATCCAGATCTACGATAATATATCAGCCCATATTAAATAAGTTAAACTTTCTTAGCTCATAGCGCTGATTGAAGAAATTTTAGACCCGGATTTTCATTGCTCGGTTAAGGTAATTTAGCCAACAACTAACTAATTAGATGTTAACTAAATAGAATGTGAAATGTTTGTGTCAAGTGACTAAGTCCGACCCTGTCGCCTCAGATCAGTTACATTCAATAAAATGTTATCAATAAACGCTTTCCGATAAGAGGCAGACATTAAAAATCTAAAAACAATCCATTCCGTTCCGACCTTTATCGATCAGTGTGTGCCGTACCACCCTAGATATTTGCTTGTCTTGTGTTCGTCTGTCTGTGTTATTGTTGTGTTTTTGTTTCGTGTTTGTGTCTACCCCCTTCCTTGGCATCCATCCAGCATCCAGACTCGTACTTGTTGCTTCTGTGTCGTTATTAGAGTCAGATCCAGCAGAGCCTATCTCCGGTAAGACGTCACTTTAGCAAATGTTCTTTCGTCCTGCTTATCTCGCTTTGCGATGCCCGAGCACGTGGTTGTTTTTAGAAGCGCTCTGTGCTATGTATCAGGCGACTGTGATTTTATACGAACCTTATGTGTTTTGCAGGGCTTTAAATTTATATTTACAAATTCTGAAACAAAAATTTCTGCACTAGCAAAGGTCATTAGGTGCGGATATAAATAAATACACTGATTGCAGTCGAATGATAATGATGACCACATGAAAGTGGCATCGTAACACTTTGTTTTCAAGCTAACGACTTTCTGATATATTGTAAACATATGCCCTGTGAAATAGAAAAAAACGTTACATATATGCATTCACATATACATGGTTTCATATGCATATAATTCCCCAAAAAGGAAATAGCTAATTCAAAACAAAAACTGATGTACATCATCAACTGTTAAACATGTGACCACCGAATATTGTTGCCGGCCCTGTTAACTGTACCTAGTAAGTGTTAGAGATATTTTATTATTTGTATTTTGAGGTTAATGTGGAGTAAACAAATTCTTGCGAAATTATATATAAAATACATTACTGTTACCAACCGTACAAAAAGTGTAAAATTCGTTATTTGGGTGCCCAAAAATGTGAATTTTAATATTTTATCTCATAGCGTTCATATTTTTGAATTTTTGAATAATTTGATGTAATTTATTTATAATAGGAATAATTATTTATTATAAAGATACAAAATTATGCCACAAATACTGCAGAGCGGTTGCTGTGTGTTAATTTGACGTTTATCTGTCACTATGCCTACTTGAAAAAATCGTAAAACAATGGATTGCTCTCATGATTATTTCTCGTTTTTTACTTCGACGTTCTTTAGCGTCGATTAAAAAAAAAACAATTTGAACAAGATGAGTCTTCAAAGAGGGACATTTTAAATTTGTAAATAATAAAGTAATACTAGATCCTGTCGTCGATTTCCAAATTTACCTCTAATGAACGCGAAGAAATTTAGAAGACTTGAAAGTAATTACTTTTAATTTTAAGAATCTTGGTGCTCGAAGAAATCAGAAAAGTCCTATAACTGGAAATGATATAAACGATATAACCTTATAACCTTATTCCTATCCTGCGACAAAAACCTACGTAACTTACATCTAATTACATGGGACCAAGCAACAACACCTCTAATACAAGGACAAAGTGCTGCCTCGTGACGTCACCATCCGGAGGCCTACGAGATACTTATGTTATTACGGGCTTTATGTAGTTATTTAGGTAGGTATGTCTGAAATCGTTTTAATGTAGTTTTGGCGATCAATAAAAAGATCAAACTAAACAAAGATATTACGGCATAAATCTATCGGAGTCTATGAAAAACACAGGTAAAGAATAATTTAAATGGTTAACTGTTAACTGTTTCGAAATACAGTCAAGATTAGATGTGTCTAATTATTAGAGTCTAGATGGTTAATTGTTTTAAGAAAACTGACAAATAATTCGTGATTAATTTTAGACACAGGAGCAATATGAACAACTTCTTTAAAATTTGAATAAATGCTAGTAATCATAAATGTATACGCAGATGTCGCTAACGAATCGTTATTATTTATTGCAGCTCCTACAAAATTACCACCTTTATAATCTAAATATGGATCAATGTGAATTTCATCCATTAGTAAACTAACATATTTGTCTTGGTCTTTTAAATATTTAAAGTTCACAACATGGTTAAGCTTTGACATGTCTGTATGTATGTCTGAAAATGTATTTGATGTAATTCTGTAAGTTTTTCGTCTTTGCATTTTCGATACGATATTTTTTTTGACAAGTATTTGGGACAGTTCGGAAATTTACTTGGTACGCTAGTTTCTTTTAACCGGGCTAAAACAAAAATAACTGAAACGATCTCACCAGTTTTTGTATCCTGTTGGGAAATTTTGTAAATAAAATCTTTCAAAGTGACACTCACACACTCGGGAGTTGTCACTCGGCACAAAACTTTCACGTGGAATTGCAGAGAGCCATTTTCTGCGATACTCTTCGTCTCTGGGAAAACGAAACACCCGAACTTTTCTACTGGTTTCGTAATTTCCTGTACAACCGGGAACACAACACTTTTGGGGCATTATGATATAATACCGCAATAAATAAACCGTTAAAAAAGATCAAGAATCGATTAGGAACTAGGCAAGCGCGCGCAATAACAAATAACAGTAACTCCTCTAGAGGTGTTATTGTTGGCCCGTGGCGGCGTCTTATACTAAAACCCAAAACAAAACATCGTTATCAGGGTTGCCAAATTACAATTGACACGAGAGTTGTTAGTTAGCTTGCTTCTTAATGACTTTTTGCGGCCAACTAACGACTTTTTTGATTTGATAATTGACTAATGAGAAAGCTACTTTATTTTGTTTACATTCTAATTTGTTTACATTCTAAATACAGTACAACATATAGGCAGAGAAGCGTCATACTGGAACACATTCTGGCATCGCCGCTTCGACCGACCTAGACAAACCTGTTGAATTAGCTTAGAGAGTATATTAGCCTCCATCTGGGTTAAGCCCCCAGAGCGTGACGTCACCATGATATTTAAAGTAAGCACTTTGTCCTTATTAGAGGGGTTATTGGACCAAGTCCTCTGACACAATATTCCTTAATATTAGCAAATTTAGAGTTGTTTATTACCTTTTAAAATATGTTAATCCCTTTATGAACTTTCACAAAACTTAATGCTTTTGATTTCATTTAAACGCAAACTACACTGCTGCTGGGCTCTGGTGGTGGTGTCATCTAGCGGGACATAGCTGCACTGCCTCTGGAATGCCTCTCTGGTATATCGCCTTGGGATTTATTTACCCTTACATTTATATTACTTGTATTATTGCTTACTTAGCACAAATTAACACTTATTATTTAAATTTACGATTACTTTTTTCTAATAATATTATAAAATTCACGAGAGTGGCTGTTTCTTCTTTGAATGCCTTAACTAAACTCTCTTAATTGGTTGGTAGTTGCCAACAAATACGGCACGGATGTACCGTATTAAAAAACAGATGCAACTTCCTGGTTACCTACGTCTTTCTTGTTCTTTTATTTTGATCTGACCAGTTAATTCCTTCATTACTTGCGAAAGTAGCTTCATCGGTCCACAATGTGCGATAGAAAAAAATCGGATGTTCCTCAAAAATGGCTCAAAAATGGCCCAGTGCCAATTTACATATAGGTACTACATGTATTAAAGTAATACATATTTAACATACCTTAATTGGAAACATTTCTGAGAAAATGCCTCTCTATGTTTTGGTCTATAGATTGCGCCCCCTAGCAACCGAGATAGGAACTTGAATACTATTTGCAGTGATTTATCGCGGTCGATTTATTCATAAACGTTTTTTTCCCGAAGCTCTACATCCTATACTTTGCAACAATTTTTGTGATAAATTTTTGCAAAAAAACATAAATAAATTTTATATTTTAAAGTCGTATAGAAGCAGGAAACTAGTCTATTTTAAAGCCTCCTTTGAGATCAAGCGATGTCATGCTATAAAAAGTAAAATTAATGATAATTACTAATTTAAATTTAAATACATATAAAAATACATAAAAGTCACAGCAAAATATTTTTTGATAAGTAGTAAATTCAGAAGTGTTCACTGACATTGTGGACTGGCGCCCATATATATAAAGTTTGGGGAATATATAAGCAAGTGAAGTAACTATATTTCAATTCTATTCTATCCCTAAACTTTCTCTATTAAGTAATAAATTAATATATTCAATAAAAAACATTCATTATAATCAAAATAAACATTTATAATCTATATTTATAATTTATATAATCATCTCAATTGTCTCTCCGTGGAACTATACAATATTAATTATTAAAATTATAAAAATCAAATTATAACAAAAGTATATATAATTAGAATGCATTTACCGTAATTTCACATCTTCATTATTTTATTTATTTTTATTCTATATTTCTTCTATATTTAATTATTTTTTATACCATGATTTATTACCGTTACATCCTATTACTTCTTTGTCATAACTTATATGTCGATAATAGGGACCGTACAAAAATAAAGTTAGCGATAGCCACTTGAAAATAATAAAACATTGAGTGATTCGTGTCTCGTGTCCGAGGCAGTTGCTCCAAGAGTACTTTGGAAGTTGATCGACGGGGAACACTTAAGAAATCAGAGCCTGTTTACAGAAACGACTTGAGAAAATATATTCCTTACAAAGAGAAATTAAATTACCAACGAACCACGTCAAGCACTAGCCACTACAGTTAACTATCTATATAAACTAATAGTGCCACTCTGTGCAATGTGTCATGTGCAACAATTTTTTCGTTGGTAGTTGGTATTAATAATAATAAGAATAATGAATTGAATATAAGTTAGTCAACTTATAAGAAGCTTCAACTTAAGTTATCAATCTTTATAATAAAAGTAATCAATATAATAAATTAGTCAACAACTTTTAATAAGTTAAACAAATCAATAGGTTTTCTATATTCTTCTTTAATATAATCAGTTCCAAAAAAAAGTGGCTTACAAAATGTTTCGGTTGTTCAAGTTCGTCTAAAATTGTTCTTGGGCGGGGTTACCTCAGATAAAGGGTATGACGTCACCCGAAGTTCTATACAGCATAGAACTCCGGAGAACCAATGTTTACAATGTGATTTATGTCATTTGTTAAATTCAGTTTTGCGTTGTTTATGGTGCGCGTTAGTAATTAATTTATATAAGTAGTGCTTTGTTCCCGTATATAGGTACCGATGCATCTGAAAGGGTAAAAGTTTCTTCCATTTTAGACGAAATAGATTATTTAAATAACAACACAGAAAAATACTGACAACAACTCTGACACGCTACTTCAACGTCAATGTCATAACAGCTTCTCGTAACGTGGCTGAAGAGAGCATCATAATCATAATCAGAAATCAACTATTTACAGTTGACCAGTAAATTAGGGGACTAAAAGTTATACAATGTGTTAATTACGAATAAAATTGTAATTAATGTATAGAGGGGCTCTAATATACTGGGTTCCCCATAATAAACTACCCATTTTATATTATTAATAAATTCCCTATGAGATAACTAAATAGGTTGTTCTCTGTGGGATTATCTTCTGTAGTCTTTGGGATTTAAGTAAATTATTAAACAAGTAGGCTTCTGTCACAAATAAATTTTAATTTAATAATTTCGTAGAACGTCATTTTTCTACGAGAAGTTTGTTAGTTTTTATCAATAATTATTGAACTTTCATGGATTACTCAGTCCAACAACGTGTGTATTATGTAGAAACTTACATAAGAAGCAATTCGATAGAAGAAATTAGGCGTGCATTCCGGCGTCAGTTTAATATCAACAATAGGGGTCACGCGCCAAATCGTAAAACTATTAGGTTATGAGTTTGTCATTGGCGTGAAAATGGTTTTGTAAAAAATTTGAAGAAGCCTGGACGTCAAAGAACCGTTCGTACACTAGAAAATATTGAACGAGTTAGAATTGCGTTTACGAGAAGTCCTGTAAAGTCTGCTAATCGACAAACCCTTATTCTAGGAATATCGATGGGAAGCTTAGATCGAATTCTTCATAGGGATTTAAAATTTCATCCCTATAAATACCAAATGGCACAGCACCTTAGCAATCAAGATAAAGAAGCAAGGTTAGCATTTTGTCAAGAATTTTTGGATTTACATCAAGCAGCAATTCACAGTCTCCTAATGACCGATGAAATTTTACAAATTTTTGTTTGAACCGCATGGTCAATAAACAAAATTTTAGAATCTGGTCAAAAGAAAATCCTCGTGAAATCTTTACACAGAACGTCCATATCCAAAAGTTGTTGTGTGGTGTGGAGTAGAATCTTTTGGTATTATTGACCCTTATTTTTTTAGGATGAAAATAACCGCGCTCTAACAGTAACATCCAAGCGCTACGTTCGTATGCTAGAGACATTTCTCATTCCAGAATTAAATAGACGAGGATTACTAAACAATGCCTTACTATTTCAGCAAGATGGGGCAACAGCTCATACCGCCAGAAACTCAATGAGGATCCTGCGAGAAATGTTTAATGGCCGACTCATTTCTCGATTCGGCGATTTGCCTTGGCCTTCGAGGTCCCTCGACTTAACGGCACCCGATTTTTTCCTGTAGGGATATTTAAGAGCCAAAGTGTTTGCGAGTCGTCCAGGTACAATCGAGGAACTGAAAGTCAAAATTCGTGAAGACGTTGAAGGAATACACTTTTTATCCAATATTAAAAAAATGTGTTGAAGTCGGTGGAGGTCATTTAGAAGATTTTTAAAAGTTAGAATTAAATTAGCCAAATATTTATAAGTTATCATAAATCCCAAAGAGTTAGCTGTAATTTAGTAAAATAAAAAGTTTGTTTTGTTAACTAAAAAAATTTTAATTCAAATATTAAAATGGGTAGTCTATTATGGGGAACCCAGTGAAAAATACTGTTGAGACATAATATCATTATTTTTGCACTAATATAATATTATAAAAATTAATAAAATGAAGTTAAGTAATACATATCTACTTACCTATTATGACACACATATCTATTATAACACACATGTCTAAGAGTACTAAAAGAAAATAATATCTTTTTTATGTTATAAATTTAATATCTGGGTAATAATAAAATATAGATGATGATAATAAAATCATAGGCTTACAAAAAAAAAGGGAACGGTAGGGTGAAAATGACCCTAATAACATTGAAATTATAAAGTACCACAGAATACTCAAAAATTAGCAAACATTTCACTTCACCACAACAAACTTCACCGAATAATTTAGTATTCACTTGAATTAGTGCCAGTATTCATACCGGAAAACCATACAGATTTACAATTAAAAACAAGGGAAGGTAGGGCGAAAACCGCCTTAATAACATTGAAATTTTAAAATTCTACAGTTCACACAAAAAAGTTTGTTACATCACCGATATTGGTATTTACACTTTAAGTCGTGTCCTTAACAGGAAAATCAAACAGATTCACAAAAAAACAGGGGGAGGCAGGCTGAAAACCTCCCTAATAATATTGAAATTTAAAAATTCTATCAATCACACAAAAAAGTTTGTTACATCACCAATTTTGGTATTTACATTTTAATTCATGCCCTTAACAAGAAAATCCCACAGACTCACAAAAAAACAGGGGAAGGCAGGGTGAAAACCGCCCTAATAACATTTAAATATTAAAATTCTACAAATCCCACAAAAAAGTTTGTTACATCACCAATTTTGGTATTTACAATTTAATTCGTACCGTTAACAAGAAAATCCTACAGACTCACAAATAAACGGGAAGGCAGGGTGAAAACCTCCCTAATAACATTTAAATATTAAAATTCTACAAATCCCATGTTTTCTTGAAAACATGGGATTTGCAGTGGCCCCCGAGATCACGTGACTTAACACCCTGTGATTTTTGATTGGAGCTATTTAAAATCCATGGGTTTACATCAATAATCCGAAAAATATCGACGATTTAAAAGAAAATATTACAACAGAAATCCAGAATATTGCTCCATTAATGTTGCATAATACTATGCGAAATATGGTACCACACTAGAGAGTGGAAGAAAGTTCAAGAAGTGAAGGTCATCTTCTTTTAGACATAATTTAAAAAATTTAGGCTATTTAATATTATTATCATGGTTCATCTTCTTATTAAATTTCTTTAATTCCATATTTTGATTAAAATTTTTATACTTTGGTACACCCTGTATTTTTTCCAAAAAAAAAATTTTGTTGAGTTTTTTTATTGAACAACACCAAAAGCTTACGCATATAAGTTTTTCAGAGGCAAAATTATTAGAGTTCAAAATGCGTCACTATATTATGGCCCAGCCTTTACAATAAAATAAAATCTATTGTTGTTTTCCATCATGAAAACTGCATGGAACTGGTGTTTGGTACTACTATTTATAAAATGAAAATCTTGATACTTACCTTACCTCTGATACGGTATTCAGAAGAAAGTCTCGACAGTAATTAATGCAGTCAAATGCCCCACCGAGATCACAAAAGACCTCAACAGGACACTCGCCATGTTCTGGCCTTACTATAATATAGCTTCCTTGTTTATATTATGCAGGCAAATATCAGGTAAATTCACTATATTTTATACCATCGCAACACCCGTCTAAATCACGTAGATCGGACGACACTTTAATACGGAGGGCCAATCTGATAGGAAATGGAAATTAACCATGAGCAAAACAACTTTGGACGGTCTAACTGCACTAAATTATAGCTTATTACTCGTGCTATATAAATCCCTTTGTAGATATTCTGTACACGGAGTTATTGTGGCGGACTGCAAACTTGCTGATTTACGTTAAAATTTCGTACGCTGGGAATATCTGGACATTTTCACAATTAATTTGCACTGAAAGTAGCTTACAAGCCCTTTGGGCAACTGAACATAATTTGGAATGTCTCGGCACGGCTTAGCTGAAAGTATCCGTGATACGTTCAGTTTTGTTAGCCCGCTAAATGAAGACTATTGCAGACTATACAATAAAACAACGATGCTCAAATAATTTTTGCGTGGCAAAGGGCTATGCAAGTTTTTGTGTATTGGCAGCCTTGAAATTCCATTTATTTTTGAAAAGATGTCAATGTAATGAAATACGATATTTGGAAACAAAGATGAATAACTCCAAAAACAATGTAATGAAGAAAGATTTTTAAAAAGAAAGTTGATTATGGTCGCGATTTTGTAGTGAGAGGGCCAATAATAGGTTGGAATAATTCAAAATTTTAATGTAATTTTGGATGCATATATCTTCTAAATAATATGGAATATCAAAATACGGCTTTCAGGACCTTTTTGGAAATTTCATTGGTAATAAATGGCCTGAATATCATGTTTATATCGTGTTCAAAAAAGGAATATACGGTGTGTAAACTAAACCCTTACAAAAAATCAAATCTTTATTCTTACCGACCCACGGTGATCCAGATTCAAGTTCTAGGTGGACAAAAATTTATAAACCAACAAATCTACCTAAAATGTTTGTTAGACAACGAAAAAAATAATTAAAAAATTCTAAATAGTATGGGGTGGTTTTTAGAGGGGATGAAAAAAATAAGTTTTCGAAAAATTCTGAAAATTTACTGATGTACCAATATTATATCTGTAAATACACTAAAAATAATTTAAAAATTCTAAATCCTAAGGGGTGGATTTTAA